>CAWUFW010018699.1:0-212249 GCA_963921515.1 Calotriton arnoldi | reverse complement strand
GTGATCCAGCGCAACCACTAAATTCCTGAGCCAGGGACCAAAGAAAATCTCGTCATGCATAAATTGTTTTATCAAACAACGGGCCCATCACACATTACCCATAAATGATCCCTGAGGACTGGCGCTGGATTTGGGGGGTTTAATTTGTCAGTTTTATTAAATACTATAGTTCACATTAATAACAATTGTATCTATTTCTAACTATTAGTAATTTCAACTTCTTCTTCTTCTGGTCGATGGACCATTAGTTGAAGAGTTGATGGTGACTATGATTAACTAAACAGTTTAACATTTAACTAAATAACCACAAAGTCATTTCTTCAGTTAATGATTTTTATCTTATTATTGCTCGTGATTAGAATATCAGTGCACATACAAGATTACATATAAGAGAACAAATTATCAAGCAATGTAATCAAATGAATCATTTGCATCGATATCAAAGCATGCAAAGGAATGGGGGAAAGAAGGTACATCATAAATACTTGCAGAAAATATATTTGCAAATTTAAGCAATCAAGGAGGGCAATACCCACCAAAGAAATAGGAAACCACTTCCTTGGCCGAGGTTGTGGCAAAAGGTCCCCAGAGATAGGCTCGGAGGACAAAGTTAAACAGGACAGATGCAGCAGAATTTGCTATACTAACAACTAGAATTAATCTCCCAATTAATCTATCTCCTCGGTTGCAGTCTCCTCCCAAGCACTCCCGCAACGTTCTCGTACCTAAAGGTTCTCTGACTCTGTGCAGGGCTGCTCTTTCTGTCTTGGATCTTCTCTATGCGTTCTGGTCTGCGTTCTCTCTCTGCGTTCCCGTCTGCATTCCCGTCTGCATTCTGACACACCCCCAATTGGGATATCAGTTATACCTTTCTGTCTAATACACTATCTTACAATGTTGCAGTATCGGTAGAAACGCGGACTGTGATTGGTTGTCATAAATCATACTAGGGTCGCCTCATCCAGTTCTCCCCACAAATCCATCCTATACCGGTTCTAACAAAGGAAGGATTTAAGACCATTACATTTGTATACTACTAGCATTCATAGTTATAAAATTTGTTACAGTATTTATTATGATATCCGCTTTCACATTCGAATTGCACGTAGTGATGGCTGTTCCCACAGTCGCTGTCGCATCTTGGCACATAAACAATAAGACACAGGTCAACATGGCCTTCACACGGATTGCATCATCTGGTACACTCTGCAGTCTGCGAGCAGGCAACCCCTCCCGGCACATGCGCACTTCATACCGGCCAGGCCAACCACATGCTGGCTTGAACGAGAGGCCATTTTCATGCAGGCCCAATCCCGTACAAAAAAAAACAAACACAAAAGAATATTAATTCGTGAAATAAAACCCATTATGTTTACCTCCCACCATACTAATGCCCTGTGTTAAATAAATCCTAGCGAAAGCTATTAATTTAAAGCAACCTTTTCATTATTTGTGCACAACATGCAAAATGTGCAATGTACAACACAGCTTAAACATGTATTAGTACAGTTTTTCAACGCGCAAACAGTTAATACGTACTCATGCCAACATGATTTAGCATATTATGTAAATTGTGTTACTTGATTTCATGAGGATGTATTTTACAAACCTCACTCCATCAATCCCCCCTTTGATGGTTTTACCATCATAAAATCCCAAAACTTACGGTTTTTCAAGTTATATAGTTGTTATCTTGTCTTTTGACCCTTGCTCCTTACATTTTTCATACAATTTCTCTTTGAAATTTTCCATCTCTATTTCTTCTATCTCTCCTTCCCTTTCTTTTTGTTCCTCACTCAATTTCCTTTCTTTCTTTTCTTTACTACTCTTCTTCACGCAAACATAGGTCATTCGTATCATGAGTATCATAGTGACTACAAAAGCGACTGGTACTATTATTTTTGCAACTAAGGAACTACCTATAGAAGAAAACCACTTGCTAATAGTAGAGAAACCTTTACTTAGTCTCTCCCAAACACCGTCAACCTCCAGTTGGGTTACTTTCTTATGCAAATCAGTGATATTCTGAATGTATCCTTCCAAATTCTTACTTTTGTCTGGAATGTAAGTACAACAATGTTGAACTTTCAGCATTCCACAGACTCCACCCTCTTTTGCCAACAATATATCAAGGGCAAGTCGATTTTGCATAACCATAGATCTCATGGCAATCATTTCAGTGTCAATCATCAAGAATCCTCCAGCTGTATCTGTTGATAACCGATCAACCACTGTGGACAATTGTCGAATTTTGTATGCATTCAGTGTAACTCCAACTCCAGGTATCAATGCTCCAAATATATCTCCTACAATTTCTGAAAAACTTTCTCTTTTTACACGGGTTAGTCCTTGCCTTACTTCAGCGATTCCATTTGTACTTTTGTCTACATGATAGACTTTTGGAATGACAATCCCAAGGTAACATGTCCCATACCAGTGATCTGGCAGCCGATAATAGGCTTTCCTCCCACAGACATACTATATACCTGGTAAGACAGGGTCAGTACCTCCCTTTAATCCCCAACCCCCAATAATTTTATAGGTATCTTCACATTCACTGGAACCGATGAAATAGGAATTATAATTAGTCTTCTCCCTACGTAAGCATAATTTTCCCTTCTGTGACCAATCCAGAGCCATTGCAGCATACGTTTCGCTTTTGTCATAGCTGCCTTCTCTGAAAACCCAAGGTGGTGTTTTCAATTTCTCTTCAACAGCTTTTCTCTGAAACTTAGCCCTTCTTTCTTCTACCATCTCCAAAAATATTTTCTCTTCCTTTTCCAATCTACACGTTAAGTTGTTTTTATTAGCATAAGCTATATTTAGAGGCTTTGTTGTCAGGAAAAAATCTCCCATGACATTTGCATGTGCTATCTTATTCAACTCAGGTACTACAGGGACTTTAGAAAAGATTGTATCTACATTTGAATAATAATAATCTAATTTTCCTGTTCTATACAATAAACTTGATAAAACACTACAGGTCACACCTTATGTCAAAGGAAGGTGATGATAAGTCACACCTTCTGAAACAGACAATGGTAACTGTATACATACATAACAATCCTTCACCTCCATTGTTTCCACATATTCGTAGAGTAGTTTAGTGAAAACATTTGAGGAAAAATTAGTAACTGATCTATCATGATGCAAACTACTAGCGTCTATCTGTTTCAAGTGAGTAATAGGAATTTGCTTACTGTCAGTGTCTACCCTTGAACTTGTCAAGTTATTAGAATGAGATGTATCTTCTTTAATCAAATGTAAAGGTATTATGATTGTTAATATTATCCAAAATACTATTAGTATACAAAATAAACTTAAACAAGCTTTATAACACCTACGCATAAAACTACATCTAGATCTTGTTTCCTGTGTATCTGCCATAGTAATACTAATCCTTATATAATTCTAAATGGATTTTCTAAATCTATCAAAAATATTCAAAATAAAAATGTAGTGTGATCCCACACTTCAAAAGCTTTCTTTTTTACCCCTTCTTTTATTTTAACTAATCCAAATCTCCAAGACGTCTTCAGAAAATTTTCTTCAGTTGTTAGCGTGACACCTTAATTTGTTTACAGTCTCTTAAGGTGGATCTAAATCACTCTTTTCTTCTTGCTCGCTGTCAGTGCTGTTTCTTTCTTTGTTTAAATCTTCTCCTTCAATCTCTTCCAACACTATGTAAATCCAGTCAGGTGACTTGAACTTTTTGTTTGGTTTTCTCACTCTCTTTGGTCACAGCACTGATTCGTCATCCGACTCTCCTTGCTCTATTTCACCTGAAACTTCCTTTATATGTTCTAACTTGCTCTCTGGTCTTCTTTTTACCACTCTGTATTTCAGTCTTTTCACTCCACTTGGCCAATGATCATCTGTTTTTGCCCTTTTTGGTTGTACTTCTTCTTCTTCCTTGTTCAATTCATACCTTCGTTTCTTTGCATTTACTTTGAGTTTGCTTTCTTTTTCCTTTTCTTCTTCTGTATTTCTTTCACTTATTTCGCTTCCATCTTTTTCCTTTCTATCGGAAAGTTGTCTCTCCTCTCGTTCAACAGCAGTTTCTTCAGTCCCAGTAGCTGGTACCCACTTTACTTGACTTGGGCTAGGCAACTCCTCCTCAATCTGCTCTTCAGAGTCTTTCAATTTATGTTCACCAGTTTCAGAGTCTAGTGCTCCAGCTTCACCAGTTTCTTGTGCTTCAGCCTCTGATTCAGAGCTTGTACTTGAGATCTCCAGATGCCGCTCTACTCGTGGTTCAAGTGGATTTGGGACTCGCTGAGTGTGGCTGGCATGGATCCAATTCGGTAGACCAGCACACTTTACTGCTGTGGTCGTCACCAATATGACCTGGTAGGGTCCTTCCCAGCGGGGCTCTAGGCAAGTTTTTCTTCTATGCCTTTTCACCTGAACCCACTCACCAGGGCTCAGATCATGCGCTTGAGTCTGTTGTGTTGTGGTCGCGTCAGCTCCAACCTGATGAAACACAGAATGTACTACATCAGCCAATCCTTTGCAATAGTCAAGGATGAGATCATCAGATATATTTATTAATTTGTTTGCAGGTACAAATGCTTGTCTCATTGCTCTTCCCATCAATATTTCATGGGGACTCAGTCCTGTCTTTTTGTCAGGAATGCTTCTGAGACTCATCAAAACTAGGGGTAAAGCGTCAGGCCATTTCAGTGCTGTAGATCTACACACTTTCCCTAACCTGCTCTTTATTGTGCCATTTATCTGCTCTACTATTCCAGAAGCCTCTGGACGATAAGCACAATGAAGTTTTGGTTGAATACTCAATGCTTCACAAATCAGTTTGATTGTTTCACTAGCGAAATGTGTTCCTCTATCTGTTTCCATCGTGACTGGAAAACCATATCTAGGAATGTAGTCCCTCAACAAAAGTTTGGCCACTGTCAGGCTGTCATTCCTCCTTGTGGGATAAGCTTCTACCCATCTAGAAAACAAACACACAATTACTAACCATATTTGAGCTTGTTACAGGGAGGCAACTCAATAAAATTGAGTTGTAGTCTGGTAAAAGGACCACCTGCCCTCCCTATTGTTCCCATACTAACTATTGTTTTTCTTCCTCAGTTCTGCTGTTGGCACGTCAGGCATCTCTGACAAAGGCTCTCTGCAATAGTCCTGAACTTAGGATTAAATCATGTCTGTTTGAATGATCTGACCATGGCGTCTCAGCCTATATGTGTCATTCCATGATACATCCTTGCCATATGAGAAAGTAAACTATCTGGCATGACTGGTCTTCCATCAGTGTATACCCATACATCGTCATCTTCTCGTCTCCTACATCCTACTTTTTCCCATTCCTCTCTCTCTTCATCATCTGCCTCTTCCTGCAATTGTCTCACTTCATCCCATGTTTCAATAGTGTTAGTAAACATAAGTTGACAAACCGTATGTTCTTTTGCTCTTCCCTGATTTATGGAAGTCTCATTCTTTGCACAATATTATGCTACTTGGTCAGCAAATCTGTTGCCTTGAGTCACATAATCATCTCCTGACTTATGTGCGGCACATTTGACCACTGCAATTTGTTTTGGCAATTGTAATGCTTCCAGTAATTCTTTTACAAATTGACTATTCCTAATGGGAGACCCTGAAGAGGTCAGGAATCCCCTCTGCATCCATAGTTCTCCAAAATCATGCACAATGCCAAAGCCATATTGACTATCAGTAATTATGGTCACTTTCTGACTTTTTCCCAATTTACAGGCATGATTTAGAGCTATCAATTCAGCCACTTGTGCAGATTTTATCCCTTTTAAACAGGATGCTTCCAGGATTTCCGCTACAGTACAGACAGCATAAGCAGAACTCAATACACCTCTTTCAGTTCGCAAACAAGAACCATCAACAAACATCACATGATCTGATTCCTCAAGAGGAACGTCTTTGATGTCAGGACGGGGCTTGGTGCAAAATTCAGTCACATCCAAACAATCATGTTCAACTTCATCCTTTACTTCTTCATCCCAAACATCTGGCACCAGAGTAGAAGGATTCACATTTGTACATCTCACTATTGTCACATTTTCTGCTCCCAAAATCACTCTTTCATACCTAGTCATCCGACTATAGGTGAGGTGCTGAGTCTGTGTCCTTGTTAAAAGGATCTCAACTGAATCTGGCACATACACTCTTACAGGATGACCCATTATGATCCCTTCACTCTGTTCCATCTCACACAAGTAGCAGCTCCTGCTTTCAAACATCCAGGTAATGCGGCAGCCACTGAATCTAAAGTGGCTGAAAAGTATGCCACAGGTCGTCTTGACATTCCATGCCTTTGAGTTAAAACTGCAAGTGCACATACATCTCTTTCACTGCAATACAATGCAAAATCCTTTGAATAATCAGGCATTCCCAATGCCGGAGCCTTACACAGACTATCTTTCAGTTTAACAAAAGCATCCATACTTTCTTCATCCAATTTAACTGGATCTTTCACATCATTCCTCGTCAACCTCTGTAGAGGTTTTGCCATCAGTGAAAATCCACTGCAATATCCAACCACTCCCAAAAACATTCGCACTTCCCTTTGTGTCGTTGGAAGCTTCATGTCCTTAATCACTCGAATTCGCTCTGATGTTACCTTTCTGACTCCCTTCTCAATCTTATGACCTAAGTATTGGACTTCTTGTTGGCAGAATTGCAATTTCGCAGGGGACACTTTATGTCCACCTTCTGCCAAATGGTTCAGTAAAGCGACTGTGTCTGCAACACAGGCTTCTCGAGTCTTTGATGCCACTAGTAGGTCATCAATGTACTGAACCAAAACAGACTCTTCAGACATTCTTAAATCTTCCAGACACTTTTTCAATATCTGATTAAAAATTGAAGGACTCTCAGTATAGCCTTGAGGACTCAGCACCATGCCAGAACACGATCTCCAAACCGGAAAGCAAATAAATACTGGCTATCTGGATGCAAGGGAATTGAAAAGAATGCATGACACAAGTCTATCACAGTATACCACTCCGCATCATGTGGGATTTGGTATAGAATCACTGCTGGGTTTGGCACAACTGGACAACAAGGCACAACAATTTTGTTTACCTTTCTCAAATCTTGTACTATTCTATAAGTTCCATTTGGCTTTTTCTATCCCATAATAGGCAAATTACAAGGACTACTCATTATTTCTTTTAAAATTCCTTGTTCAATCATTTGATCAATCACAGGAGTTATTCCTGCTATAACTTCTGGCTTCATTTTATACTGTGGTGTATTTGGATAGTCAATACCATCTTTCACTGTGATTCTAATCGGATCCACTTCAGTCCAATCTCCTGTCCTGTGAAATCCCATACCTCTGAATTCACTACCTTTATCAATTCTTCAGGCACACTTTTGTCTGTAAGAAGTGAAAATAATTCATTCACTTCTGTTCCTTGCTTTGCTAGCACCATTTTAAATGCGACATCCTCATCTGGTGTCTGAAATGCAATACCATCCGGTGTACAATAAATTGTGCAATTCATTTTGCACAGCAAATCCCTTCCTAACAAATTAACTGGAATCGAGTCACACACTACAAACCGATGCATATGTTTAAAGGGGCCAATATGTACTTCAATTGGTTTAGTAACTGGAGTATTTATCTGTTTATTTGAGACTCCTACTACCTGGATAGTTTCTCCCGAGAGGGGTAGGTTTGGAATTTCTGCTGCTCTCACAGTAGAACGGGTAGCACCAGTGTCCACAAGAAAGGTGATATCATTACCTTCCACTTTTCCATCAACAAATGGACCTGACTGATCTACCTCTAGAGTAGCGCCAAGCACGCACTCTTCCTCCCCCCTCAGGCACCGTCATTGATTCGATTCAACATCACTTCCATCACATTGCATCCAAAATTGGGGAATCACATTTGTGTTAGTATTTTTACCAACCTGGTCTCCTCCGTGAAACCCTGTATCCGCACTGTATCTTTGAGCATTTACACTATGTGATAATGGTGGTTGCGGGACCTGATATTGGGTAGTAACTACCTGTTGCTGCAGTGCCTGTTGCACAACTATCTCACTCTGCACCTGTGGGGTTAAAATTTGATTTCCTCCATTAGTCCTCTGCACTGATCTACACTCATTCTTCCAATGTCCATACTTTCTGCACCCATGACAAGGAAATTTCTTTTTCGCTTCTTCTCTGCTCATTTGTCCTCTACCTCTACCTCCACTGGGTTTCTGAGCATTCTGACTAACTCCTCCCATTTGGTTTATATCCTGAGAATTCAACTGATTTTCTTGCTGCTCTGCTACTTTCACTTGTGCCCACATCACCTTTTCTTTTAACTTGCGATGACGAGACTCAATGTCGTCACTACAATACTTCGCATACCTCAAGATTTCATCTATCGTTTTGGCTTGCCAACACAACATATGCTGCTGTATCATCTGGCTAATCTCAGGTTTTAATCCATACACAAACCTATACACAAAATGACCCATATCTTTATCTCCAATATTCTCAAACCCACTATACTGCTTAAAAACTTGCAATAACCTCTCATAATAGGCATGAACAGATTCATTCGGTTCTTGGGTTGTTCTATCAATTTTTACCCAATCAGTTTCCTTAGGGGAAATTTTACTTTTCAAGAAAGTAATCACTTGATGATACTTTTTCATCACTTCATCTGAAGGTGCTCCTGTTTTGGCATCCCTAGGATATTCATCCTTTGGCCAATAAACTGTAATCTTACATTCAGTCCATAGATCTGCAGGGACAACAATTTCAAATAATCCATCTAAATCTTTCAACAATACTTTCGATACTTTCACGAACCTCTCAACTTGTTTGTACCACTCCACAGGCTTTTCTCTCAATCTAGGAAACTCATTGGTGAAAGACAATATATCCTGTCTAGTCCATGGAACATGCACATAACCTCCTCCTGGAACTTCTCTCATGGGACATTCCAGAGCTACATTTTCTACTTCTCTTACTGGACGCAGATGTATTTCTTTAGCGGCCAATTCTTCTTTCTTCCTCATCCATCTACCCTTCCATCTTTCTACGTCTCCCCATTTTCTCAAAACAACCATTAACTCTTTTATCTGCAATCGTCTACCAGACGTATTCATATTTTCTATATCTTTTTCAGTAAAGTCCACTCTATATGTCTTCTGTAACACTTTTGATCTTCCTATGTCCATTCCCAACTCTTCTGCTGCTTCCACTAACCTCTCATGTAGATTTTTCGCTTTCCAAGTAATACTCTTACACAGATACATCAATTCATCATCCTGATACGTCTTTAGCCTGTCTGGACTTATGGTCCCAATAATAATTTCTTCCAGATCTACTTTCAACTTACATACATCTATAGGTTGCGGCTGTGCTTTTCTCCTGTGTAACCCTTTCACCCAATCATCTAATTCTTCAGTAGTTGGACCTATTGGAACTGTAGTGTAGCTCCTATTTCCCTAATAGGCTCTGCGCATTGGAATAATATATCCTATAGGTTTGACATAGGACTAAGGTCAGTATGTCCCTATCGAGTATATTAAACTTAATTACTTGTGCCAGCTAGGTCAGAGGCCACTAGAAACTCCTTGACAAACAAGAAGGGAGTAGTTTCTGGCAGCCGCAAAACATGACCACTTTGTTTCCCTTTAGAATCAGAACGTGTCCCAGAGTCGTGGAAACAATAGATAACTATTTCACTCAGCTCAATCGTGCATGCTTAGTTTTCTCCAAGTTACACAGAAAGAACAGACGGGCGTTTCAATAAAAGATTTATTGAACAGTCTTGTTTCTGGTGTAAGTAAAATGTGCTGTTACGATCACAAGACAGTATGCGAGATAAATAATGTACAGTGTGAGCAGTAGAAATAAATAATACTGCGATTGCATTATCTTTTAGTACATATGCCTTTACATAAATAACACAGACTAAAAATGCGAGTACTCATACGATGCGTTTCTAATCTAGTTCTACCCCAATGTACCTAACCTAACCTAGGTGTAGGGAGAGGTATGAAGTAGGTGAAGTATTCCTTACTATGGTATACTAAGAGTATGTTAAATCTAGTATGCCTAGTATGCCAAGAGTCCCTCTAGGTTCTTGTCAGCTCCATACCTGAAGAATGAGAGAGGTAGGAATCTCTTTGCCAGACTCGAACTCCAACACCCCGCAAGGGAAGTCAGATCACTGGAAGCTGGACTCTCTGCGTGCAGGGATGACAGCGTCTTCTCAGTGCGTCAGGCCGGGAAACGGGCTCCTCTGAAGTCGAGGTCTTCTCTAGTTTACAAGGGCTAGGGAAGGTATATTTATACCTGAGAGGTACCTCAGAATGTTAGCATTGACGTGGATCGGACAGCGGAAGACGTCATGAATGAACCCCTAAGGAATAATGGTTCATGCATAATATATGAGTCCTTGAAGAAATCAATAGTCCTGGGCTAGGGAAACTCCCGCAGCCTAAGGGTCTGTTCTTCATGAACTCGTTGTGACGTTAGGGTGGACGGATGTCAGAGACCATGCCTGTATTTGGAGTGCACGGTTTAATGCCTAAATAAGGGCTGGGATTTTATGCCTATATAAGGGCAGGGCGAATTGTGCCTATATAAGGACATGATACTGGAAAGCCCGTTTATGGACACCCTAAGAGGAATACAACACCCACTCCACTTTCGTGTGTACGATAATACTAAAATGCTAAACATTTAAAATGCTAAACATTAAATGGAGTACCGCATATTAAAAAATATTTCTTAAAAGCATTAAAAAACATAGTAAAAAATGCAAAAGGTACCTTACATTTGAAGCAAATGCTTTTCATTTCAGGCATAAAGTTCGAAAATAAATGCAATTGGAATGAAATAAGCAGTAATATTTACATGTGACAGAAAATGATCGATAAGTTGTTCAAAATCAAAGTCATTTCATGTCATGAAAATTAATGAACTGTTTTAGACACACAAGATGACTAAGTGTCCGTGGAAGTACCTTGAAGTCTGTATTATAAGGCTAGTTCTACTTTAAGCAGATTGTAGTGCCATTTTCGTTCGAAAAATGGGAAAAAAGTTCAATATTGGTAGAGTTCCAAGTTTTAAAAAAAAATGAAGGCCAAATTGTTACTGCATCTCTGGAACACTGTATGCTGAATCAGAGTCAGTGTACGGGTCTGGTGTAAACATGAGATCATATATTTCTATAGACAAAACATCATCCACTGTAGTTGGTGTCAGTTGGAACACCTCGTGTAGTAGATTAATTGCACAGAGATGAGAAGCATCGCTTCCAGCATAGGTTGCCGCAGCAATGTTCGCGTCCGTTGTTACCTGTGTGCCTGTAGATCTTTCTCATACCTCAGCAGCAGCCGGAAGCGTCTGTGAGATCTCAATGAATGCTGACATCAGGATCGGTAGCCTCTGGGGACAACACAGAGCATGGGCCGTTATCGGGACCAGCAGAGTATCGACATCCGTTGGCGTTGCTGATGGAAATGTTAGACAGGTGTCCAACACGCATTCTTCACCGCATAGCAGGCATCGTAGAACAGGTAAGATGCAATCTTGCCAGATTGGTCTGAATGACAGGAACCAAGGTGTATTAAGGTCCCGTAGACGAGTCATGCCCAAAAGCTGTACTATTCGCTCACGGCACTTTCGTTCAAGGAGAGCTTTCTCCATTTCGCTCGGAGTGATGTCTGCGAATAGGCTGGCCATAGCGCAATAGCAGGAAGAGAAATAGAATTCCGGCAACAAGTGCTAGAATTAATGGTATGCCACCAAACACCGAATGTGCAAAGTTCGGGATGATTCCGAGTATTGCCTGGAAAGGTGCTAACAGACCGGAGCAGATGCTCTTAAATACATGTACAATTCCGGTTGTATCAAACATATTGAAGATACGTCCTATCATTTCTACGAAATGTATAGGGCAGTTTGTACGTATTAAAGTCTGTATCTCAGCCGAAGTCCTTGCTACTTGTAGATCATAGGTTTCTTTGGCCGAGGTCAAAGGCACTGTTTGCTGTAAAAGCATGGCTTTCATTCTGCTCAAAGTATCAAATCTTATAAAAGAGACGTTCAGCGAAGGCCATAGAGCGACTCCCTGACTGTGTCTATTGGGGCAAACAATACTTGCATACAGCAAGTGACCCTGGAGTTGACCGTTACTAGATATGGGATGCCTGGCAGCATGCCGCAGCAACTCTGATCATTCAACATGAGGTAACTCCCATTAGAAAGTTGTCCAAACGTTGGATTAATCACAGCAGCTGGTGTACCCTGCTGATGGCAAGACAAATTTGCCACAGAACCATTACAAGCCCCGTGTAAAGAAATGTCCTGACATATAAGTGAACCGCTCAGTGCACGTTTACAGTGTGTACCGCTCAAAAACACTTCACGATTCCAACTCCAACATCTATATGTATACGGTAAATCCCAAGATGTCTTAATGTATTCCTTACCCAACCTTTCATATTTGCCTGCTTGCATTTGTCTGAGGCAATACTGAAACTGAAAAGTGGTCACAGGTAATGTTATTTTGCCGTGAATAATCCATTCTGTAGCTGGTTTTTCTGCCACTGTGAATGGTAATTTTTCCAGTTTTTCAATGCTCAGCACTGTATACCTTGCTCCTCTTTGTGCCATTTCGATCTGTTTATCAGTGAGATTGAATTCTGCAAACAGAGCCGTTGTGTTGATAAAACGCCAAGGCACATAGCCCGCTCGCAAAGATTGCAGCGTCCAGCTTAATAACGCAATAGAACGTAATTGAGACTGGCCTTGTTGTAACATCACCAAATCTTGTTCTAGTATGTCGATAGCAGAGGATACAATGCCATCCAATGAATATATTCTGGAGGACAAAGTTGTTAACCCATTGTCGACCACAGAGAGTGTTTTCTCTAAATTAATACGATCAAGTTCACGTATTCGTTCTGCGGCCTCCATCTGTGATACTTTCCATGCTTCATTATAGGCAGCATAAATGCCGGCATATATGAAACGTTTTTGACGCGGTTTTCTTGGTCCAAGCAAGAATTCCCTAAGGTCTGCGTCCTTTTTAAGTAAGGTTAAGTGTTGTTTCACATCCTGTAGTGTAGACTTATGCAGCCAATCGAGGCATAATTTTCCTACACTGTATGTTGTTACTACCCCCGGATGTTGTCTTTGGACATATCTTGGGTCTGGCCTATTAATAGTAAAGCCCTGAGTTTTATTCAGGAATCTTTCCTGACAGTTATTCGTGTCTGTGGGCCAGATCAACCATTTTTTCCAATCAGGATTAGATCTGTTGAGTTGTAGTATATTGTCAACTGTCACCACTGCCTGTGTATTGTTATCACTTGCAGGTGTTGGTACAGAAGGTGTGTTCATCTCTTTGATCTTGGCTAATCCAAGACAAGATGTTTGTTGGATGGTTTCATTCAAAAACATTATTTGTTCAGGGATGATACAGGCTCTAAATAAAGCTTCTATCCCCTGCACTTGTCAATCTTTAGTACCCCAGACAGTTTTTGTGTCTATTGTGTCTTTCCAAAAGTCGAAACCCTGTCTAGACAGTTGGGCATTAAATAATGCAGAATAAATCTGTTTTGTATTTGTTAACATAATTTTCAGTCCTGTCTTGTTTACATTTTTATAGTAAAACATTTCTGGATCAGATGTATTGTAACCTGAAAAATATGGAAACTTACTAGCAAATGATTTTGAACTACCTTTAGGTGGTGTAGGACAATGTTCCCATTGGTTAAACATAAACACATTTCTTGGATATGCAGATTTATGCAAATAATGATGACCATAGTGGTTATAACAATACAGTTGTTCATAGTCTGATGAACCCTCTAAATATTCATTTTTAGAAAATGCAGCAGATTTTTCGAGGTCAAACATTATGGGGCCGATTCCGATCTCGGTCGGAGGCGCACCCAATACCATTCGGTCGGGAAAAAAGCCATGCGAAAGCCTGTTTCCCGACCGATCCGTACAGTACACCGAACGAGCAAGTACGATGCGCACAACAGCAAAAAATCCGGCTGAGCCGTACTCACCCAAACCAGGTCCTGTTCTCCGACCGAGGCGAATCCGGAAACGCCGAATCGAGTCGCACGGAAGGAAAAATGCAGCCCCGTCCGGCCGGACAAGTACGATGCGCTTTCCGTACGCTCCGAACCCGTCGCTACGCACGGCACGTCAAAGCATCCGGGAGAGGCGCACATAAGCTCCGATTCGCGCCACAACACGATCCACGGCTCCGAGACGAACACGGCACCGACGAGGACGACGCGGCGACGAGGACGAGGCGAAGCGATGAGGACGACGCCAAGCAACGAGAAGGACGAACGACACGAACCAACCATGAATCCCTTCGTCCCGATCATACCAATATTCTACATTTACTACCGGAACAGGCACGGACGCGTACGGCGCAGAAGGTAAGCCAGACACCAACCACAAAACACATACAACACGTACACGACACATCACACACACACACGGGGATGCTGAATATACTTACACCAGCAACAGCAGCACCATAGGGGCGGGATGCCCATCACCAATGCCACATATGCACACAGGGGCCTGAATGCGCACCACCACCCCTACCCAGGGGGGCTGGATGCCTACCACTACTACCACCCTCACCCAGGGGGGCTGGATGCCTACCACTACTACCACCCTTAGCCAGGGGGGCTGGATGCCTATCACTACTACCACCCTCACCCAGGGGGGCTGGATGCCTACCACCACTACCACCCTCACCCAGGGGGGCTGGATGCCTACCACTACTACCACCCTTAGCCAGGGGGGCTGGATGCCTACCACTACTACCACCCTCACCCAGGGGGGCTGGATGCCTACCACCACTACCACCCTCACCCAGGGGGGCAGGATGCCTACCACTACTACCACCCTTAGCCAGGGGGGCTGGATGCCTACCACTACTACCACCCTTAGCCAGGGGGGCTGGATGCCTACCACCCTTAGCCAGGGGGGCTGGATGCCTACCACTACTACCACCCTCACCCAGGGGGGCTGGATGCCTACCACCACTACCACCCTCACCCAGGGGGGGCTGGATGCCTACCACTACTACCACCCTTAGCCAGGGGGGGCAGGATGCCTGCCACTACTACCACCCCCACTCATAGGATGGACAATGCATGACACAACAAGCACACCACAACCTAGGGAATGCAAGATAAAGACATCCCCCCACCACCATGACAAGCGTGTGTAGGCTGTGTCAAATGCCTACAACACCGAACATGACTTTGAACATACAATGTGACCCCCTAGCACATGTGCCACACATATATGTGTGTGGCACCCACAATGCAAGCAGCCCATGACCATTGTGGCAATGGGGCCTAAACCCCCATCATCACAGTGACCAAAAGGTAAGTGTGGGGTCCATAGCTGAAGCACATTTTGACCATTGTGGCAATGGGGTCTAAACCCCCATCATCACAGTGACCAAAAGGCAAGTGTGGGGTCCATAGCTGAAGCACATTTTGACCATTGTGGCAATGGGGTCTAAACCCCCATCATCACAGTGACCAAAAGGGAAGTGTGGGGTCCATAGCTGAAGCACATTTTGAACATTGTGGCAATGGGGTCTACACCCCCATCATCACAGTGAACAAAAGGTAAGTGTTGACAAAGAAAGAGCTGCAACTGCCAAACTGCATGGATCATTCCTGGTCACAGAACCAAAAACTCATCTGTGGCAAAGTAGTGTATGTGTCCCATTGCAACATAAATTGGGTGAGCCAAATACTGCAGTGCAAATGAGACATTCCTTTGGCCATGTGCAGACAAACAACACCCATGGGGGCTGACACCGTCAACATTCATCAATGACACAATGACAGAAGTGACCATCAGAATGCAGAACCACATATTTGCACCAATGGGCACACAAATGCAGATATCCTGTGGAGACAGCAGATGTGAGGTGAACAGATACCATACCATGGCAGCAATGGGACACACAAACCATGATCACTGTGCTGACCGATGACCTAGGAGTCCCAGGGACAGCAGGGGAAACACACCAAACAACATACAGCCAATGGCACACCCAAGATATGCCAATGCAGTGGTGCAGATGCACAAACACAAACAGGCAGACCAACACTGTCATCATACACAGCAGGTGAGGGGGGGTGCCAGTGTCCCCAGGCAACCACACAACACATGAGGAGAGCTGAATACCAATCATACAGATGTGCATACACTGCCACACTAAGGTAACTCATGGATCCAAATCCCCTATGTGGGCAAGCAGGCATTGTCAGATGAGAGGGAGCACAAAACACACATGTCACACAGGCACGTAGGAACAACAACTGACACAGCAAGACACAGACACACCACAGCACCACCCCCAGGGCCCCCACAATGTGGTGACCCTTGGCTGCATAAAAATCCCACTCTGATGACAAAGCTGAATGTGGTTCACACTGTGAACCACAGTCATGTGTCCTGAGCAACAAACTACCATCACACCGACACAAGCACAAATCAATCAGCATGGCCAGTAAGCCAAGGCCAACATGGAGGCAGGGGTCTAGCTGGGCAACAACTCCCATCTGCACACACTCAAGACCACACCCCTCGACCTCCAACAATGTGCAGCAGTGAAGTACACATGCACTGGTGACATTGCACATGCACCCATGACTATTCCAGGGTGGTGGGTGGGAACCAAGGTGCAGAAACACATCACACAAGGCCACTCAACAAGACTCCTGAATGTCTGACACACTGCACACTACGCTGTACATGGACATGACGGCGATACCACACCAACCAATGGGATCCCAGCCACAGTCACACACCAATGAAGAAGCCAAGGTCACCCACAAAGGACACACATAGACAACAACCAACATCGCAGCCCGGACCCTGAGGAGTGCCAGCAGTCACACACACAACGTGTCACAATGACTTAAAGATAACACGAACTGAAAATCACATGACAGGGGCAAACAACAAGTGCCAAGGGGAAACCTGACTGTGACCCATCTGCGTCTGCACACAAACTCAGCCCTGACAGCAATCACACCTATGGGTGACACCCTGATGACCAGTAATGTGCCATGCACCCACATCACAGAGAACACAGGGAGAAGACTTTGGGGGAACATAGCTCAAGTCAGCAAGCATCACAAACAGGTACAACACTAGGGATCACAGCATGCGCAGATAAATGGAAGTGAACACACAGACATGCACATACAACACACACCTTGGGCGCAGGCAATGTCACACGTGTACACACTGCCATGAGGGGACTCCACTCCTGTGTGAGGAAAGCTGTGCCATATGTTGCCTCAGTAGGGCCCCATCATGTCAGCTGAGCACTTGGTCACACAATCAACAATTAGCACCAAATGAGGGCTCCCGTCACATCAGCCTGGTCATGGATGTGCCAACGGAATCATCAGCACAGATCCAACACACTTGTATAGCAATGTTGCACTGACTACACGGATGAGTCCTTCCCCATTGATGCCCAAACCTGCATGTCCAGTGGAGATGGCAACACGGTCAGGGAAGTAGACAAATCCAACAATGGCAGGCACAACAGATGTGCAGGGGTGGAAGCCACAGATATGAAATTGCTAATGTAAGTAGGAAATCCCATTGCCAAATACTGAACACATGACACCCTCAGATGCTGCTATGGATGACATGGATACACCACATGATAGGACACATTCCCCCTGGACCACATGGGTTCCTGCACAGTAACACTTCATAATCATGAGACCAGATATCACCATCACTGCAGCAAGGGCATGGTTAGCAGCACCAACAACATGTACATCTGAAGCATGAGCACTAGAGAAAAGAAAGTTGCTTTATTCAGCATATGTGTTGAATGAAAACGACGTCCAGAAAAAATAGAGCAAAGGCCAATGGCCAGTCCATTGTCAAAGTTCAAACAGGGTGACACTGGCAGATGTCACCCTACGCATGCCTGCACAAAACCAGGGACAATCCACTAGGAGGGGCAACCGGGGGGCAGGCCAGGCACCGCAGGGACAGGATCAGGGCTCACCAGGGGGAGTCAGGGAAGGGGTGGTGGGTGCTGGAGAGCCACTGACAACTGCAGTGGAGGTGTCTGACATGGTGTGTGCCGGCACAACTGGGGGGCATGACTCAGATGTCGTGGGTGCCGGCACAACTGCAGTGGACCCTGCAGATGGAGTGGACAGGTCCGCCACTGCAGTGCCCAAGTCAGACAGGGCGGTAGTGGACTCCACTGCAGTGCCTACCTCCAGGGGAGGAGAATGGGGAACAGGCAAGGTGGGTTGGACAGAGGGGGAGGACACCCTCACCACATCAGTGGCACAGACAAGCGCAGCGGGGGTGTGGTGCTGGGAGAGCAAGTGGCAGGGGGAGAAGGCCTGATCCTCTTGGGGATGGTATATCTGTGGGTGGGGGAACCTGGGGCAGGGTGTGGTGGGGGCACCTGTGCAGTGGGGGCCTGAGGGATGGAGGACGGAGACCTTGTGCCTGAGCTGCAGAGCGGCGGCGGGGTCTTGCTCTTAGGACTCCGGGGGGACTTGCGGGTGGGGGCCTCAGTCCGTCTGCGCCTGGGGGAGGGTGTCCGGGGGCGAGGGGCACTCTGCTCCGTGTGGGTGGGCTTCCTCTTCCCCCGGGATGCTGGAGCAGCTTCATCGGTGGGGAAGAGGCCGAGGTCACAGAGGAAGAGCTGCTGTGACTTTGGGGTTGCAGGTGAGGCAAGGGAGGGTGCTTTGGAGGGAGAGGGAACTGAGGACTGCGCAGTGCATGTGGATGCGTGTGTGTGTTCCAGGGCCCCATCCCCTGTGAGTCTGGCTTCAGTCCCCTGAATGTGCGTGCGTGTGCGTTTTGTCATTGGCGTGTGTGTCAGTGTGCTGGATGTGTGTGTGCTGGTGTGTGCCTGTGCCGGTGTGTGTGTGCTTGGGATGGGTAAGGTGCTGGGGAGTGTGGATGGAGCAGAGGCAGGAGGGGTGAGGGACCGTTTGAGGAGGGACACTGCTGCCGTCAGGGAGGAGTCCATGGACCTATTGCCCCTCTGTAGGTCAGACATGCCCGATGAGATGCCCTCCATGAACGACACCAGCTGAGTCAACAGCGTGGTGTGCGCATGGAGGACACTCAGCATGGCTGTCTGGCCTACATGGAGCTGGAGAAGGAGGTACACAGACTCCTCACTCAGGGCAGCAGGGGACACAGGGGCAGGGGCTGCGGTGCCTGGCCCAAAGGAGACACGCTCCCGGACATGGGAGCCTCCACGGACCTGGGGAATGGGAGCCGATGGGAGGGCGGTGGTGGTGCTGGTGGTGGCGGGGACAGCAACACTAGCTGGGGTGTGGTGGCTGCTGACACCCGCCTCCACAAGGGAGTCATCCTCCGAGTTGCTCTGGTCCTCAGCTGAGGTGGATGCTGCTGAGGACTCCTCGGTGTGGCTCCCCTCGCCCTCCGTGCCACTGGGTCCCTCCGACCACTCCTCGGCTGCTGACCCAGTCTGGCTCTCTGGCTCCTCCTGGTCCGTGGAGCTGTCCCCTTCCGTGGCCGTGGATGTATCTGCAAACAATGGGGAAACAGACAGACATCAGTCACCTGCACATAACGCACACACCACTGTGAGCACAGCACATCACAGAGCAAGCCCTGGCATCATTAGTTGTACATTGCTAAAAGTGCCCTAACTGAACAGGAGAAGCCAATTGTCAGTCTGATGCCAAGCATGGCACTCACATCCCACATGGCCTTGCACCCATCTGTCTGGTGTCTGTTGGATTGCAACACCCCAGTGTGGACACATGCACCAAGTACACAGTAGTTGGACAGTGCAGAGGACACGGTGTGGCATGTGGACATGCACACATCACAGCTCTTGCCACTGAGTCAGTACAGGTTTCCGGATGAAAGGGATGCCCAGAGTCAAATAGGAAATGCATGTGATGCATACCAGCGACAGACACCATGATGCACCCATGTCCTGATAGCCAGCGCCACTATGGTGTGCATGTAGCACATGTCACTCCCCTGCAGGCTCACCAATCAGTAGACACATGCCATGGCGGAGGCATGACTGCAAAGTCATACATCACTGTCTCAGTGATGTATGACTTTGCAGCCAGACAACAACACTCTGCACTGTGTCACAATAGTAGGTCATGGGGAATGCAAGTCCTGGAGCTGCACAAGTGCACATGTACATCCCCCCACAACACATCCTCTTAACCCTCATCTGTCCATGTCATACCTATTGGACATATGGGAGACCTGTGACACTACCCTCTGAACCTGAGCCCCTCACACTCTGCTGTGCATGGGGAACAGCTGCCTGAACTTCACATTCACATGCCCCAGTCTGCATGGGCAGCTGATCAGACACCTATGTGACACACAAGTATCGTCTCCTATGGTCACATCTCCAGTGGCATGCTGAGCCCCTACCTAGAAACTCCACAGCAGTCCTGGCGACTAATCCACAGCACACTGACACAGAGGCAGACACCTGAGGGGTCAAATCACTGCGCACAATGTGTCAGCTGATACACGGGAGTGGGAGTACAGAGTGTATTGTATGGCCTGGAGTAGGCATGACTGTCCAGCCCCACATGAATGAGGGATGAGCCCTGGACTGTAGGCAGCTGGCTAAGTATGTGTGACACACGTCATATACATACTCCTGGGGCCCAAACATTGTTCCCACCCGCAGCATGGGTGTGTGCCAGATACCCCAGCCACATGTGGTGGATCAGCTCAGCAATTGGACCACAGATCAAAGTAACACGCTGAATACATGTCAGAATACAGGCATTGTGTAAGCAATGGACCCACCCATGATGCCCACCACAGAGTCAGGGAAACAGATGCTGTCTCCCACCTTGAGTCAAGCAAACTGCAAGGACACAGTCCTAAGTGACAGAATTCCCTGCATGTAAGGGCCACACCTGGGTATCAGATGAGGAGTGGGCAGTGCACAATAGAGGGACATGGCTCCTGGACAACATGACTGCTGTACTGTGGCAGTTTAACCAGGCCCGAGGAGGGCACATAGCATGTTAGACAGAGTTCACAGTGCAGTCTTTGACTCACCCCCTCCTTGCTGCTCTCTGGCCTTCAGCTGCCCATCCAGGTCTGGAAAGACCACCGCCAGGATCCTGAGCATGTGGGGGGTCAGGGTCCGTGTTCCGCCCCTCCTGCGAGGAGGCGACAGCTTCAGCTGGACCCGTGCAATCCTCCGGGTCCAGCCCCGAAGGTCCTGCCACCTCTTTTGGCAGTTGCGGATCCGGCGCTTGTAGACCCCCACGGACCGGACAGCCCGGACGATGTCCTTCCAGATCTCCTGCTTCCGATGGGCAGAAGCCTGTCAGGATGACAAAGTGATAAGGCCATTACTACACATGCAACATATCCGTGCATGACACAGTTGCATATACATGTCGCAATCACAGGGGCACATGGTGTACACAGGCAGTGCACGGCTGCCCATGGACAGTTTTCCAGAAGTCACTACATGGTATCATTGCATGGGGAGTAAAACCCTGTTCAGAAGCACTGTCACTGCACCATACCTGTCCAGTGCAAGTCACTACACACTATGGGGGGTGACAACTACTCAGTGAGCCTGCTAGCCAGTGGCGTGCAGACTCTCAGCCTTGCTAGTCAGACAAAATGCACATTCAGAAAGGCAGTGCACAGGACACTCACCTGCTCCCCTGGTGTCCCATACAGCTTGCTGTACTGTGGAAGTAGGCTGTCCAGCAGGGCCTGGTTCTCTTCAAGGCTGAAGGCTGGGGCTCTCTCCACAGTACGTGCCATTGCAGGGTCCAGAGGGGCAGAGACAGCAGCAGTGCAGTGGCAGATGTCGTCTTGGAGCATGTAGTGCAGGCAAGTGGGCTCTTAGGGGAACAGCCAGCAATATATATGTGCTGGAGAGGCAGATACTGTCCCTTGTGTCCAAAGTGATAGGTCCAAGTCGTTTGCATCTTCTGAATCTGGCCAATCCATGGAATAGCAGCACCAAAACACGCCCACAGCATCCTTCAAATCTTCAACTTCATGACATACATGATTTTGCAACATTGTTGTGGGTGACCAACTGATTTTCCAGCAACCGACTCGTTCGAAATTCGAAAACGCGTCCGTTGCCAGGCAAGCCCATTGTCAATGGGTGCGCACCGATCGGTCCATTGCGGTACAACGCGCACAGGGGTACAACGCGTACCCGCACACATTGAAAGCAATGGGCCGGCCGGAGGCACCGATCGGTCCATTGCAGTTCAACGCGCACAGGGGTACAACGCGTACCCGCACACATTGAAAGCAATGGGCCGGCCGGAGGCACCGATCGGTCCATTGCAGTTCAACGCGCACAGGGGTACAACGCGTACCCGCACACATTGAAAGCAATGGGCCGGCCGGAGGCACCGATCGGTCCATTGCAGTTCAACGCGCACAGGGGTACAACGCGTACCCGCACACATTGAAAGCAATGGGCCGGCCGGAGGCACCGATCGGTCCATTGCAGTTCAACGCGCACAGGGGTACAACGCGTACCCGCACACATTGAAAGCAATGGGCCGGCCGGAGGCACCGATCGGTCCATTGCAGTTCAACGCGCACAGGGGTACAACGCGTACCCCCACACATTGAAAGCAATGGGCCGGCCGGAGGCACTGATCGGTCCATTGCAGTACAACGCATCACTGTACATGTGACTGGCATATGTCAGCATGCCTGTCTCAGATGGACATATGCCAGCCACAGATAGCTCCCAGGGAGTGAGGGGCACACCTACATCACGACAGCCTGTCCAAACCTTATCATAAGGCATGTAAGGCTGCATTTCCTATTGTGTGTATGTTGGTGTACATGTTGTCCTGTGGGTGTCACCTGTGGGCAGCCACCCCCAGGCTGTGCACGTGTTCATGGGGACAGGATCCTGGGTGTTACGTGTACGTGACCACTGTGATGTGCAACTGTTCATATCTGTGCATGTGCCATGGTCACATTTCACAGTGGTGTTTGTGTATGTCATGTCACATACCCCGTGAGTCCCATGTGGGACGGTATGTTTGAGCCAGGGTGTCCCAGTGGCACAATAGTGATGGACCTCCACAGTCTTTGTGCATGTAGTGTTTACAATGTCTCTGATTTCATGTGCACAATGGGAGACAGTCTCCACATACACGTTGTGTGTGCATGGACTCTGATGTTGTGCGTGTGTGTCACAGACGTCCATGTCTGTCCTGCCGTGGCAAGTGGGGCCACTACCTGTGGGGGTCATGTTTGTTTTGCTGTGGTGTACACATGATACTCCATGTGATGCCAGTGTCCATGTGGCATTACAGGGTCCCTGGGAACGTACCTGTTGTTGAGCTGTGGTGCCTGGGGCACATCTGTCCTCACATGTCACTGTGGGGGGTGAATGTGACACGGCAGCAGGAGATGGGAACTGTGACACGGCATCATGATATCCAATGGGCCAACCTGGGACAAATTGATGCCACCTGTAGGACCGTGTTGACAGATGTTGGCCATGTATGTACCATACATGTCCTTCCGGTACTGCACACTTCATGTAGTTGTGCCTCATAATGATGTATGTTGGGATCTTGAGTGTGTTCAATGCCGCATATGTGGGGTGACTGACAATCTTGCTTACTTCTCCTCTGCACTGCAGGGCTCCTGCTGTCCATCGGCCATTCCCAGACCTGGCAACGATGGTGGAACGGGACAGCATCCGACGGTACCGCTTCACCAGGCAGCTGATTGAGGATTTGGCAGTGCAGTTGTCCCCACATTTGCAGCCTGGCCGGCCGTATCCTACAGCGCTGACCCCCAAGGTGAAGGTGATGGCAGCCCTACACTTCTTTGCCACCGGTACCTTCCAACATACTGTGGCGACTGCTGGTGGGATGTCACAGACCATGTTCAGCCGTGTGCTCCGCGATGTTTTGGCGGCAATGTTGCTCTTCCTGAACCGGTACATCTATTTCCCTAGACTGCGACGACTCACTGACGTGAAGAGTGACTTTTATGCCCTGGGGAGGATGCCGCATGTAATTGGCTCCATTGATGGGACACATGTGGCTTTGGTACCACCACAGGCCCAGGAGCAGGCCTACAGGAACCGCAAGCACTACCACTCGGTCAATGCACTGGTGGTGTGTCTTGCAGACATGACCATCACACACGTGTGTGCCCGTTTCCCTGGTTCAGCACACGATGCCTTTGTGATGAGGAGTAGTCGCATCCCCAGGATGATGGCACAGATGCAGAACCAGCGTGCCTGGCTTGTCGGTGTGTACTGACTTTGTGCCATTGTGTGTGATCTGATCTGTAGTATTCCGCCCACTTTTCCAAGTCAGCTAATGTGCACTTGTCTGGCCGTAGGTGACTCGGGATACCCCAACATGCCGTGGTTGCTGACACCCCTCAGGAACCCTGTGACACCTGCCCAGATGCGCTACAATGAGGCACATGGTCGGACCAGGAGAGTGATTGAGCGGACCTTTGGTCTCCTGAAGAGCCGCTTCCGCTGCCTGGACAAGACCGGAGGGTCCCTCCCATATGCCCCTGCGAAAGTGTGCAAGATTATCATCGTCTGCTGCATGCTCCACAACCTGGCAGTGCGGAAGGAGTTGCCTCTCATCCAGGATGACAATGACCAACATCCGCCACCTGTGGAGGATCCTGGCCTGGACCACGATGCCAGTGACGATGATGATGATGATGATGGTGATGGTGATGTCCGCACACAGCTCATCACCAACTTCTTTAGCTGAATGTGAGTATCCTGAGGTGTCATGTCAATGATGTGAGTTGGCATGATGTGTGGGTGGTGCTCTGGTGCTGTTGGAGTGTGTCCATGGGCTACTTGACTGGATGTGTGTTGCGATGTGTGGTTACAGGTGGGCTGTACTCCCCAACAGTGTTGACATGCTAACTTGGTTCTGGGTGGGTATCTTGTAACATGTATTGTGCATGAGTTTTGCTGTTCTGTCCTGTACTCCATTGCTTTTGACTGTGTGTCATTTCTGTCCTTCACAGGGTACTTTCAGATTCGTTTGGTCAACTGTGTCCACCGACGACGTGATTGCACATCCAGGCTGGTAGCTGTTGTGTCCCTACAGGTGATGTGCGCCACACCCATGGACTTCCTTCCGTCTACAGTTGTTGACTGTGTGCCCGCTACCAGGTGGGGTTACCTTGCATCTGTAGTGGTTACGGCATGTTGCAACTGTGTAATAAACCTGTGCTTCACTTTGTGATGTGCGTTGTCTGTGGTCACACATTTGACTGCCATTTGCTTACTGCACCTGTGGGCTACTTGACTACAACTGGGAATGGGTGTGGTGTCTGTGCATTGCACCGTCTTCCCTGGCAACATCAGTGTAGGCAATGAGTCAGATGGCCTAGGTGTGTATGTGTCGTGTAGCCCTGGTGGTGTGTCTCCCTCATGTGTGTCACGTTGCCTGTACTCACATGCCTGTGTTGTCCTTGCTGTTGCAGTTCGCATACACTGTGTAATTTTGCAGTTCATAATCCCCATAACAGCACCCACGTTGGAATCACGACAGAGGCAAGTATGGTGTATTAGTGTGTTTATTGTGATACATTTGTGTTAATAGTGCATAGGATGGGTTGTGCTGTACATGAATCTTGCAATCCCAAGTTCCTAGGTGAATAGAAAGTCCGGGTAGACAGGATCCCCAGTATCGGGGCCACAGTTGTCTGACACATTGGTCCAACTTGTACTCCCCATGCAATGTGTGGGAGTAGTATTGCCGTCAACAGGGTGAACAGTCTGTGCACAAAGGCGAACATCCAGAACAGGTTCAGGCTTCCTGGGAGTTGCGCTTGGCCATCGGCCTCTCACTTTTCCCTCCTCGGACGACCCCTCTTCTTGGGGGGGGCCCTCAAGTGCAGGCTGCTGCGGTGCAGGGGACTCTCCGCCAGAGTCCTCCTCCCTCCCTGTGGCAGTTGCAGTTTGTTCGGCACCAGATGTTGTTGGCACACAGGGAGGTGTGGACTGGTTGCTGTTCATCTGGCGGAGGCATTGTAAAATGTCCCTGTGCACCGCCGTCATCTCATGCAGTGCATCCCACTTGGACTCCACGCGGGACATGTGTGAGTCCACACGGGACATGTGTGACTCCACGTGGGACATGTGGGAGTCCAAGCGGGCATGATGGGCAGCCTGCTGCTGTTTAATGTCTCTGAGGAGCCCCACTACCTGGCTGAGCTCTCCGGTGCTGGACTGGTACGCATCAGCTATGCGTACCAGTTGTGGGTCGTCATGCACACCAGCAACGTCTGCAAGCAGCGACCTCTGTCTCCCACCCCTCCCACCACCCCTGCTGACATGTGCAGTATGTGCAGTGGCACGCACAGATAACCCTGGTCCACCTTGGGGGTTGGTGGTGGTGGTGGTGTCCATGGCCCCAGGTTGGTCCAGGGTCACTGTGCTGGTGTTGCTCCTTATTCTGTCCATGTCGGCAGGGATGGTATTCGTGGTGACAGTCGTTGTAGGGGTGGGTGCAGGGGGTGCAGCTGGTGGTCCTGCTGGTGCTGCAGCTGGTGGTCCTGCTGGTGCTGCATGTTGACTTGCACCGGATGTGCCAGGTTGTTCTTCATCGTCCGAGGAGGACAGAGGCTGTACGACGCCAGTGAGCTCGGCATCCTCTTGAGCCTGGGACTGGGACTCCTCAGCGTCTGCTGCTGTGTCCCCATCATCACCTGTTTTTGGGAGACACAAACAATGTATGTCATGTTTCTGCAGGCATCAATGGTTGACACACATGACAGTTGTGACTGTGCCTCTGGGTGCGGGCCTGTACATTGCATTGTCCTAAGTCGTCACAGTCAGGGGTTGATATTGGTGTGGCACATTGTCCTGCATTATTTGGGCATTTCTATGTATTTTCTGGGGTGTGAACATGGTCTGCATTGCTTGTGTTTGGTTGACAGCCAGACCTCCTTCCCACCCACCCAGCCAGTCAGTTATCCCACCATGGAACGTGCTTGCGTTGCAGGGAGTGTAAGTTGTCTCTCAGGATGTCAGTCAGTGGTGTCCTGCTGTTTGTTGGTGCACAGTTGGCAGCAGGGCCTTGTGCTCCCCACAGCAGTAGCCAGTGTCAGCCATCTTGTGAGTCCTTCTCCACTCCCTGTGATGTGAGCATGGTTCAGGGTGGTGTTGATGGGACAGTTGTGGGGGTGAGCTATGTCTGTGACTACGACTCCCATCATGCCATTGCCTCCACCCCACTTGCCAGCATTCCCATACTTACTTGCTTTTGTGTGGAGTTCAGTGGGTGTGGGTGTGAGGGCAATGGCAAGATGGCTGACAGTGGTGTCCTGCTGTTGGTTGGTGTGCAGTACCCAGCATGCCCTTGTGCTCCCCACGACACAGCAACAGTGTCAGACATCTTTGATGGGCCTTTCCACTCTCTGTGGGATGTGCATGCGTGAGTGTGAGCTTGCTGGGCCATGTGGTGGGGGATGTAGGGCTGTGACTACGACTCCCATCATGCTATTGCCTCCTCCCCCTTCCCAGCATGCCCATGCTTCCTTCCTTTTGACTCTGCTTCCCTGTGGGTTGGGCTGGCTGTGCTGACAGGATGGCTGGGAGTGTTGTCCTGGCAGTTGTTTGGCTAAGAGTCCCAAGAGTGTCCCTGTGCTTCACACAACATAACCCAGGGTGGTGGTGCTTTGTGGGATCTTGTATCAGGATGGAGGGCATTGCATTCTACCAGATGGGTACTGTGGAGTTTGTGTTGGGGGGTGTGAGGGGAGGTGCTGGTGACTATAGTCAGTGCTGCAAGTCCCCCTTCCCACCCAGCCAGCCAGATATCCCACCATGGAACGTGCTTGCATTGCAGGGAGTGGAAGTTGTCTCTCAGGATGTCAGTCAGTGGTGTCCTGCTGTTTGTTGGTGCACAGTTGGCAGCAGGGCCTTGTGCTCCCCACAGCAGTAGCCAGTGTCAGCCATCTTGTGAGTCCTTCTCCACTCCCTGTGATGTGAGCATGGTTCAGGGTGGTGTTGATGGGCCAGTTGTGAGGCTGAGCAATGTCTGTGACTACGACTCCCATCATGCTATTGCCTCCACCCCCTTCCCAGCATGCCCATGCTTCCTTCCTTTTGACTCTGCTTCCCTGTGGGTTGGGCTGGCTGTGCTGACAGGATGGCTGGGAGTGTTGTCCTGGCAGTTGTTTGGCTAAGAGTCCCAAGAGTGTCCCTGTGCTTCACACTACATAACCCAGGGTGGTGGTGCTTTGTGGGATCTTGTGTCAGGATGGAGGGCATTGCATTCTACCAGGTGGGTACTGTGGAGTTTGTGTTGGGGGGGTGTGAGGGGAGGTGCTGGTGACTATAGTCAGTGCTGCAAGTCCCCCTTCCCACCCAGCCAGCCAGATATCCCACCATGGAACGTGCTTGCATTGCAGGGAGTGGAAGTTGTCTCTCAGGATGTCAGTCAGTGGTGTCCTGCTGTTTGTTGGTGCACAGTTGGCAGCAGGGCCTTGTGCTCCCCACAGCAGTAGCCAGTGTCAGCCATCTTGTGAGTCCTTCTCCACTCCCTGTGATGTGAGCATGGTTCAGGGTGGTGTTGATGGGCCAGTTGTGAGGCTGAGCAATGTCTGTGACTACGACTCCCATCATGCTATTGCCTCCACCCCCTTCCCAGCATGCCCATGCTTCCTTCCTTTTGACTCTGCTTCCCTGTGGGTTGGGCTGGCTGTGCTGACAGGATGGCTGGGAGTGTTGTCCTGGCAGTTGTTTGGCTAAGAGTCCCAAGAGTGTCCCTGTGCTTCACACAACATAACCCAGGGTGGTGGTGCTTTGTGGGATCTTGTGTTAGGATGGAGGGCATTGCATTCTACCAGGTGGGTACTGTGGAGTTTGTGTTGGGGGGTGTGAGGGGAGGTGCTGGTGACTATAGTCAGTGCTTCAAGTCCCCCTTCCCACCCAGCCAGCCAGATATCCCACCATGGAACGTGCTTGCATTGCAGGGAGTGGAAGTTGTCTCTCAGGATGTCAGTCAGTGGTGTCCTGCTGTTTGTTGGTGCACAGTTGGCAGCAGGGCCTTGTGCTCCCCACAGCAGTAGCCAGTGTCAGCCATCTTGTGAGTCCTTCTCCACTCCCTGTGATGTGAGCATGGTTCAGGGTCGTGTTGATGGGACAGTTTTGGGGCGGGCAATATGTGTGACTGCGACTCCCATGATGCTATTGGCTACACTGACTTGGCCAGCATACACAGAATTCCTTCCTTTGAGTGGTCTTCACTGTGTGTTGGTGTTGTTGTGGTGGCTACATGTGTGGATGTGTTTGTTAGTTCTATTTGTGCCACTGCCTAGCTGTAGTTGTGGTTGTGTTTGTACATGTGTTGGCACAGTTGGATGTGACTTTTTTGATGGCATGTGTTGTGTTTATCTGACTGACATACACATTTTGGGATGATTCTGTTCTAGTTGCTGTGTAATTGCTATGAGTGCATGGTTTGACTCTCCCCTTGACAGTGATGTGTGTGTTTTGTGGCAGTTTATTGTGTACATTTGTTGTGTACTCACCAGGCTCTGGGATGTCCTCTAGTCCATATACGCTCACTGGCGGAAGGATGGCCCGCACCTTCTCCTCCCAGGGCCTGAGGTATATTGGCTTGGCAGGAGGGCCACTGCCGGTGTGTTGGCTGTTGATGTAGTCTTTCTTCAGCATGTCCCGTACCCTCCTGCGCACGTCATGCCACCTGTTCTGGATGTCCGTCTTTGTGCGCCGACATGGTGATTGGGCGTTCACCCTGTTGATGATCCTCTCCCACATCTTGGTTTTCTGCGACATGGGGGTCTGTTGGACCAGAGTGCCAAACAGCTGTGGCTCCACCCTGAGGATCTCGTCTACCATGACTTCCAATTCACTATCTAGGAACTTGGGATTCTTCTTGGGGGGCATGGTGATGGGTGGTGATGGTGGGTGATGTGTGTGTTGGTGTGCAGGTGAGGGTGTGTGAGTGTGTGTTTTGCTGGGTGTATGTGAGGTAGGTATTTGTTGGTGTGCTGATGGTGTGTGGCTTGTGTGAGGGATGAGCTGTGGGTGTGTGGTTGCTTTCTCTTGGGTGCTGGCAGTGGAATGGCATTTGCAAAGGCTCATGGTAGTGATTTGTGTCCTTTATATAGGTGGAGTTGTGGGTGTGTCCTTGTTCTCTGTCCCCACCCCCCCAGTATTTATTGGCTTGGTAATTGCATGTTTGGCCTTTTTTTGGGTGATTTTTCCTTTGTGCTGTTTGTGTATGTTGGAAACGTTCTTGTGACCGAGTCGGACCCTGCATTGGTCTCGTACGGTGTTTTCCGTTTCGTTCACGCTGTGTTTGTGCAGTTTTCTATGCTGCGTACGCGTCGGTCGCGGTGTATTGTGTTGTTTCGGCTCGGTTTTGTATGCGTGTCGGTCGTACGGCTTGTCCTCCGTCCGACTCGCTCGTGGTTTCGCGCCTTGCATCGTACTTAGCGGTTTGGAGTTCGCGTGTACGTTTCGGTCGGATTTGTTCCGGGTGCGTGTCGGTCGGTTGGATTCGCGTGTTTTTCCGGCCGGATTGCTGTTTTCCGTGCGGCTCGGTCGGTCGACTTGGTTTCGTTACGTGTCGGTCGGATTTTTCGCGCCTTGCATCGTACTTGGCGTGTCGGGCGCCACGGGTACGTGTCGGTCGGTATTTTTTCCGGATCCGAGTCGGTCGGTGCTTTTTCCGGCCCGAATCGGAATCGACCCCTATGTCGTTAACAGTCTCAAAGTCCCAATCATCAGAATAGGTACTGGACGAAATTAGATCACTTAGTGAAATTTTAAACAAATGTGGAATGTTCAATTGTTCCGTCGGGCCGAAGATGTCAAAATCTGTTTTGTCCCACACTATACCATCCTGTATAGGAACAGCTGTGATGTTCACTGATGACAAGTCTCTTGCTTCACGATGGGAGGATTTATGAGGTTTCAAAAGTACGTTCACGCCTTTTCCTTCAGTGTTCACATGGATGTATCTGCCACTTATAAGCACGCTCACAGTTGTAACCAAAGCTAGCCAGAGCAGGAAAACAAAAAGTCCAGATATAATCCAGAGTTCAATCCATGGAGAAACCAAATAAGTCTTTTTCAGAAAGTGAAGAAAGTCTTGTACTTGCTGCTTGAATTTGAAAGATGCTGGCGTCGTTTCAGGTTCACTCGGATCTTCTGAGAACGTATCAAAGTTAATGAAATAGCCAGAAGCAGTTCTGTCAATTGTTGGAATTGCATCAGGATTTGTAGAAATCACTGGAACCAGTTCATCACTTGCTACATTGGTGTAGACAGGTGTATTTGGACGAACTGTTACTTGGTGTTCAAGAGGGATGAGTTCCATAGCATTGTTGCTTAGTCCTCCATCTGTTACAGCTGAATTCTCGATTGTTATCAGTCTTTCAGTCTGATCCTCTTGGATAGTAGCGAGAGGAGTGCGTCTGCTACTAGGTCGGAGTCCACGAGGCCTACTATTTAGTATTGGCCACATACTGTGGTTTGATCAGGTCGATGGACACAAATCTTTTCTCTTTTCTTCCAGCAAGGGGCGGCAGAAGTACTGTTCTTGTTCCTCGAACTGCTAGGACAGGTACTGGTTGTCTGTAAGAAGGTCCAAATTCCTTCTTGTCCGCAATCTTTTCTCTGACTAGATCCCCAACTTTTGGAATCCAGACAGGCCTTGCTGGGACCGCCGATTTTTCCCCAGTGGTGGTTGGCTGTAGGAATACGTTGCTTTGTTTCGTTCTTAACTCATTGAGTTCCTGTAAAACAGCCAAACGATCTTTGATATCAAACGGTTTATTTTCCACCACTGTGCCTACGTGTTCAAGGTCTGGTACCCACATTCTTGTCCCAAATAGGACCTCATATGGAGTGACCCCCCCTAGAGAACTTCTTGGCAGATTATTCAATGAGCATTGGACCCCATTAAGGTGTTTGACCCACCCATCACCCGAACCTAATACCCTAGCTGTTATAGACTGCTTTATGTCCCGGTTTTTCCTTTCCACAACCGAATTTCCCTCTGGATGGAATGGAGAGGAGTACCGCAATGCAACGCCCAGACTGGCCATGGCCTCTTTGTAAGCCCGAGAGCTAAACGCAGGACCCTGGTCAGAATGTAGCGTGCCTATTGCGTATGTGCCAATAAAGACTCGCAAATCTTTTATAACAGTTCGAGCGTCAGCTGAGCGCTGAGGCCATAACCATAGGAACCTAGATTCAGTATTTGTGGGAATGCCTTTGTCCAGTAGGACGCAGGCGCGTAGATAGTCTAATGCTGTCTAACAATGGTGTCTGTACTGGGTTGCCGCATTCGCAGCATGGTGTCTGGTGGCTCTCGCTGTAATTTACAGTCTAAGCAGTTGTTGATGAATATGTGAATTTCGTATTCATTCCAGGCCACCAGTACATCTCTTTTAACGTCAAAATTGTTTTAGAGATCCCTTGATGTGACAGACCCTCCCCCAAATGTGTTTCATAAATCAAGGCTGCTCTACGTTCCATGTTTGGAATTACCCTATCCCCCACTCCAGGGATTCGAGCAAAAGGAACGTTGTTCGCATCAATTACATAAGAGTACTTGAGTGGAAACTTTTTGGTAACGCTGCACTGCTGCCTTTGCTTGAAGCATTGACAGCCAACATTATCTCGCCGTCTATTTTTGTTTTTGAACGAGTGAGCGCAGCTATGGAAGCCGTCTGCACAGCCCCCTTTGCGGCTTCATCAGCCAATGAATTCCCTGCAACGTGAACGCCATCACGTTGATGACTCAGTGTGTGGATCACGTGAGCCTTTGGTAGTTCGTTTTTCAACTGAACTACTTGTTCCCAAAGCATTTTGTGCTTTATTGTGCCACCTTTCGCATCTTTGAAACCATTTTCAAGCCAGTTTTGTATATATTCATTATACGACTGAACACAGTAAAAGGAATCGCACACTATCAGTGTGGGGAATTCTCGATCTGTACTTTCAAGTGCCAGTTTGAATGCTTGTAGTTCAGCTCGCTGAGCTGTACAATCCCCTAGAGACTGAGTTTTTGTGACCATAGGTCTGAAGATGCCATTTCGCATGCGACCTTTAACGATTGCACTCGCTGCACTGTAAGCTTGCTTACTCCTGTTGCGGGCTGTGCGGATCCGTCAGTGTAAATTATGAATTCGTACTGATCTAGAGGCAGAATTTCAGTAGGCAGAGGACATTCTTGTTCATATTGCAGGAATGCTTGTGTTTTTAAATCTGGATCAAAAACATATTCAACATCTGTTGCAGCAAGAGAATTAACCCATTGTATCGATCTTGGATGTAATGCTTTAGCATTTGGAATGCTTGCTTTTGTGACCGCTTCTAAAGCTGGTACCGGGGTTACGACAATAATGCGTTTCCCTTGGGCTAAGGCTCTTTCTTTTGCTATAGCGGTTTGAACTGCTGTTAGAATTTTTTCAGTAGAACTGAAGCGCATTTCCGCTTGTGTGTACAAATGAGATTTGTATGCTATTGGTATTTTCTCACCCTCATTGAAGGTTAAGTAGGTGAATGCGCATTGACCCGAAATTATTCGGATCACCAAATTGCGTTGACTTAAGCGTGTTTGTAAGTGATTTGTTGCTAACATGTTTGCCTGTAGTGAACGCAAGATTTCTGTGTGTTCCTGTGTCCAGTTTCTGATAGAAAAATCAGGTTTGATTAATGCGTAGAGAGGTTTAACCCTTTCTGCGTAATTTAGAATGAATGTTCTTCCAAAGTTTAGGAAACCCAGGATGGATTGTAAGTTTTTTGCGTTTTTGGAGGTTGGAGCAGCGCACATTTCTCTAGAAAGTTAGCTGCCAAGCTCTTGCCTTCACTTGAAAGCTCATATCCTAGAAATAGGACATTGAGATGGGCAATTCTGGACTTTTTAAAGTTGAATTTGTAGCCCTCAGAGGCGAAACCCAGTATAATGGTGCTCACCCTGTTCAAGTGTTTTTCCAGGTCATCGTCTGTCAGATATATGTCATCGACATAGGACAATGCCTCATTGTCATAAATTTGTAGTAACTCCGTTACCCTCGCTGAGAATAAACCTGGGCTGTTCTTGAACCCTTGCTGGGTCCCCATTATGGAGAATGCTGTTAAGTACCTGCTTTCAGGTGCTATGTTTTGACAAAAGAAACCATTTGAGATGTCTAATGTTGTTTTGTATTTTTTACGCACAATCTTATTAATTAATGCTGTGCTATGTGCATTTTGCACTGCAAAAGTTTTAGAACAAGTGTTTAGGTGTCTGTAGTCCAACACTAGACGATATGTATTGTCTGGTTTGGAGACAGGAAACAAAGGATTGTTCATTGAGGAGGTGCATGTTTCAATCACCCCTTGATATTCAAGTTGATCTAAGATCTCCCTGACCTGTTTTTTAGCTTCTTGCTTTATTGGGTACTGCCTTTGTGCAGTTGGTTCATGTTTCAGATGTATTTTATGGTGAGGTTAGTCCTCATCCCATCCTACATGATTTTTATATAAAGCTGGGGCCTGGGCCACTGCCCATTTCCTGGCATATGTATATTTTAGGTGAATTGGAATATGGTTGGAGAAGGCAGGCTTAATAATGTCCTCGCCGTGTGGGCACTCCCTGACAAATTGTGGTGGCCAGTCTTTTTCTGCTAGAAGTATGTCATAGCCCTTTGATAGTCTTTCCCAAAAAAGTGCTTTCACCTGTCTAGGTTTGTCTCCCTCCATCCGGAGAGTTATTTCATATAACTTTTGTGGAGTACTAACCCTGGTGTCTACAGTCTCTACTTTAATGTACTCATTCAAGTCCACTATCTCCAGAAGTTACTTCAGGGTCTGGCGAACTATTGTGACTTCTGCTGCACTGTCCAGCATTGTCTGAGCCCATTCTCCGTTCTTGAGTTGTGTTCTCAGTATTCTCGGCATGTCTGATCTTTAGACCTGCTACTTTCTTTTTGGAGAATTGAGTTTTGCTTTAGTTTTTGGAGCGTGTTTGTCGTCTTTCGATTTCACGCGTTCTTCTCTATGTTCCGATCGTCCTCTTCTTTCCGAAGTCTGTGATGAGATCTGAAAGGGACGAGAGGAACGTGTATCAGTATCTTGATACCTGTCAGGTTTTCTCAAATTATCCCTATTCCTGAGGTTATACCTCCTTTCAGAGGGCTCCTTTTGATGAGATTTATCTCGGGATTGAGAAAGTTTCTCATTTGAATTTTGTTTAGTAGTTTCCCACTTCTTTTTAGAAGATGTAGGAGTTTGTTTAATTGAGTCCTTCTCAGGACTTTCAGATAGCTTCGGCTTCACTGGTCTTCCACCCAAACTATCTCTGCCTAATTCTGCATAAGATTGTTCAATTATTCTGGGTAGCTCAGTTTGATGTTCTGTAACATCAAATTCCCTTAATTTTTGGCGGATCGCCACTGCTGCTGCCTCCCCTTTAATATTAGATAATATTATTGTTGAGACCTGGTCGAAATTTTTCAGTAATTTCATACCTAAATTTAGAGCAGGCTCTGCCCCGTATTCGTTTTGAATTTGTTTCAGGACATCAGGTATTACCGCAATTGACGGAATGGCATGTGTTTTGGTATAGATGGCAGCAAAGACTGAGCCCCAAGTGGTGCAGTCTTCCAGTTGTGGTGTGATCCCCATTGGTAAACTGATTGTCAGTATTCTGTGTTTCTCATACAGGCTAGTATTTGGAAATACTGCTTCGATTTGAGTAATTTTTGAGCTATCCAGAATGGAATTTGCTCACGTTTTGTGGGCATTTTACCCATGACTGCGTATAGAGCCTGTGGTGTAATTTTTAGTGTATTCCCCTGGTGAGGAGTTTGATTTGGAATTGTTAATGGTTGCTGGACTGTGAAAGTCCGCATGACATATTGGACCAATTGTCTGTAAATTTTTATTAACTCTGTGAGTTGAGTAAGTAAATCCTCGTCTGACATCTCTTCAATGTCAGGATGAGGTGTGTAGCCGGCTAGAATCGGCCATGTTGCTCCTGGTCTACCTAGTGGACCGAGCCTAGTAATGTTTTTGTGATGTTTTAGGGCGCCTTTAAACCAGAGCTGATGCTCCTGGTATGTTAATGGAATTTCAATATCCTCGAAAGGAATGTATTCCTCTGTTGGATCATCTTCTTTGTAAAAGTGAAACATGTGTGTTACTGAATTGGATTCAGGAAATATTACCCATGAATAGAATACCTCTGTCTGAAAGGATTCATGTGCCTCTATCACGAAAACTGCTCTACCTCCTCTTGGTGGTCGGCCATGTTTTATAAGTTTTAGAGTGATGGCTCTTCTTAAGTTTGGAGCGATGTTTATGACACCCTCCTCGGTTTCATTTAAACCTGTAATGTTAAAAACTGCTGCTTGGGCTGGATCAGCCGCAGCTCCACCGTTTCCGGCATTGTCGGAGCCAGGCATTTTTGTTTTTTGAAAAATGTAGAACAAGTTTCAAGGAAACAAAGATTAGGTGCACAATATTTTGGAACACTGTATCCTTCAACGTTGAGCAAACCAAACAGCTAATATACAGGGTGTTTCCCTATGTAGCCGTGGTGGATACTTAACCCTGCCCACTCCAGACGTCTTTTGGAGTATATGGGTAGGGGTCTCTGAGAGAAAAAGCACGGCTGAGTTGCTCAGTATCTAACGTTGAATTACCGCCTTACCAAACCGTTGGGCGCCATGTAGTGTAGCTCCTATTTCCCTAATAGGCTCTGCGCATTGGAATAATATATCCTATAGGTTTGACATAGGACTAAGGTCAGTATGTCCCTATCGAGTATATTAAACTTAATTACTTGTGCCAGCTAGCTCAGAGGCCACTAGAAACTCCTTGACAAACAAGAAGGGAGTAGTTTCTGGAAGCCGCAAAACATGACCACTTTGTTTCCCTTTAGAATCAGAACGTGTCCCAGAGTCGTGGAAACAATAGATAACTATTTCACTCAGCTCAATCGTGCATGCTTAGTTTTCTGCAAGTTACACAGAAAGAACAGACGGGCGTTTCAATAAAAGATTTATTGAACAGTCTTGTTTCTGGTGTAAGTAAAATGTGCTGTTACGATCACAAGACAGTATGCAAGATAAATAATGTACAGTGTGAGCAGTAGAAATAAATAATACTGCGATTGCATTATCTTTTAGTACATATGCCTTTACATAAATAACACAGACTAAAAATGCGAGTACTCATACGATGCGTTTCTAATCTAGTTCTACCCCAATGTACCTAACCTAACCTAGGTGTAGGGAGAGGTATGAAGTAGGTGAAGTATTCCTTACTATGGTATACTAATATACTAAGAGTATGTTAAATCTAGTATGCCTAGTATGCCAAGAGTCCCTCTAGGTTCTTGTCAGCTCCATACCTGAAGAATGAGAGAGGTAGGAATCTCTTTGCCAGACTCGAACTCCAACACCCCGCAAGGGAAGTCAGATCACTGGAAGCTGGACTCTCTGCGTGCAGGGATGACAGCGTCTTCTCAGTGCGTCAGGCCGGGAATCGGGCTCCTCTGAAGTCGAGGTCTCCTCTAGTTTACAAGGGCTAGGGAAGGTATATTTATACCTGAGAGGTACCTCAGAATGTTAGCATTGACGTGGATCGGACAGCGGAAGACGTCATGAATGAACCTCTAAGGAATAATGGTTCATGCATAATATATGAGTCCTTGAAGAAATCAATAGTCCTGGGCTAGGGAAACTCCCGCAGCCTAAGGGTCTGTTCTTCATGAACTTGTTGTGACGTTAGGGTGGACGGATGTCAGAGACCATGCCTGTATTTGGAGTGCACGGTTTAATGCCTAAATAAGGGCTGGGATTTTATGCCTATATAAGGGTAGGGCGAATTGTGCCTATATAAGGACATGATACTGGAAAGCCCGTTTATGGACACCCTAAGAGGAATACAACAGAACTTCGCTTCTGGGAATCTCATCCAACTCTATCCTTTTGGGCTGTAACTGCATTATTTCCCTAGGCATTTCAATTATTGTTAAATTAGTCGGAGGTGTTGATCTAGTAACTGTATTGGGCTGTTCATTTTGGACACTTACTGCATTAATTCTACTATTAGATGATGTTATAGAGGAATTTAATGGGACAGTTAAAGAAGATTCATGGATAAGTCTATTTTCAAATACAGGTATTGCTGGACCTATAGTCACTGGCACAGTTATTGCATCTATTTTCATATTCATCTGATTCAATTTTTCAACTAATTCTTTAGTTTGTATGGCAAATTCTACTTCTCCTTCCGGCTCTACTTCGATTTCAATTGGAACAGGTGTCGTTTGAGGTGTCATTGGGGTTTCCATTGACGGTGCATTTGGTGTCACCATCGCTGAATTCTCCTGATAAGGTGGTGGTCGTTTCACTAATATATCATCCAGCAGCTCATCAGATTCATTCGGGTTGTACCCATAACCAAATTGCTCTAAATGTCTCTTTTTCTCTTTGCATTTGGTTCCTGCAGTCTCTCCTACCATTAAAACTGGATACAATCCTTCAGTAATCTCTCCATTTCTCCATCTCTTCATTCTGTCTTCATGTCTTTCATCATGAAATCTTCCAAACATAAATCTATGTACTCTACCACCTCTGTGTCTTTCTCTTTCATACATTTCATCTTCCCATTCTACTAATGCTTCAAACTGTGTAGGTCTAGGTCTTGGGTCTAATTTCATCATCTTTTCTCTCAAATTACGTAATACTGCCAAATTAAAAGAACCATGCTCTGGAAAAGCTAGTATACCATCATTCTTCGTATATCCTACCCAATTTTCTAGCCAAATACATGTATGATAACCATATTTTAACATCATTTAAGACGCTGGTGTCTTTGGTGGAGGGATAGGAACTCCTTCTCTCGTTATTACTGGTTTGTTCTTTTTAAAGAATCTTTTAATTTTTCCAAACAAAGTCAATTTCTCCTGCTTCGGTTGTTCAAAATACATTTTTGTTTCTTGTCAACGACTTCACTTAATGCAAATCTTTGTCAACACGATCCACTATAATTCACCAATCGAACTCCTTGGCTTCCCTAAACCCCTGACCAATGTCAGCGCGGCACACTCTATCTCTTCCAATCGGAGCTTTCTACGTCTCCGCTATCTTGTCCAATACCAGCGCGGCTCACACCAACCAACCAATCTGAGCTCACTCCGTTTTTACAGTCTGACCAATGCCAGCGCGGCTTTTCTGTGATGTCAACTTCTCCTCCTGCAGCTGACCCTCCCTTTACAAAAATTATCTGCACTTTTCTAAGTCTGTTTTCTTTACAATAACTTATTAGTCACAACATAAAACAATACCACACTGTCTGTTTACTAAATAAAGAGATTCACTCTCAAGAACATTCCTACCATACGGGCAAGTATAACAATTCCCCTATCCTTCCCTTCACTCAAGCTAAGAGAGGACCTGTTACTTCTTTAGGGATAAGGCCAAAATTTCACAAGAGGACCTTTTATTGAAAAGGAGGTCTCGCTACTCTTCCAGGGATAAGGCCACATTTTCACAGGTGGACCCTTCGCTATTTCACTCTTATCTTCACCTATATGCTAAATAGTATCACTAATTTAAACAGACAATGCACTTATTCCCGTGTGATTTCACTTCTGCCTTATTTCAGGCTAACTTCTACTTTGCCGGCTTCCCAGATACCCTTCTGTACCTGTGTTCCAAAGACTACATAAAACACGATACTAACCCACTTTACATAGACTGTTAAACATTTAGTCAATAATCAATAAATCACCAAACTAATCAATAATAACCATCATTCTGCTACCAGAAAAACTGATCCAGCGCAACCCCTAAATTCCTGAGCCAGGGACCAAAGAAAATCTCGTCATGCATAAATTGTTTTATCAAACAACGGGGCCCATCACACATTACCCATAAATGATCCCTGAGGACTGGCGCTAGATTTGGGGGGTTTAATTTGTCAGTTTTATTAAATACTATACTTCACATTAATAACATTTGTATCTATTTCTAACTATTAGTAATTTCAACTTCTTCTTCTTCTGGTCGATGGACCATTAGTTGAAGAGTTGATGGTGACTATGATTAACTAAACAGTTTAACATTTAACTAAATAACCACAAAGTCATTTCTTCAGTTAATGATTTTTATCTTATTATTACTCATGATTAGAATATCAGTGCACATACAAGATTACATATAAGAGAACAAATTATCAAGCAATGTAATCAAATGAATCATTTGCATCGATATCAAAGCATGCAAAGGAATGGGGGAAAGAAGGTACAGCATAAATGCTTGCAGAAAATATATTTGAAAATTTAAGCAATCAAGGAGGGCAATACCCACCAAAGAAATAGGAAACCACTTCCTTGGCCGAGGTTGTGGCAAAAGGTCCCCAGAGATAGGCTCGGAGGACAAAGTTAAACAGGACAGATGCAGCAGAATTTGCTATACTAACAACTAGAATTAATCTCCCAATTAATCTACCTCCTCGGTCGCAGTCTCCTCCCAAGCACTCCCGCAACGTTCTCGTACCTAAAGGTTCTCTGACTCTGTGCAGGGCTGCTCTTTCTGTCTTGGATCTTCTCTATAGGTTCTGGTCTGCGTTCTCTCTCTGCGTTCCCGTCTGCATTCCCGTCTGCATTCTGACACACCCCCAATTGGGATATCAGTTATACCTTTCTGTCTAATAAATACACTATCTTACAATGTTGCAGTATCGGTAGAAACTCGGACTGTGATTGGTTGTCATAAATCATACTAGGGTCGCCTCATCCAGTTCTCCCCACAAATCCATCCTATACCGGTTCTAACAAAGGAAGGATTTAAGACCATTACATTCGTATACTACTAGCATTCATAGTTATACAATTTGTTACAGTATTTATTATGATATCTGCTTTCACATTCGAATTGCACGTAGTGATGGCTGTTCCCACAGTCGCTGTCGCATCTTGGCACATAAACAATAAGACACAGGTCAACATGGCCTTCACACGGATTGCATCATCTGGTACACTCTGCAGTCTGCGAGCATGCAACCCCTCCCGTCACATGCGCACTTCATACCGACCAGGCCAACCACATGCTGGCTTGAACGAGAGGCCATTTTCATGCAGGCCCAATCCCGTACTAAAATAAACAAACACAAAAGAATATTAATTCGTGAAATAAAACCCATTATGATTACCTCCCACCATACTAATGCCCTGTGTTAAATAAATCCTAGCGAAAGCTATTAATTTAAAGCAACCTTTTCATTATTTGTGCACAACATGCAAAATGAGCAATGTACAACACAGCATAAACGTGTATTAGTACAGTTTTTCAAAGCACAAACAGTTAATACGTACTCATGCCAACATGATTTAGCATATTATGTAAATTGCGTTTGCCCCCTGTGTAAATGTGTGTATCCGGAGTTGATTAGTTCATGCAGTTAATACATTATTATGGAGTTACTTGATTTCATGAGGATGTATTTACAAACTCACTCTATCAGCTGTGACTGGCGTGGGGTTGGCTGCCCCCGGTGGGGGCTGCTGTCCCGGGAAGTATGACACAGGGCCTGGCTGCAAACAATGCCCTGCGTTCAACCCTATGTCGCGCATTACAAAAGTCCATGCGCAGCGTGGGGTGTTGGCTGCCTGTGGGTGGTTGTCTGATTCCGGGTGGGTTAGTCACAGGGCTTGGCCACAGGCCAGGCCGTGTGACCAACTCCTGTAATAAAATGTTACTTTATGAAAGAAAAAAAACTAGAAATTCACTGAAAAAAAACAAATGTTAAAGTAACGTTATAGTTAGGTGAATATGTCATTGACAACACTAATGTTTTGAACTAAAAAAAACACAGAAATTCACCAGTTATAGTTAGCATAGCTAACTATAACTTGCTCCTCGCCATGCACTGCTTATGAGCTCACATATTACATAACTCATGACATGTATGAAATGACATGTTCTATAGACGGGAGGTCAATCATTCTACTACGAAGCTGCCAAATCCTGGAACGACACCCCCTAACACATCAGGGCCTTCTCCTCACTTCTTGAGCTCCGCAAAAAGCTGAATCCTTCCTATTCAATTAGTCTTCTTGCAGTACCATCGAGACTGCCTGTATTCAAGCCCAGCCTCACCACATGCCTACACTCACCTGCTCATTGCCTTAATACCCTTACGGGTGACAAGGAGCATACTGCAATTGGCGGCTGTCATTTTTGTTTTGGTTTTTGCTGCAATCTTGTGGGAGTCCTGCGGAATCGTGGCAACAACCACAGATTTGTTTTTTACGAGGGCCCCAGGGGCCACCTCTGTTTCCTTCCACAGGGCCTAGGGGGGCAGGGTATCCCTACCCTGCCCCTTATAATATTATTATTTTTTTAACTGCAGAACAAGGGACTAAGTCCCCAAGTCCTGTAATGGCTGCCAGCAACATTTTTCTCATGTTGCTGGCAGCCAATTAGAGCACTCGCATCCACAAGAGTCTGACTCCCCTGGGAGCGAGAGGGCCCAAGGGAAAAAAAGCATTCTGGGCCAATCAGAATGCTCTATTTTTTAATTGGTGCTCCCTTGAGACTCTCGCTGGAGTCCCTGGGACCCAACCATCCAGCTCCACAAATATTTTAAACCTCAATTCTCCAGTATTGGATCTTTCAAAGATTCACATGCTTGAATCATTCCCCATCGTCGAAGTGAGAATCCCGCGGTACAATAGTAAAGCAGTATAGTATACTACACATAGCCTGTAAAGGCTATAAAACATTCACTTGAATAACTTATCAACATCATTTAAAAGGAACCAAACTTCAGTTAATCAAACGACAGCACCCTCTAGAACACTCCCCAGGAGGGTTCTTCCCTCAGATTTTCTACAGCATGTAGTATGAAGGGAGTCTCCTTGAGCTCTGCTCAGTTTATCACCAGAAATAACTCATCTAAAGCCTCTATTATCATCAAGAAGGACAACTTTAAACTTTATCTACCAGCACCTGACTATTTAAGTTGTCAGAATCATCAAAGAAAGGCCTCTTCAGACCTTGTGGAACTTGTGGGAAAAAGAGATTTTATTCAGAAGACCCACACAAGGAGTGTATTTACTGCTTACATCCTTCGCACAAGGCAAAAGATTGCAAGTTCTGTCACACTTTTTCCTCTAAGACTTTCTATGATAGTGAGGGAGGCTTCTTATATGGCTGCAGAATTTAAAAACTAAAGAGACTGTGGTTTCTGAGGAGGAGGATAGTGAGTATTCCTCTTGCTCTGAAGTGAGGTCACAGTAAAGAGAAAGGTCAAGGGTCATAGGTTGCCAGAGTCACAAAGTAAAGCCTTGAAAAAGACTCATCATGAGTCTTCAGGAGAGAGGGCATCTGGAGAGCAGTCTCACAGAGAGAAAAAGAAAAAATCTTCACAGAAACAGTGAGATCTGAACCAACCCCTCCTGCCTCCAGTTTAGCTCTACACTTAAAAAAATCCTCCTCAGAACCTTCGGCGATACCTTCTAAAATGGCCTTTAAAATGTTGATGACAACATCATCGCTGTTCAAAATTCCGGCGCCAAATTCAACAACGATAGCAATGTCAACAACTACGTCAACAGCGATGACATCATCAACGACAACTATAATGACGACAGCCCCGTTGACAAGGACATTTGCAAAAAGATTGTCGATGAGGACACCTCAACACAAGCACCATTGATGAAAGGACCGTTGACAAAGACACCGTTGTTGACGATGGGACTACTGACTTTGAAACAATTGACAATGCATTCAATGGCGGAAAAGAGGTCTTCGCCGTCAATAAAGATAACAATGGAGTCGTCGACTGTGCCGTTGATGAGGGACAACATATTTTTGAGACTGGAACACACATCTCAAAGTAAGGTTTCCCCTCTCCCACCAAGTCACCTACTTGATGAGGATGATGAAGGCCCATTTGGAGCGGCCCACAGCCCTTCAGTGCTGAATGTCAAGCACCAATAGGAGGAGGACGAAGAATATTATGAAGATTATTATTCTTCAAGGACGCAACAATATATAGAAAAGCCTGCACAATACATAGAACAGTTTCAGCCTTATGGGCACCGTCCACCTTAAAAAGGAATGGTGCAAGTTCCATTAGCTTTGGTTCAAGAACACCAGGGCATGTTGCTGGACTACTATAAAAGATTTCAAGAGCCTACCAAGGCAGCATCACCATCGCAGTCCATGCGTTCCCCTCAGACCCCCACCCCGAAAACTCTGCGTCCTGTACCTGCACCTGTAACACCGAAGAGGACTCCAGCTGCCAATATAGCAGTACCTCCTGAGGACGAACCAGCCTCCTCGGATGAAGACAGAGAGAAAGGGGAAATCCCTGATAACCAAACTACTCCCAACGAATGGGAGTAATTATTTGATTCCGACACCGTCTTCAGCTGCACCTCAACTGGTGGATTCTCCATCTGATTACATAGGAGATTTTCATAATCTCATGGAAAGAGCTGCGAAGAGGTTTCAGTTGCCATTAACTATTAAACAATTGGACTGTTTTTATATGATTTTAAAGAGCCTACTAAGAAGTCATTTAGAGAAATCACAATAGTGGATTTTATTTGGGAAGAAGAAATAAAAACTAATGAAGAATCCTGCAACAGTCTCCCCAGTTCTGCCAAAAATAGACAAAGTACCAGGCACTGGAATGCTCTCCTGCATGCCTGGTTAGTCACCCAAGACCAGATTCTGTGGTGACTCAAGTGGTCAGCGCCGGTCCAAGAATCCCTTGACGCCCATCTTCACACCACCAGATAGGGAAGGCAGGCACCTCGATAACATTGGTAAAAGAGTCTCTATGATGTTAGCAACTACTGTTTGAGCTGCAAATTTGCTAGCCATATTAGGTCGCTATGACAAGCAAATGTGGTTGGACATCGCAACCTACTTAGACCTTTTGCCTGACAATGTGAAGGAAGAAAGGAAAATCCTTCAGGAAGGCGAAAGAGCCTTTTCAGAGATCATAAACTGTGCTATGGATGTAGCATTGACAGGATTCAAGCAGTTGGCAGGAGCTGCTGTTCTGAGATGACAAGGATGGTTAAAGGCCACGTTATTCATTCCGGAAGCCCAAAGCAAACTCCTAGACATGCCATATGTTGGGGAGTCATTGTTTTAGGAAGCATGTTGATGACGCCATACAGGAGATCAAGGCAATACAGATACCCACAATCCTTGGGCACCCTGCTGAAAAGTAAACACCTTTTTGAGGTGCATGAGGAATAGGTTTATTCTCATATAGAGGGAGATATCAGCTGTACAAGTAGCAACAGTATAAGCCCTTTCAACAGCAATATCGGCCTTCCTATCAAGAACAGCCATTTAGATCACCACTAGCAGCAGCGTATACAAAGCAAGCACCAAGGAGGAAACAAAACAAACAAGGAAGAGACACTGGTAGAAAGCAGTGACATTCTACAGGTGCTGGTTATATCCCCTTCAGTCCACCAAACTATTGGAGCAAAAAATTTGAATTTTCTACACTGATGGCAACAGATAACATCAGACAGATGGGTGCTAGAACTGACCGCCTACCGTCCTTCTTTAGAACCCAAAGGCCATCAAACACCCCACCAAAGGGAGCACCCACCTCATCTACATCTGCGCCAATGAAATGATTTCACCATGCTACACAACGGAGCAATAGAAAAATTACCTCACTACCAGAAAGGAATGGGTTTCTATTCCTGTTTCCTCTTAATAAAAAAGAAAACAGGGTAATGGCAATCCATTATGGACCTGCAGAAGCTAAACAAGTACCTGAGGAAACAATCTTTTCGCATGTTGACACTTCAAGACATCATGCATCTGCACAATAACTGTGATTACATGTCAGCCTTAGATCTACAGGATGCTAACATTCATATAAAACATCGCAAATGCCTAAGATTCGGGATGGCTGGCACTCATTCTCAATTCAAAGTCCTCCCTTTTGGGCTCAAATCAGCCCCCCGCATTTTTACAAAATGTTTAGCCCCAGTGACAGCTCACCTAAGACAGAAGGGCTTCCTGGTCTTCCGATACCTCAACGATGGGATGATAAAGTCTCCGACTTGCTCAATAAACATCAAAAGCAACGGCAGCTTGTATGACATTGTTCAAAGACTTAGGTCTTACCATCAATCCTCAAAATTCGTAGATAAATCCTTCAACGTGGATAACTTTTCTCAGGGTGGTTCTGGATACAACCCAAGACAAAGCATTCTTATCACAGGAAAGGTAAAAAAGACTGCTAGCACAGAGGCTACTGAAAAGAAAGTCAGTTTCAGTATGCCTTTTCAAATCACTTCTAGGGATGATGTCCTCTGCTATTTCACTAGTACCTTTTTCCCGTCTAAGAAAATCCCAATCCAGATCACTCCAAATATGGCAGCCGCCTGGTTGGACAAAAGATGTCAATCTTTCAACAGGCCTACATTCCTACCTCAGATACCCAAATTCGTCATTACCACGGATGCTTCCCTAGAGAGATAAGGCACTCATTTACAGGATTTGAAAATAAGTGGGAAAATGCATATACATTTATTAGGGCCCAAAGCAATTTCATTTAGTCTCCAAGCATTCCTGCCAAGGATAAAAAGTTCATTAGTTTTGATCCACACCGACAACACCCTCATTATGCACTATTTCAGCAACCAAGGGGGCACAAGACCTCCAGCTCTATCGCAGGAAGCGCAAGAAATTTGGAACTGGGCGCTGAAGAAATAAATAACAATAAGAGCCGACCATGTTCCAGGCATGAACAGTGTTCTGGTGGACACATTGAGCAGAACCAAAGACAACTGCCACAAATGGTAGCTCAATCAGACAACCCTGGACAAGATCTTCCATTGATGGGGCTAACCAGCACTGTATCTTTCTGCCATACAAGAGAATCGAAAATGCACATTTTACACTAGTTGGCACCCTCAACAGAGGTCGTGGGGGAATTTGTTTTCAATAAGATGTTCAGGGATCTTTGCCTATGCTTTTTCCCTGATCCCCTTGATCCCAAGACTTCTCAGCAAAATGAAGAGCGAACCGTGCAGAATAATACTGATTTCTCCAAAGTGGTGCAGACAACACTGAGCTGTTACTCCTATTGGAAAAGACTCACACACAGCTGAAACCTCTACCCCAGATACTAACAACGAATCACAACCAGGTACTTCATCTGAATCCAACCTTCTTAATCTTATCAGCCTGGCTCCTGCACTCAATGAGTTTGCGAACATGAACATCCCTCAAGGCTGTAGAGATATTCTTGCAAAAGCCAGGGCTGTTACCACCTATAAAATGTATATACTGAAATGGACACATTTCTGTTTATGGTGCCATTAATCTAATATTCACCCTGTCTCTGCACTGCCAGAACAAGTTTTACCATATTTCGTATCTTTAGCAAAGTCAGGTTTGGTCCATGCTTCCAATCTCTAGATGCAGACGATCCACTGGTTCACCATCCTTGTGGTCTAATAGGGTGATTAAACGGTTTCTAAAAGGCCTTTCAGAGTCTTTCCTCCAATTAAAGCACCTCCTCCATTTTGGCAGCTCAATACAGAGCTTCCACACTGGTGATGGCTCCATTCGAATGGCTCAATTCGAACCGATCCACAAAGCAGAGATAATGTTTTTAATATGGAAAATGGCATTTTTGTTGGCCCTTACATCAGCAAGGAGGGTTAGTGAAATACAATTAAAGAGCCTTTCCTACATTTCAAGGACGCTCGTGTGGTTCTCAGAACCAATACCAGATTCATTCACAAAATACCATCGGATTTTCATCTAAATTAACCTATTGTCCTGAGGACATTCTTGCTGAATCCACATCAGCAGCTGAAAGGTCATTGCATACATTAGACGCTAAAAGATGCTTGGAATTCTACCTGAATTGCACTAAACACTTTAGGAAGTAGCATATGGGACTCCACGTAAGGGTATACCAGTTTCCAAGCCAAGCATAGGTCGATGGATTTCAGCGGCTATCCAGCTCTATCACTGCAAAGCTGGAAGACCCCTGACAGACAAAGTTAAAGTGCATTCTACCAGGGCGGCTTCCTCTATGACCCCTCTGGTTGCTGGTGTGCCTTTGGAAGGCATATGTCGAGGGGCCACATGGAAGAACAGGCATACGTGTAACCAACATTACAGCTCGGAATCATCAGAGCACAGTGATGTGGCTGTGGGACAAGCAGTGTTACGCTATTTGTTTCAATAAGGTGAGCCTTTTTTCAATTCTATTATATCTTCCACTATTGTGCCATTATTATAATGATTGTACAATGTTGTTCTCCAGTATTGGCATCTTTCATAGATTCAATTGCGACCCACCCTCCTCCCCGTAGAGGCTCCCATTATTGTTATGGGATTACCTTTCCCACTAGTGCTTGAAAATATGAGGGACGAAGCCTCTGTGGGGAGTGTTCTAGAGGGTACTTAGCAGTCCAAAGCTGTAATACTGTGCCTGGAGTGGTAAAAGGCATGGATGGCACTGTGCTAATCCTATGCTAATCCTATGCTTAAAGATTTTGCTATGGAAATTACAAAATACTTTGTCCCTTTCTAGCTCACCATGGATGGCACTGTGCTACTCCTATGCTTAAAAACTTTGCCAGAAAAACAGACATTTGAGGTGAGCAGATTCAGAGTGTCGCTGGTGTTGTAGGGTGCTCTCTAAAGGAGCTGTTCTCCACCTAAACTTGGGAACTACCCATAGTTCTCTGCTTCTTTTTTGCACTATTTATGCAGCACTCTCAGCCTGAAATTGTATTTTTTTTTACTTATACTGGGTGCTCCCTTGTATCTGGACAAAGCTAAACCTCTCTGAAGAGCTATATTGATAACAAAACACGTGTCAGGGGTTGTTTTTATTAATTCCGGGTTGGCTTAGATGGTATTTTACCAATTCAAAGCTGTAATACTGTGCCTAGAGTGGTAAAAGGCATTTGTCATTTTACAGCTCGGCATGGATGCCACTGTGATAATCCTATGCTTAAAGACTTTGCAGTAGAAATGGCAAATAACTTTGTCCCTTTCTAGTTCACTGTGGATGGCACTGTGGTAATCCTTTGCTTAAAAACTTTGCTAGAAAAGCAGATTCCGAGTGTTGCTGGTGTTGTAGGGTGCTCTACAGGAGCTGCTCCACCTAAACTTGGGAACTGCCCAATATATGCACACACACACATATATGTTTGTTGTTTGTGTGTATATATATATATATATATATATATATATATATATATATATATATGTATGTATGTATGTATATATATATATATATATATCTATATATATATATATTCACTAAAAAGAAGGTTAAAGTAACATTATAGTTAGGTGAAAACTTCAGTGACAAAGTAACGCATTATTCACCAGTTATAGTTACCTCTAGTAACTATAACTGGTGCCCAGGTTGCCACTGTGTAGTTATATGTTTGACTAGTGTTGGTTTGTTCAGATGTAAGAGAATGAGTTTTGGAGTATCCTCGGCTGCTGAGATATTTCATGATGTTATTTACAGAGTTATACCACCTGTTATACATGTTTTCAATTACAGTGACGACATACTGTTTTTTGGGAGAACACAAGAAGAACATGAGTAAGCCCTTAACCAAGTGTACCAGTTACTTGCTGATGCCGGTCTCACTCTGAATGTTGCAAAGTATGAGTTCCACAAAACCAAACTCAAGTTTTTGGCACACATATTCTCTGATGGGGGAATGACTCAAGACCCAGACAATTTGCAAGCACTATCATCCACTTTTTTTTTTTTTAAATATATTTTTATTATTTGTTTCCAACAAAACAATTGCAGTTTATGGCAAGGATAGCTGTACACTCAGCATCATGTTATGAAACTAAACTATTGTCTGGAGAATATCTCCTGCTTCCGATTATACATTAGAAGTGTATGGAAATGCTGTCCATAATAATTGCCACCTTTTAAAGCAGCATAACATCAAACAAAGTCACTGGAAATAACGTCCCTGTCAATGTCATACAGCTGCAACTATCCACTTATCCTTAAATCAAATAACACAAAATGGAGTCCCATTCCCTCCCACTTATCCCCCCTCCCCAATGGCGTAACAATGATTTGTAAGCAATATTAACGACAAGTCATATCTGTGTCGATATCAAGTGTGCCCAACACAGTAATCCAGAAAGCCATTCTGTGTTGTCAGGGGTAGTTGCATGAGAGAAAGCATTGGAGCCGTCCTCTTAGGGAGGTGTAATCCCTCGAGGTGGAGTTTCCAACCCTGGTGTGCTCGAGTCCTCATCAGTGTCAGAGTGTGGTACTTTCAATAAGTGTACTAGTGCCTCCCAGGCCCTTGCCAGCTCCAACGCCCTATCGCTTTTAGCACGGGTTACCAGCTGCAGTCGCGTGGTCCCCTCGCATTCCGCCCATTTAAGAAATTCAGTACGCCATCTCTGAAAACTAGGGCCCTTCTTGGCCTTCCAGTGGGCTGTTATTTCTCTCTTCTCCAGCAAAAGCCCCAAGTCTATAAATGTACTGGTTATCTTATTCCGAGAGGTATGGGGAAACCAGTGCAACAAACAGAGGCCTATGGTGGAGGCGATGTCCCTGTCCGTAACAGCATGCAAAAGAGCGACCACCTCTTCCCAGAATGTACCAAGTTGAGGACAGTTCCACAACATGTGACAGAAATCCGCTCCCACCATACTGCAGCGCGGACACATTGCTGAAGTCACATTAAAATACTTATTAATTTTGTCAGGTGTAAGGTATGCTCGATGAAGAATATAAAAATGTACCAGCTGGAAGCGCGCATTTCTAGTGCTTTTCCATGCATGTTCCACCAGTCCCGCCCATGTCCCCCCAGGAATTTCATCACCTAGGTCCACTTCCCACCGCTGCCGAAGCATCACCAATGGGGTCAGTCGTTCGCTTGTCATTCGGCAATACAAGCAGGTAACTGCCTTGATGGTGCCAGCAGCCAGGATCACATATTGACAAACCATGGAGGTGGGCGGTTCCCTGAGTCCCATTTTCCAATGCGCCCGGATGGCCGTTACGAGCGCTAGGTGTAATAAATAGTCTCACCGAGCCAGTTCATATCTGTCCTGTAATACCTCATACGGAATCACAGTGCCATCTTCATACAGATCCCCTATGGTGGTCAACCCCCTCTCCGCCCAGTCCCCCAGCGCCGCCCAATTACCGCCATGCGGTAGAGCACTACATATCGCCAACGGGATTTCAGGGGCATACGGACGCACTATTTGTGCGCGGCGTTGACTTCTATTCCAGCAGAGCTTAAACGTCCCCTTCTCTCGAGTCAGAGAGGAGGCTGGGATTGGCAATTGTAATAGAATTTTGGAAAGCGTTTGCCTATTTAGCTGATTCCTCTCCCCCTCATTATTGCTGCGGAATGACCGTGCCACCGCCTGAGTGAGCCACTGTAATTGCGCAGCCAAATAATACGATTCAAAATCAGGGACCGCCAGTCCACCCTCTGAGCGCGGTCTCATTAGTGTGCTGAGAGCCACTCTCCGTCGTCCCCCAGCCCAGAGGAACCCAACCACCATCGACTGGAGTTGCTTAAAAATCGATGCTGGGACCCAAATCGGCAGTGTTCTGAAATAGTACAACAGTCTAGGGAGCGCTACCATCTTGAGAATGCCCACTCGTCCAGCTACCGAGAGTGGGAGCGTGCCCCAAAACTCAATACAACCCTTAAGTGCTCTAATGGCCCTGCCCACTTTACCCTCCAATAAGTCAGTTTGGGTGTAATAAATGCGAGTGCCAAGGTACGTCAGACATTGTCGCTCCCATCGTACCCCTTGCGTATATTCTCGGCCCTCAGTCTGCAGTGCCGCTGGAAACAGGCAAGTCTTCGTCCAATTTACCTTCAGACCGGCAACTTTGCCAAGGTCCTCCAATAAAACCTTCGCGCCTCGAAGGGCACCCTCACCATCAGCCAAAAACAGAAGGAGATCATCAGCATATAGTGCGATATGATGAATCTGCTCTTGTACTCTCAATCCTGAATAGTGCAAGCCCGTCCTAGCCCGTGCCGTCAGCGGCTCCATGGCCAGGGCGAACAGCACAGGAGAAAGGGGACAACCCTGTCTCATCCCTCGACCCACAGAGCAAGTATCCGATATCATCACTCCCGTCTTCACCCGCGCTGTGGCCTGTCTGTACAAAAGGGATGTCCAATCTACAAAACCCTCTCCCAATCCAAATTGCCGCATGACTTGGAACAAATATGGCCATTCCAAGCTATCAAAGGCCTTCTCGATGTCTATTGCCAATATGGCAGCAGACTCTTTATGATAGGTGTCTGCCTCTAAAACAGTGATGAGGCGCCATACACTCTGAGCCGTATTCCGTGTTGGTATAAATCCCGCTTGATCCGTGTGTATTAATTGGACCATATATGGGAGTAGGCGGGTCGCCAAAATCCGACTCAGGATTTTATAATCCGTGGTCAGCATTGACAATGGGCGATAGGCGGTCTTGTCATGAGGAGGCTTACCCGGCTTGAGCAACGGTATAATTAACGCCTCTCGAGTGGTGGCAGGTAAAAGGCGCTCTTTCCTCGCATTATTATACAGTGTCACCAGCCTAGGGGCCAGCAGGTCAACATACGCGCTATAAAACTCCACCGGGAGGCCATCCACGCCAGGGTTTTTTTTGCGGGCCATATGCTTAATCGCGCCACGGACCTCTCCCAGGGTAATGTCTTGACCCAGTAACTCCGCCCTCTCACGATCTAGCGCTGGGAGATCTGCCGCCTCTAGAAACTCCTGAATAGCCACTTCGCCAGGGGCCACTTTGCTGTGATATAAATCATTATAGTAAGCAAAGAACAGGTCATTTATCCCCTTCTGCGTATAACAAGCCTCCCCATCTGGGGCACGGAGTTCTAAGATGACCGTCCCTCTTCGCGCTGGATTAGCTAGCCATGCCAATAGCGCCCCCGATTTATCGCGCTCTGCATGCGCCCGTGCAGCGTATTTCTTATAGTCGAAGCAACGTAATCGCTCCTCCTGCACTGCGACCTCCTCCCTTGCTGCCAGTAAGTCTCGTTGGCGATCAGGGTGTTCAGGCCTCTCCCTCTCAGTGTCCCTCAACTTTTGGTCCGCCCTTTCTAAGTCTTGCAGTAGCACTCTACGCACTCCCAGCTTATACGCAATGCAATGCCCCCGAACTACGCTTTTGAAAACGTCCCACTCCACCATTAGCGATGAGGCAGTACCAGTGTTAGTCTGAAAATAATCAGTAATGCCAGTTCCCACCACTTCGCGAAATGCTTGATCTTCCAGCAAGTCTGGGTTCAAGCGCCAAGTCGGAATCTTGGGGCGATCAGGCAATAAATTCACACGCAATAATAATGGGTTATGGTCAGATAGCGTTCTAGTGAGGTATTCGCTATGCTGTACTACTGCATGCATGTCAGGAGAGCAAAGTATCGCATCAAGCCGAACATGGAGGTCGTGCATGGAAGAAAAGAACGAATAATCCTGGGCGATCGGGTGGTGCGCCCTCCAGGTGTCTATCAGCCCCCATCTATCCTGCCATTCCCGCCTAACCTTTGAAAGACAATGGGTAGGTGCGTCCGGGAGGGGAGGGGGAGATCTATTTAATAGGACATCCGTGACAGAGTTGAAATCCCCACCCAGTAGCACCGACCCAGTTAAGAATGGAGCGAATTTCCCAGACAAGTGTGCGAAAAAGGCCGATTGTTCTGTGTTTGGTGCATATATGCTGCCCAGCACTACATCCCTACCATTGAGCCAACCTGCAACCAATATATAACGGCCCTCAGGATCCTTCAGTTGTCAAGTGGGTAGAAAAGGGACACCCGCCCTGACCCATATCAAGACCCCTCGTGCAAAGGCGGAGTATGTTGTGCAAAACATCTGCCCCCTCCATCTACGCTGCAATGTCACATCTTCCTTTGGCGCTATATGTGTTTCCTGAAGGAAAGCCAGTTGGACCCCCCTACGTACTAGATATGCGTGTATCTTGGGTCTCCGTATCATGGTGTGCATACCCCTGACATTCCAAGATAAACATTTCAAATCAGATATCGAACCCATGACATTGATCCGCCCTGACTCCCCACAGCTAATTTTAAAAGGTTACGCCATATACCCTGTAACATTCCCTTACTGTAAAAGAAACTACCCCAACAACCCCACCCTAGGACAGGCACTAAGAATCTAGTCCCCATCCAAACTGCTCTAAACTGATTTCCCTCTAGTAACTACAGAGGAACAATGGGGAAAAGTGGCTGCAGTCCGACAATAACCAGCAATAAAATTATGAGGAAAAGACCCCACGCATGCCCCACGTTGTTCAATCCGCTCCCGTCCCCAGGAGGTGCCGCACCAGCAGAAACAACCAACTCCCGCCCGGCCCCAGCCCACGAGCAATATCCCAATGAAGACAAAATATGTATGATACCAATAACAAAAAGGCACACAGCTCGTCCAACAACCTACAAGGAAATCAAATCAATGAGACATGATTAACAATATCAAACAATATCATCAGCAGTGCCTGGCGTGACATGTGGCATCTGCAGGCCACTAGCCTGGGATTCGTCCGTGTCCGTGCCTGCAGCAGATCCATCCGTTCTTGTGCCAGTCTCCGAACTCTGCACAGGGTCCCGGAGCAATTCCGACACTCCACGCAGCGCTTCATTCGTCTCTCTGTCTGGGAAGAGCTGGGCGCCCTCAGGGTGGCAGGACGCCGCCGCGGCCCCCGCCGGCGACGTGGCAGTCGACTCGGGGGTATATGAGCCCCAGCGCCCCCAACCGGTCTCTTGCCTGTCTTATATGTCTCCAGCCAGTCCCATGCCTCCGACGGATCCTCATAAAAGTGCGTTGCACCATCCAGGATAATCCGCAGTCGGGCCGGAAACATCAGTGAATACTGAAGCCCCTCATCACGGAGAGCTCTTTTGACAGCTAGGAAAGACGCACGGTGGCGCTGTACCTCCAGCGTATAATCCGGAAAAATGGAAACTTTACTGTTGTCCACCGTGTATGGCCCAGCTGTGCGTGCCGTCTGCAGAAGGCGGTCCCTATCCTTGTAGTGGAGAAGCCTGGCCACCACTGGAGGCGGAGGGCGACCCGGCGCCAGGGGACGGGCCGGAACCCGATGAGCCCTTTCCAGCATGTAGAACTGTGTCAGCCCCTCCGGTGCTACTGTGTCGCGGAGCCAGTCCTCCAGATACTGGACCATGTTGGACCCCTCGATTCCCTCCGGAAGGCCCAAAATGCGGATGTTGTTCCTCCGATTTCTGCCTTCAGCGTCCTCGGCCTTTTTCTCCAGCGCCGAAAGTCTGCGGGTGACGTCTCCTACTTGGTCCGCAATGGATTTCTGCGCCGGCTCCAGAGTCGCCAGGGAGGTTTTGGCCTGCTCCACTCTGTCCGCCAGCTTGACTTGCACGGCCCGCAGCAGTCCCAGGCCCACCGACACTGTTGCAATATCCTGATGCAGGGCCTCCCTTGTATCAGTGATAGCCTGGAGTATACGGGCCAATTGTTGTTGCACCCCTGCGTCCCCTGGCACCTCAGGAAAAGCCGGTCGTTTCTCTTGCTGCCCCGCATCTTCTGGATCCGGCGGGGCTGTCTGAAGCTTCCCTCTAGGCTTGCCCATAGCGCAGTCGCAAAGCAGAGGTGCCTCTGCAGGCCAGGGCGCACCCCTCTTTCCGCGCCGCTCTCACCACAGTAAGCCCCCACCAACGTCCTACCAATGTCTAATAAAGCGCCATGGGGCCCACAATAACTGAGCTGTCGGGATCCTCAGGCCACCCACTCCACCAGAAAGGCAGCGGGAACCTCAGCTCTCAGTGGCATCCAGTCAAACCAACAGGCAGTGATCCAGTATTAAGTCCAGATGTCCCGGGGGGCCGCCGGTACCCCGTGGTATTATTAGGCAGTCCGGGGCTTGTGCTCAAGAAGCCAACGCGGGTTCGTGGAGTGCCCAAACTGGTAGCCGTGGCAAGTAGACCCCAGGGAAAACACTGTGTGAGGCTCCCACCAGTTCCAGTACGCAGTTCAGTAAATGGCGCGCGTGACAATACTCCCCTACGAGCGCCCTCGGCGGCCCTGGGGCTCAGACGGGGGGCCTCTTGTGCAGGAAGGAGGCCACTCCAAGGCACCCCAGGATAGGCGTCCTTTGATTCAGTCACTGCCACCCCTCACAATCGACTGCACAATGAGCCCACCACGGAGAACCAGCAGACCGAGATCGCCGGCCGTTGCCAGTCACTGCACTGCTGCTGCTGGGGCATATACGGGCACCTGGTTGGAAGCCGAGGACCCCCCAACGCTCGCAGATCGACCCAAGTCAGGCTCGCGATCCTCGGTGCAGTCCGAGTATCTTCTTCCCTTCTTTCAGCGTCAACCCGCCTGCCGTGGATCACAACAACGCAGGGCCGCCGCCGCCTCCACGCACCTCAATGCAGCCAAGCAAGGTGGCGCGGCAGTCTCATCCAGGCACCGCACCGCAGTGGGAGCAGTCCGCAATACTCAGCGCCGCCGGGACTCAAACGGGGGCCCCCCTGTGCAGCAAGCTGAGCAGCCAGCCCAGGCCAGGTAACACCGCCGCACAGTGGCGACAAGCGTCGTCTCTCGGCCCAAATACCGCCGACTCCCCCGGCCGAACCTGCCAGGGGCTCACCACAGGGAGCAGCGATCTCGAGACTCTGGCCGTCCTGATCTGCGTCGCTGCCGCCACAATAGTAGGCTCGCATTCACTCTCCAGTCGCTGGTCCCCGGCGCACCCTGTGCGTCTCAAGCCGGGTACGCGGGACATTCCGTGCGCCCTCCGCACTCAGGCCGGCGCCATCTTGCCTTCCCCGGCCTGCAGTCCCCCACGGCTGCCGCCGCAGCCACACATCACAATTCGGCCGGAATAGGGCCGCGATCAGCTCTTCAGAATCCCACACTGCCGCGGGAGCACTCTGCGGCGACCTCCCGGGGACGGGACGGTCGTTAATTCAGAGAATTCACGGGGCCGGCGCGGAGCTCGGAGCTCACGCGTCTGCCTCCATCAGCCTGCAAGCCACGCCCCCAAGCACTATCATCCACTTGCCCCTCCCAAGATGTTGTTATGGTACGATCCTTTCTAGGCAGGGACAGTTATTGCTTTGCTACAGTGAGCACCCCATTAAGAGACTTGACAAAGCAAAATGTACCAATTCAATGGTCTCCAGAATGTGACAGGATTTTCCAAGTCATTAAGCACGCGATTGAAAATGCAACTAAAATGGCTTACTTCGACCCCAAGTTACATACTGAAATAATGGCTGATGCAAGCCCAGTAAGGCTAGAGGCAATCCTTGCTCAACACAATGGCCATTCGAATGCTCAGAGACGCATTGTGGCCTATGCCAGTCAGAGGCTGTCTGAGACAGAATGTGCCTACTCTCAGCCTGAGAATGAGAGTCTGGCTGTGGTGTGGACCTGCGAGCATTTTCATGTATTCTTCTACGCAGTACTGTTCACTGTCATCACAGATCACCAGGTGTTACTCACAATTTTTGGGAATCCAAAGGCTAAGATGCTCCCTCACTTTGAGAGGTGGGGGTTTAGACTGCAAGAGTACGACTATGAGATTATGCACAAACAGGGGAAGGATCAAAACCCAGCAGATTACTTTTCACGATTGCTGCTACATCATCACAGTTCGACATCCAATACAGCGGAAGCATATCTCAACTTTATCATGAGATCCAGCACACCAGCAGCTCTATCAGTGGAACAAATCATTGCTGCCACCAATGCTGATAAGGACATGATAATCGTTAAATAACTTATTGTTGCACAATCATGGAGGAGAAGTACCTGGTCTCTTGCTGATGATGCTGAATGTCAAAAGTTCAAAAATGTGCAGATCGAGTTAGCCATTACTCAAGAAAGCGTAATACTGAGAGGCTTGAGAATCGTCATACCTAAAAGCTTAAGACAGCGGGTCATCGAGCTGGCCCATGAAGGACACTGTGGTATCATAGCCACCAAAAGAGCCCTCGACTAGATGAGCGAGTTGAGAAGGAGACAAAAATAGGCCACATTTGCAACTGCTTGTCTCCTAAGGTGACACAGCACCCAGTGACAATGTCTGACCTTCCTGCTCATGCCAAGGAGAGAGATGCAGTTGACTTCTTTGGACCTTTAGGAAATAAACATGATTTAATGGACCATATCTAAACAATGACTGTAAAAAGCATTAAGGTAGACAATGTCAGTTTAAAAGCTCCTGATTAGTTCTACAATGTTACTTACTTTACTTTCAACAGAGTATTTGCTTTTTCCAGGGTTCTGTTTTTCTGCATTTTTTTCATGCACAATATTAATTTTATATTCTGAGTACTGCGAACTGGATTGAGAGCTCTGAGGCTAAAGGCACTGTGAGGTTCTCCCACCTATCATTGAGACAGAAGGTGGTCAGAATGCATGCTTTTCCAATCGCTGGCCCCTCTGCAGAGCACACAGAACAATCAATCAATCATTCAGGATTTATAAAGTGCAGCAAATCACCCGTGAGGGTCTCAAGACGCTGGAGGTGTTAGCTGCTTTGCAGTGCTCTGTTTATTCGAACAGCCAGGTTTTGAGTCCTTTTCTGAATTCCCAGAGCGATGTGGCATTTCTAAGGTGCAGGGGAAGGTTGTTCCAGGCTTTGGCCACCAAGTGAGAGAAGGAGCATCTTCTGCTGGTGGCTCAGTGGATCTGGGGAGTATGTGAGAGGAAGAAAGAGCCGAATCGCATGTGTCTGGTCGGTTGGTGGAAGGTCATTCGTTTGTTGATGTATGCTGGTCCTTCGTTGAGCAAGGCTTTGTATACATGGGTCAGTATCTTGAACTGACAATGGTTACATGTTCTACTAGAATAGAATGTGTGGAAAAGTGTGAACGGGGTACAAAGCAGAAGTAATATTGCCAGGATGAAAAAAAAAAGTAAATGTAGTGTTTACAGTTTAATATGAGAAGATGGTGAAGTGAAGGACCTGCAGGGAAGTATGTGCCGATGGAGAGAGTGAAAAGAGGGCAGAGACAGGGCCGGACTGGGAACCGAAACCGGCCCTGGCAAACTGCTCACCCCCCCCCCCTCTGGGGGTAGGGGGATGCAGCCGAGCTGTTTGTGAGAGTCGGTTTCGGCCGATTTAGTTACAGGGGGCCGATATTGCCGACCCCCGGTTACAAAAACGGCCCCCAGGGGCCCAAGACAGGCCCCCACCCTAGCGGCCCACCGGGGGAACGCCCGGTGCCCGCTACGGCCAGTCCGGCCCTGGGCAGAGATGAGTTGTGAAATGTGCAGGTGGAAGATTTACGAAAGATGTGGGTAGATAAAGGGTGTAAGTGTCTCACAGAGGCTGCAATGGAAAGTGGTGTGCAAGAGAATGTGTGAAATGTCTAAATACAATTGCAGAAAGTTCACAGAGAGGCACCCAAATACTTCTTGGTGTCATGTTTTGTGAAGAACATGGTTTTAGTTGACATGTTTTAAGCCACGCCTTTAATTACATCAGCCACGCCTCTTGAAAATAGTTCCTAGTAAGACTTCTTTGGCTATGCCCCTTTTAGCAACCCGCCTGTAGTGTGGTTTGGGCCGGTACTGCTCCGGAGGAGAAGCGCTCACTCCGGGGGCATTTTCTGGGAGTGGGACACTCGGGATGGGCCTATACTAACGGCACACAGTAAAGGGGACACGCACACACTGGATCGTAGTTTGTGGCGCCGACCCCGAGCGGTGACGTCACCTTTATTTATAGCTCCCTGGTCCGCGCCCGGCCCAGGGAGTGAAATGGATACATTGTAAAGAGTGAGCCGGGTGGCTCACTACATCCCATCCAACCTTCGGGAAATGGACACAGGGTTCAAACCAGGAACCAACAAAACAAACTAACAAAACAACCTCAGAGTCTTAGGTACATGCAGTCCACCTGCGTTAGCATGCAAAGTCTCTCAATCTTGAACTGGGCCGAGGGTTCCCCCTTAGCCCATATCGCGGACCTCCTCGCCTTCCGGGAGTGTCCTCCTGGCCAGGAGTCGCTCCCACTCCTTCTCTGCTTGGCGAGCTCGTCGCCTCCTCTCGGACCTCCTCATTCTCAGCCAAAGTGTTTTCACCGTACTCTCCACCGCTCTCAGTTTCACCGCCCACTGCATCCTCATCAGGCACTTCCACCTCCGCCGGCCTCGGGACCTTCTTGAACCATGAGACGTTGCGAGATATGAGCGTCGGTCCTCGCTGAGCGCTGATCATCGAGCCTCTCACCTGCACCACTTCCCAGATTTCTCGCTCGAACGGTGTTCGGAACTTGGACCCCGGGTGCCGGTCCTTGACTACCACATAGTCCCCTATGGCTATGGAGGGCACCCGGGCCTTTCTCCGGGCGCTGGCTCTGTCATTGTTCCGCTTCCTTGCTGCTTGAGTGCGCTCCTGGTCTATGACCGCCGGCGACCAGACCTCACTGGTAGGTATAACGTCCCTCACTGCCCTTCGCATGAGAAGCTCACTGGGTGCGCACCGGGTGGTGCAGTGCGGAGTTTGACGGTATGCCCTTAGGAAATTCTGCAAGCAGTCTTCCAGATCCTCCGCCTGATCCACACCAATCCTCAAAGCCTTGTTTAGAGTTTGCATTAGCCTCTCCACATCCCCATTCGCCTGGGGCCACTGGGGCGTCACCCTGCGATGGCGGATGTTGTGCCTCTGGAGGTACTCCCGAAACTCTTGGCCCTGGAAGGGCGGTCCGTTGTCTGTGCGGATTTCCGTTGGTGTTCCCAGCAGCGCAAAGGTCTTTTCCAGCACCGGCCGAATCCCTTCAAAAGCGGTGGACGCTACCACCTCCACCACTGGGAACTTGGAGTGACTGTCCACTATAACGACGGTGTGTCTGCCGTCAGGAAAGCTTCCAAAGTCTAAGCTCACTTTGGCCCACGGGTCTCCACTGGGCTCCTCCGTTGCGACCGGGGCTACTGCTGGTCCCATCCCAGTGATGAGGCATGCATGGCACTTCCGTACCTTCTCTTCCACCATCCGATCCATGCCCGGGAACCATATTTTGCTCCTCAGGTGCGCTTTGGTCTTTTCTACTCCTTGGTGGCCTTGATGTGCTAGGTCCACCGTCCGTCTCCACAGTGTCGCCGGTATGACCAGCCTCGTTCCTCTCAGCACTACACCCCGGCTTCCTTCACTTAACTCCTCGCGGCACCTCCACATGCCCTGCCGGTAGTCTCTCTCTTCCTCAGTGAGTCCCCCTGCTCCTTGTAGGAATAGTTTCCACTGATGGGTGAGAAGGGTCCTCTTCACCTCTTGCAGACACTCGTCCACCTCCGTTGCTTCCTGGATTTCCTCCACTGATAGCTCCCGTGGGCATGCCGCTTCTTCAATGAGCTTCACGAAGGACTCCGCGCCCTCGTCCACATCTCCCTTGGACCTTGGACCCGCTGCTAGAGGATGTCTGGACAGGTAGTCGGCCGGGTTGCCGGCGCCCGGCCGGTAGACGACCTCAAACTTGTAGTGCTGAATCTGCACTGCCCACCGTTCAATGCGTGACGGTCCACTCCGGGCCGTGCCAGTGAAGAGGGGTACGAGTGGCTTCTGATCGGTTACCACGGTGAACTGGTGCCCGCACAGGTAGATGTTAAAATGCTGACATGCCCACCGGATCGCCAGAGCCTCCCGCTCGATCTGAGCGTACCGAGTTTCCACCTCTGTCAGCGCTCTGCTTGCATACGCAATCGGCACCCACGTCTCCTGTGCGTCTTTCTGTAGCAGGACCGCTCTGAGCCCTACGGGGCTGGCGTCCACGACTAATTCGGTAGTGTGTCCGGGTTTGAAATAGGCCACTGTCGCCCCACGTAGCAATGCCAACTTGATCTCATTGAAAGCTCTGGCCTCCGTGCTGGTCCACTGCCACCTCACGTCCTTCTTGGTTAGATTCCTAAGCGGCTCGGACAGGGTCGCCAGGTGGGGTATAAACCTGCCGCAGTAATTCGCCATCCCCAGGAAGCTGCGGACCTCGGACTGGGTTTGAGGCACCGCCGCTGCTCGAATCGCATCAACCTTGGCCGGGTCAACCTGCAGCCCTTTCGCCGAGAATCGATACCCGAAGAATTCCACTTTGTTTGCATAAAACTCGCACTTCGCCTTGTGCAGTGTCAAACCTTGTTCCACCAATCGTTGTAGAGTGGCCCTCAGCCGCTGATGATGGTCCTCCAAAGAATTTGAGTAGATCAATATGTCATCGCTGACGTTAAGTACCCCCACCAGTCCTGATAACGCCTCTCTCACTGCCTCCTGAAACACCTCTGCCGCTGAAGAGACACCAAAGCTCAAACGCTTGAATCGACGGAGTCCCACATGTGTCGAAAACGTTGTAATATATTGACTCTTCTCCGCCAGCATCAGTTGGTGGTACCCCGAGTTTAGATCCACCTTTGAGAACCACTGCGCCCCATTGATGTCCGCCACTATTTCGTCGATTGTCGGGGTGATGTGCCTCTCCCTCCGTATCGCTCTGTTAGGTAGCCTCATGTCCACGCAGAGACGGATCGCCCCTGGTTGCTTCGGCTTTGGTGCGATGACTAGCGGGGACACCCACGGCGTGGGCCCTGACACCTTTTCTATCACCCCTTCCTGTTCCAAGCGCTCCAATTCCGCCTCCACGAGCGGACGCAAGTGGAAAGGCACCCGGCGGTGTCGTAGGGCTACCGGCTTGATGGTTTCATCGATATGCAGCTGGACTTCCACTCCCTTCAGGCACCCCAGCCCGCGGAACAACTCTGGGAACTCGCTCATGATCCCTTCTGCCTGGGACTGGTGTATGTGTCTTGCAAACATCACCATGCCTAAATCTTCTGCTGAATGGCAACCCAGGATGGACCCTGCTCGATCACGGGTTACATGAAATCTGGTGCATATCACCCTGTCTCCATGTCGCACCTTGGCCTCTATGACTCCCTGAAGAGGAATGGGCACGTCTCCGCCGTACGTGAAGATTTTGGCTTTTGTGGGTAGCAAGTACGGCTTGGGGTCCAGTTTCTCAAACTGATCAGCGTCCATGAGGTTCACCGATGCTCCTGTGTCAATGAGCGCCTTGACGCAGTTGTCCCCGATCCACACTTGACAGACTGGCGGAGGACGCTTGCTAGAGCCAATTCCTCGTATGTTCGACACGACGAATACATCATCCTCCGCGATGTGCATCTGCTGGCACTTCCTGCCCAGGTCCTCCTCCTCTTGGACTTTCCTCACACTAGGGGCTGGTCTCGTCCCCCGGTTCCGTCCGGTGCCGGCCTTTCCGCTCAAGCACACTTTCGCAAAGTGTCCGAACTTGTTACACCGCAGGCACTGCTTCCCTTGCGCCGGGCATCCTCTCTGGGTGTGTGTCGCTAGCCCGCAGTTCCTGCAGGCTTGTCTTCCTGGCCGGTCTCCGCTCCCCTTTGCGCTCTCTTCTCTCCGTCCTTGCGCCTTTTTGAGGGCCTCCACCCTCTCCTCTTTGATTGGTCGGGGATACAGGGGCTGCGATTCCGCAGACCGTCTTGTGAGTGCGGATTCCATCTCCCCCGCTCTTACATCAGCTACTTCATGGGATCGCCCTAGCACCAGGATCTCCTCAAATGAGATGCCAGGCTGACGCAGTATCATCTTCCGTAGTTCCAGGGACCAGCATCCGACGATGAGCTGTGCTCGGGTCTCGAACCCCCGGTCAATCCCTATGTAGGTGCTGGCCAGCTTCCTGAGTCTCGCGAAGAACATGTCAATTGACTCCTCCTCCTTTTGGCGCTTGGCGCAGCTTAAAGTGTTCAAAATCAGTATTGACCTGCGGGTCAAAGTACTTGTTCAAAGCCTCCACTGCCCTGTCGTAGTCTCCACTGTTCCCAGTGTCTGGTAGGTCCTGGAACAAATCATAGAGTTCATCGCCCCCCATGAGGAGCAGCGTGGATCTCTTCACTGCGTTATCTGTTTCCCTGTTCGCCACAAAGTAGTTCTCTAATTGTCCCAGCCACTTTCTCCATCCCGGGGCTGCCGTGGCCGGGTCTGCCAGCTGGCTGAAGGGATTGATGGTCCGCACCGTGAGCCGTGACCCCCCTCTGCCTCCTACTGCTCCCGCCTCCTGGGCCGCAGCCTGCACCGGCGGGTCAGACATGCCGGTTCCTGAGTGCTGCCCCACACTCCTCGTGCCTCCTAGTGCACCTCCTTCACCTGCCTCCTGTTCTCCTCTTCTGACTGGCGCTCTCCCACTGTGCACACACAGAGCTCCTGGGCCTCTCACAGGCCGCTCTCCTGGCCTCAGACACTGCCGGGCCTTCCTCCTCGCAGCTTGCCCCTCGGTGCCGCTCCGCTTTGGTTCCTTTTCCCCTGTGTGTCTTCACCGGTGCCCCTCACAGCAGCGTCGTGCACCTCACACGCGCGCACGCGGGGCAACCAGGCTTTCCCCAGGGACTCCGCCTGCTTCCGCCAGCACACGTAGGCCGTCCCTCCTCAGCGCTGCACGTCCCGTGCGGCCACAGACGCGCCTCCTTACCGCTCCCTGACTGCAGCTCCGGACACACGCGGCTTTCACTGCCTCTGCTGGACGCCTCCGGCCATGCTCTTCCCCTGCGGCCTCCGCTGTCGCTCACAGCGCTTCCTGGCACACGCCCCGCACCACCAACGCCGATCTGCGTGGCAGACGAGACATGCACACGCGGGTCGCGGCACCCGCCTCGTCGCCAATGTAGTGTGGTGGGGGCCGGTACTGCTCCGGAGGAGAAGCACTCACTCCGGGGGCGTTTGCTGGGAGTGGGACACTCGGGATGGGCCTATACTAACGGCGCACAGTAAAGGGGACACGCACACACTGGATCGTAGTTTGTGGCGCCGACCCCGAGCGGTGACGTCACCTTTATTTATAGCTCCCTGGTCCGCGCCCGGCCCAGGGAGTGAAATTGATACATTATAAAGAGTGAGCCGGGTGGCTCACTACACCGCCCACATTTTCCATTCCACTTAAAGTCCTGCTTATCGGCCCCATCGGGACTCCTCATTTAAACTTCCATAACCTTCAGAGTTCAAAATGATCTTTACAATAGTTACTGTAGCTGTTGAACTTTCTGACATGCTCTATAGAATATCCCCGATCGACTCTATAGAAGTGGTCTGTATTATCATTAAAATGTTTATGAGCTTTATGCGTGTGCTGGGTTACCCTAAAATACATTGCATGATAGTGCATTAAAACGGCTTCCATCGTTTCTAAACATTGACTTACGGCTGCTCCGCGGCTTCTGTTTGCATTTGACATTCACATTCTTAAGAAAAGGAAAAGTTCGTGTTGATGAAAACTTTCAGAGTTTGTTTTGGCTCGCTGTCCCAGAAAGAGCCGCGGTGCCGACCGTGTACCATGCACCTGTTCAAACTACAATAGCCAAGGCTGTTAATCGCCAATATTTGCTTTATATTGTTCGACAAAATAGGAGCGACATCGGTATTGGTAAACGCCGCAGGTTTATTCATAAGGGCTGATGTAGTGTAGGGAACAGTCAGTTTGTGTGGCGGGATCAGATTTGGTGATAGGTAATAATTAGAAATGAATCACTTTAAATAAAACGTTGCGAAAGAAGGCTCCAGCAGCAGGTCGCACCTAGGCCCAGAGCAAACATGGCCGCCCTCGAAGTACCTCTTCGGAGAAATGTGATATTTGCAGTGCTTTAAATGGGAAAAAAATAAGTACAGGTATTCATTAAAATGAGCTAAAGGTGTGGCAAGTGGGCGGGACTAAGGGCGGGGCTAAGGGCAAGAGATGATGATACACAATGACTTCTATACCAGTTGCAGCACGTATCAAAAGATAAGAGAAATGTGTTTATGTAAAAAAAAATAAACAGGTTAACTCATTACACAAAACGACAGCCAAACAGGATTATATGTTAACATTTTCTTCTTTTGTAATATTTGCAGCTTCTTAATGTCATACTGTTTGTTGTTGTTTGGCACAATACTATATATTCTCAAGCGTGCACACACACAGAAACAAACAAGCAGACGTACACGAAAGCATTTCACACATTCCCTTTAAAATACCTCCTGCGAGTGTCCTCATTCTCTCCCTTCTTTCTCTCACTCTTCTCTCACAGAAAAACAGGCACACACAAGCAGGCAAGCACACAGACATAAGCAAATGCTCACACAAAGTCTCAGGTGTGATTAAAGCCATTCTAAGCTACTTATCTCCCATGGCTTTCTAAATTGCAGCTGTCAGTGTGCTGCCTCTGTACATGTGTTTGCACAAATTCACATGATAGTGTGAATATGATTAACATCACAGGGCCTAAACGGGCCCTCCACTGTCAAACACAGTGTGATGGTGAACACAGGGACATCATGCAAGTGAGCTTATGCTGAATAGTTCAGCAGCGGCTGAGCTCAGGACTAGAGAAGCGCCTTGGCTGTCAGAGACAGCTTCTTCTCGGACAGCCTAGTGCTCACCAGCACTAGCAGCAAATGAGCCTACCTTTCATGAGTACTGGTACTCTCCTAGGCAGTAGAGAAGTGCTGGTACTAACAGTGATAAAAATAAGAAGTGCCGGTACCCAGTACCTGTGAGTACCGGCCCATTTAAAGCCCTGGATATTTGTGTGTTCAGAATTTGCTGAAGGCCAAGTGTAAGGCCTTGTGCCCGATTACCGAACGCAGCCCGAAATCCACCAGCACAGTGAGCTGTGAGAGAGGGGTTAAATATAAAGGAAAACACAATCTTGTCAACAGCCGGTGGCGGCGAGACTGCACCAGTCTTTATTTGGCCGGCTGAGCTTTAGAGAGGGCAGGAGGATGCTGGAGGGGTCATTGTGACTCCTCTGTTAGGTGTGAAGGGAGGAAGGCGGAGGAGAGACACACCAGTACAGGTCTACGCTGTAGAAGCCACACCCTATTTATGCTGACATATCTTCAGAGCCATACAGGAGATATCAGGATGTGTTTGATAACCGTGCACTGGGCCTTCCATTTAATAGCTAATTAGCATTTAGAACATATTCAGCCCAGGATGCATCCTTGCTGCTCGTGAATTGTTTTTACAAACAGCTCTAGGTATCAGATTTAGCACCTCCAATGCATCTTTTCCAGCCTTTACTACTTTTAAAGACTCACCCTTTCCATTACTCTTCTTAGAGTCCCTTTTTGCCATAGAAAGGCCCTTGCCATCACCTAAATGACACCCTGCCCTTCATAGTGTCTGAAGGCCTGCTCCCTATCGCCCTCTCTGACTCGAAACTTCAGATCCGCCAGTCATAACACCTAACAATTGCAAATCTACCTTGCCGTGCGCCCAAGTACTGGATCCTTTGCTTTGCAGGTCCCCTACGCTGGGAGACCCTTCCATCCGACATTCTGGTCATTCACTCTCTTCAAGAGTTTGAAGAGGCACCTGGTGCAGCTTTAAGGTCAAGAGAGATAGTCTTCCACTATGAAGTAAATGTGTACATATATGATGTAAATATGCACACATCATTCTTTTATGTTCTGTTACCTATTAAATGTGTGTGCCAATTAAATCTGTGCATTGCCATATTTTTACCCAAAACAGACAGTGTTAAATACCATACATCCGCCACCTATATACTATATTTCGGATCAAAATGGTAGTGCCCCTAATCAGTAAACAATAAACAGTCAGTGTCACTGGTATGGTATATGACTTCTGTGTGAAAACCATATAAACAATATTCTTTATGCATAATTTCTATGAGTTAAGAGTAATTGTAGCTCTCCTGATACATATGAGTAGAAGGAGACAAGAATTATACCTGTTAGAAATTGGGTTACTGGTTGACAGGGTTGTGAACCATGGTCAAGCAACAACCACAATCCTAGTCAGGGTAAGAGGTAGGCAAAACCTAAATTAACCTGTGCTCAACCTCTGGTAGCTTGACACAGAGCAGTCAGGCTAAACTTAGAGGCAAAGGGTAAAGTATTTGTGCAACACTTCAAACAGTAAAAACACCACATAAAAAGATTCCACACCAGGTTTAGAAATATAGAATATATTTTGTTAAATAAAACAAGGCCAAAACGACAAAGATCCTAAAAGGAACACCAGAGAAATTGAATTTTAAAGTTTTAGGTCGAAATAGTGCCAAAAAGCACAAAGCGCCAACAAGGGCCATCTAGTCGCTGCGGACCTGGACCTAGTCACATTCAGGCCAACTGCGATAGAGCGCGGGCCAGCTACACGGACTAGGTTAGGCCTGCTGAACAAAGTACCTTAGATCCTGATTATGGAGAGTTGCATGGATCCGAGGCAAAGAAGTGTCGTGCAGTTGAAGCGATGCGCCGGTTCCGAGATGCGGAGAGGCTGCAGTGTGAGATTCTGTTGCGTCGTTGTCGAGGATTCTGTCGACGAGGTTTCAGATGCGAAGTCTTGTAGTCGAGGATGTGTCGAGCAGCTGGCAATGCGTCGGTTTCAAAGAGCCACAAAGCTGCAATGTAGAGGCTGGTGTTGTCATTGAGCTGCCATCGTCAAGAGATGTGAGGACCTGGATCAAAGATGCACCGCGCTGTCGCAATGCACCTGTTCCAAAGACTGCAAGGGCAATGCGTACCTCCTGCGTCTGGCCCAATCCACACAGCAGTAGCGATGCGTTGGTTGTGCTCGAAGATGTGCTGCTCAGCCGAGGCGAGGTGTCGGTTCGGTTCAAGGATTACCCGCTCAGCAAAGAAGATGCATTGGTTCCGCTGGTAAGCACTTTAGGCCCTCTTCCAGAGGTCCGGGACTCGTATGGCATCACTTGGCAGGGTAGACTCACAGATGAAGAGTCCAGGTGCAGATGCAAGGTTGTTAGAAGCCTTTAATGTCCCTGAGTCTTCATATCGGAGGCCAGCCAACTAGCCCTTGGGGTCACTCGGTTCTGGGGTCAAGAGATGCAGGTCCAGTCCTTCTCACCCAGGCAAGGAGGGAAGCAGGGCAGCACAGCAGGGCAGCAGCTCTTCCAGAGCAGCAGTACAGCAGAGTGGCAGTCATTCAGCAGCACAACAGTCCATCTTTCTGGCAGAGTATCCACAGCTCCAGAAGTGTGCTAAAGTGCTGGTGTCTGAGGTCCAGTACTTATAACCAGTAATGCCTTTGAAGTGGGGGACACTTCAAAAACAAGCCTTTGAAGTGCACAGATGTCAGCCCTGGCTCCAGACTTACTACAGGGGATAGGCAGCCCTTTCTGTGGGGTCAGGACACAGCCTATTCAGGAGTGAGGCTGGGTCCAGCTCCTCCCTCAAATCCTGTCAGGATAACCCACTCAGTCACACCTAAGCTCCCAGTGTGTGTGGCTGTGTAGGTGGAATACACAAAGCCCAACTGCCAACTACACCCAATCATGTGACCAGAGACAGGCTTTAGGCACCAAATGGCTAAGGCAGGAAAATGCCAACTTTCTAAAAGGTGTGGGTGGGCCAGGTCCCTGGGGCAAAAACTACTATTTATATTAGGGAGAGGGGTGCACGCGGCCCCGTCTGAATGGCCGATCTTGGCACCAGGTTCTGCCATCTCCCTTGGGCTTGGCCAATATAGAAGAGGGGGGCTGCGTCGAACCCCCCCTCTTGTGCCCATTAGAGCCCCGGGGACCACCACCTCCCCGGGGCCAATATCAGTATTGCACGGGGAGGGAGGCTGTGCGCCCCCCCTTCGGGCTGTTTTTGGCCTGGGGACCACCACCTCCCCGGTGCAGGCCCTAGAATAACAAAGGAGGGGGGCTGCGCAGCCCCCCTCCTTGAGCCATATATGGACCTGGGGACTGCCACCCCCCAGGGCCAGCTCCCTATCTCCCGAGGTGCCCAACCTCGGGACATAGTTTGCTTTCGCTTGACAGGAGCTTTGTGAGATTAAACTGTAAGTCTGCTCCCCGCGGACGGGAGCAACAAAACTGCTACCGCCCACTGGGAGCGGACTTTTCATCTGTTTTCCTGCCCGCTGTTCAGCGGGCAAAAAACAGCTGAAAAAATTGCTCCCACACACAGGGAAGAGCCTTTTTTAATGCTCCCTGTGTGGGGGAGCGATGCCGGCTTCCCAGGGAGGCGAAGAGCCTGCAGGGACTGCAGGGGCATTGGGGCTCCCTCCACGGTTCTTAACAGTGCACACTGGCTGCCCTGGGTAGAGCCAGAGCACCCAGTATCAAGTGGCTGGGCCCCGGGGGATGAGGTCTGTGGGGACAAAATTGACCTGGGGCGGGGGCCCGCGACCCGCCCCATTAATTCTTGGCCGGGCCATGGGGGGATGGGGTCCCCGTGGGTTGAAATCAGCCTGGGGAGGGGGGCTACATGGCCCTCCTCCCCTATTAACTCTTGGCCGGGCCCAAGGGGATGGGGTCCCCAGGGCCGAAATCTGTAAAGGACAAATGATCCTAACTTTTAGGCATTGGCAAAGGCAAAGCAAGTGTATTTTCTCGGCAATTCCACATTGAAAAACAATAATAATAATAATAATTCCTATTTGTAAAGCGCAAACATATCACCCTTAAGGGTTTCAAGGCACTGGGGACCGCCAGGGGGATTAAGTGAGCTATTGCCCAGAGTCACATGATGCTGAGCTGACCTGCCGCCTGTGCCGGGGATCAAACCGCGAGCCCCGTGCTCCGGTGTCAGCCGCTCTGGCCGCTGCGCCACTCCTCTCATCTGAAATCCTTGCTGGAGGTCAATGCACCGTTCATTTATCGGAATGCAATCTGTAGTGACTATGACGAGCGGGTCCTTTCATGTCCTCTCCTGGTGTCCATGGTTCTCCCTTTAAACTACTACCAGTATGCAATTTGCAAAATGACCTGGAAGCCTCACCCATTTGGCCCGGCCCAGTCCACCTTAGTAGTATGCAAAGGTCTTCCCGCCTTTTGCCAGGATGATGGACAGCTTACCAAAAGGCCTCCCAGCACATTCCCTACTATTTTGGTGACGCGTTCTTGATGCCGAAGAATATGAGGACATCTCCACCAAACATAGAAGCACTTGCTTTATATAGTTAAGAGGAAGTACCCTTGTTTGGTGGAGATTCACCTCTTTGTAGTCTCGTCATCTTCTCTATAGGAGAATTCATGTTATCACAGATTACTGAAAGAAGACACTTGAGGTAACAATCACATTGCTGAAACGAAGCACACAGAAGGTCACTGGAGACATTACCTCCTGGTACATTTTGCAGCTGTAGTGTAGAATATGCACTAGACATTTACCCAACGAGTTAGCACTTACTAATTACCCATCAGAAAGTACTCCGGTTCGGTAGATATATTGTGCAAAAGTGCGGACTCTTGTTGGATAAAAGGGCAGGTGAGGTTCTGTTCTGGCCCAGTCACTCACACAGCTACTGACACAGCCACTCAGACACCCACTCATACCCCATTCAGCTACTCGTACACCCACTCACACCCATACTGTCAGTCATACACCCAGTCACACACCCACAAAACCACTCACACACCCACTCACAGACCCATACAGCCACTCACACACCCACTCACAGACCCATACAGCCAGTCACACACCCACTCACACATCCACAAAACCACTCAAACACCCACTCACTGACCCATACAGCCACTCACACACCCATTTACAGACCCATACAGCCACTCACACACCCACTCACAGACCAATACACCCACTCACAGACCCATACAGCCTCTCACCAACCCATTCACACACCTACACAGCTACTCACACACCCACTCATAGACCCATACAGCAAATCACACATCCACTCACTGCCCACAAAACCCCTCACACACCCACTCACACACTCAAAACTACTCACACGCCCCCTCTCACTGACCCATACAGCCACTCACAAACCCACAAAACCACTCTCACACCCAATTACAGACCCATATGGCTACCCACACACCCAGTCACAGACCCATACAGCCATTCACACGCCCACTCACCAACTTATACAGCCACTCAAACACCCTCTCTCAAAGTTTACAGGTTACAGGTTGAAAAATAGACACCTTGGGGAATCTAAGATGGGGTTACTTGTGTGGCTTTTACCAAGTTCTGTTGCCCAGAATCCCTTTCAAACCTCAAACTTTGTCAAAAAATACATTTTCTTCATATTTCTGTAATGGAAAGTTCTGGAATCTGCGGGGAGCCACAAACGTCCACCCACCAGAATTCCCCTAAGTCTCCTGATAAAAATGGTACCTCACTTGTGTGGGTTGGCCTAGTGCCCGCCACAGGAAATGGCCCAAAATGCAGTGTGGACACATCACATTTTTCCAATGAAAACGGATCCATTTTTTAAATTTGCCTAGCTGTGGATTTTAGATTCTAGCTCAGCCAGCACCTAGGGAAACCTAGAAAACAATTTCATTTTTGAATACTAGACATCCAGAGAAAATCAGGATGGGGTGACTTGTGTGGCTCACAACATGTTCTGTTACACAGAATCCCTTACAAACCTCAAACATTTTGTAAAGAAAAAAAAACATTTTCCTCACATTTCAGGGATGGAAAGTTCTGGAATCTGTGGAGAGCCACAAACTTCCACCCACCCAGTGTTCCCCTAAGTCTCCTGATAAAAATGCTACCTCACTTGTATGGGTAGGTCTAGTGCCCGCAACAGGAAACGGCCTATAATGCAACGTGTAACCAGCACATTTTTCCACTGAAAACGGACATTTTTTTGCAATGTGCCTAGCAGTGGATTTTGGGCCCTAGCTCTGCCGGCACCTAGGGAAGCCTAGCAATCCTGTAATTTTTTTAAAACTAGACACCCAGGGAAATCCAGGATGGGATGACTTGTGTGGCTCTTACCAGGCTCTGTTACCCAGAATCCCTTGCAAACCTCAAATTTTGTAAAACAAAAACACATTTTCCTTACATTTTTGTGATGGAAAGTTCTGCAGTCTGTGGGGAGCCACAAACTTCCACCTACCCAGTATTCCCCCAAGTCTTCCAAAACAATGGTATCTAACATGTGTGGGTAGGCCTCGTGCCCGCAACAGGAAATGGCTCAAAACATATTGTGGAGACATCAAAATTAGCTATCACAAAATGAACTGGTTTTGCTACGGGGTAACCTGTATTTTTGGTCCCGGGCTCACCGGCCATGTAGGGAAACCTACCAAACCCAGACATTTCTGAAAACTAGACACCCGGGGGAGTCCAGGGCGGTGTGGATCCCGTGGATCCCCCAACGTTTTCATACATAGAATTCCCTTCAAACCTCAAATTTATCTAAGAAAATCATGTTTTCCTCACATTTCTCTGAGGGAAAGTTGTGGGATCACCGTGCCGGCACAAATTTCCTACCACTCAGCTTTCCCCCAGGTCTTCCGATAAAAATACTGCCTCACTTTTGTGAGTGGGCAAGGTGCCCGCGACAGGGAAGGGCCTAAAACGTAATGTGGAGGGATCAAAATTATCGATCACAAAAGACCTGGTTTTGCAAGGGGGATCACATGCATTTTTGGACCCGGGCTCTGTGGCCATTTAGGAAAACCTACCAAACCGAGATATTTCTGAAAACTAGACACCCGGGGAGTCCAGGGAGGTGTAGCTTGCGTGGCTCCCCTAACATTTTCTTACCCAGAAACACCTGTAAACCTCAAATTTAGCTAAAAAAAATATCATTTTCCTCACATTTCTATGAGGGAAAGCTGTGGGATCACCGGGCTGGCACACATTTCCTACCACCCAGCATTACCCCAGGCCTCCCGATAAAATGCTACCTCACTTGTGTGGGTGGGTCAAGTGCCCGCGACAGGGAAGGGCCCAAAATATATTGTATAGGCATCAAAAATATTGATCGCAGAACAACCTGGTGTAGCAAGGGGGGGCACCTGCGTTTTTGGTGCAGGCCTTGTTGGCGTCTAAGGAAACCTACCCAACCCAGACATTTCTGAAAACCAGACACCCGGGGGAGTCTAAGGATGTGTGGCTTGCATGGATCCCCCAACATTTTCTTATCCAGAATCCCCTGCAAACTTCAAATTTAGCTAAAAAAAATAAAATGTTCTCACATTTCTGCATGTAATCACCGCACCGGCACAAATTTCCTACCAGCCAGCGTTTCCCTCAGTCTCCCCATTTAAATGATACCTCACTTGTGTGGATCGGCCAAGTACCTGTGACAGGGAAGGGCCAAAAATGTATAAAGATTGAGGGGATATCACAGCGAGGTATAATTTTTCTCGGGAGATCGAAGGGAATGCTGGGTGGTAGGAAGTTTGTGCCGGTGCGGTGATCCCACACAGAAATGTGAGAAAAATGTGATCTGTTTAGCTAAATTTGATATTTGCACGGGATTCTGGATAAGAAAACGTTGGGGGATCCACGCAAGCCACATATCTTTGGACTCCCCTGGGTGTCTAGTTTTCAGAACTGTCTGGGTTTGGTATGTTTTTCTACATGGCTGCTGAGCCTAAGATCAAAAACGCAGGTGACCCCTTGCAAAACCAGGTCATTTGTGATCGATAATTTTGATGCCTCCACAATACATTCTGAGCCCTTCCCTGTCGCTGGCACTTGGCCCACTCACACAAGTGAGGTAGCTTTTTTATCAGGAGACCTGGGGGAATGCTGGGTGGTGGGAAAATTGTACCGGCCCAATAATCCCACAGCTTTCCCCACACAGAAATGCGAGGAAAATTTGACTTTTTAGCTAAATTTGAGATTTACAGGGGATTGAGGGTAAGAAAACGCTGGAGAATCCACAGAAGCCACACCGCCAGCCAAGTGACAGTCCACACACACTGCCAGCCAAGTGCTAGTCTACGCACACCGCCAGCCAAGCGCCATCCACGCACACTGCCAGCCAAGCGCCATCCATGCACACCTCCAGCTAAGCACCATCCAACACACACCGCCAGCCAGGTGCCAACCATGCACACTGCCAGCCAAGCGCCAGTCCACGCACACTGCCAGCCAAGTGCCTGTCCATGCACACCGTCAGGCAAGCACCAGTCTACACCCACTGCTACCAAGCGATAGTCTACACACACCACCAGCCAAGCGCAATTCCACAGACACCGCCAGCAAAATGCCAGTACACACACAGCTGGCCAAACACCAGTACATACAGACCGTCAGCTGCACGACAGTTCACACACACACAGAAATGTTCCTTGGTATCTAGTAGTTTTCTGCCCTGAATAGGGGCAGATGAGCCTAAAGATATCACTGATCAGCACCCCAGGTGGGCAGAAATGGCTAAAGTGTGTGCCTAAAAAGAGGGGAGCAACCCTTGGCTATGGGACCACTCCCTGACATACCTATACACATATCCCTGGTGCCTAGTGGGCTTTCTGACCCCAACTGGGGTGGGGGGCAGATCAGGTGTAATAACCACCATCTGCCCCCCCAGGTGGGACAGAAAGACTGTGCCCAATTTGTTTTGGTGGGGTGGAGCATCCACATGCCCATTCTGGGCAGCCCCCACCCCTACACAAAGACAAATAGTCCCTGGTGCCTCGTGGGCTCTCTGCCCCCCCCCGGAGGACAAATTGGGGGTTATTGCCCCATATGCCCCAGGGGGCAGAGAAACTGCTCATTTTTTGGGGGGGAGTGGGTGCATTAACACCCACCCCTACATAATCGAAAAAATAATCCCTGGTGCCTAGTGGGCTTTCTACCCCCCCCCCGCGGGGGCAGAAAGACTTCTGTTTCAATTTATTTTGGGTTGGGGCATGGTCTTGCCCATTGTGGGCAGCCACCACCCCTTTCTTATTAAAAAAACAACAACTGGCATCTAATGGGCCTTCTGCCCATCTTCTGGGAGCAGATCGGGGGTAATAACCTCCATCTGCTCTCCAAGGCGGGCAGGAATACTGTCCCTTTTCTGTTTGGGGGTGGGTGCTTTGGCAAGCTCATTTTGGGCAGCCTCTACCCCTACATATTAAAAAAAGAAACCCTGGTGCCTAGTGGACTTTCTGTCCTGTGGGGGGTGGATCGGGGGCTAGTGCCCACATTTGCCCCCCAGGGGGAGCAGAAATACTTCTATTTTAATTTATTTTGGGTGGGGGCATGGTCTTGCTCATTGTGGGCAGCCCCACCCCTCTTTTATAAAAAAAATCCCTGTTTACAAAAACAAAAAGCCTGTGACCAAGGGGCTGCTCCCCCTCCCTGGTGTCAAGTGGTGGATCCCTGTGTCAAACTCTTACTTGGACAGACTTGCTCAGGAGCAGAAAGATGCCTGTTCCCAATGCCCCTCAGAAACTCCTGCCACTCAATTCAATTCTAGAGTTTGCTGAGTTCCAGGGGGAAAGGGGATGGGGAGAAAGAAGAGACAGCCAGGAGTCTTGGTTCTTCTCTCGAAGGGTTACTTCGCTTCACTTCTTTCTTTTCTGCTTCAGTACCCTTCTGCAATCTTTGAACAACTGTTGAGAGAAACACACAATGTAATCTACTCTAGAGATACATTCAATTCTTATTTTAACCTTCTTATCGTACCCAAAACTACTGTGGCTATTGCTCCTCTTCTGTTTGTTAAACATTAAACTCTTCTTCTGGTTTCTTAGTCTAAGTTTCTATGGTTTTGCTTGTTGCACATATTACAATACATTCACATTAATACTTCTTTTCCTTTCTTGTCTAGAAACTACTTGCGTGTCTGGAACTCGATGGCTTGTCACAGGATCGAAAACTGCTCAGGTAAGATTAAAGTTCTTTCATGAATGTCTTCAACAGTTTGTGATTCTTTCCGTAGAAATGACGACTTGACTCTACGTAGTAACTTGAAATGAGAATTTAAGAGGTTGTCTAGCAAGAGTGTCTCTTCGAGTGAAACCGCTGCGGAACCTCTGAAGAGAGAGCTTGAAATAGCAAGTCTGAGAGAATGCGCAGTTGATACGAGGTTTACTAATCACTTGCGCAACCGCTAATGTGGTTTTAAACAAGCCGAGATTTAATTGACTCTTTAATGAGAATGCGCAGTAGAGAGAAGAGACACTAATCTCCTGCGCAACCGCACTGGTTATTGCCGGTGAAGACTGTGAGGGAAAGACGGAAACTCTGGAGAGTACTTCTCAAGGTCTAAAGTACTCGAACACAGTAACTAACTTTTCCGAAATAACGCCTACGGGAATACCCGAAGGTTCTATAACGACGACAGATGCCACTACCCTGACTGACTAGCGCATCGGGGAAAAAGGTTGCTTCTTTGGAAATACTTCAGGTGAAGTGCACGGTTGTTTGACAGCGCAAGCTTCACAATCAGATGAAATTGTAAAAGAACTGGAGTGCTCCAGGAGAGATCGGACTGGCAGCCATCTTGAGTTTCCAGTGCTGCCAGCTCGTTCTCCAATGGTTACTCCCAGACGTTAGTTTCAGTCTCTTATTAGTTTTCCACGGAGTATGCAAGCTATTGGGAATCCTCCTAGGGATCATGACAGTACCCCCTCTCAAGGATGATTCCTCCTTTCGTGGCTTGTTTGGAAATTTCAGATGAAAGGCTTTGATTAAACGTGGGGCATGAACATCGCTGTGTCTTTCCCAAGACCTTTGTTCAGGCCCAAACCCTTCAAATCAAATAAGTAGAAAAGGTCATTCTTAACCTTTTTTGAATAAAGAATTCATTTCACCTCGTATTCAATTAATGGTCATGGAGGATCTTTAAGTCTCAAACCAGGTTGAACCTTTTTTAGGAAGGAGACGTGAAACACAGAATGAATTCTAGTACTTTCAGGGAGAGTTAAACGATATGTCACTGGATTAATAATTTTTTCAATTGGGTAAGGACCAACAAAGCGCGGTTGGAACTTACGATCGCCTTTCAATTTCAAATTTTTTGTGCTGAGCCAAACCTTGTCCCCGATCTGATAACTGGTTTCTTTCTTCCTTTTCTTGTTGACAAAAAATTTGTAACGATCTTTAGCATGAGTCGGGTTTTGGATAGCTGATTGATGCACTTGAGCTAGATGCTGAACTATATCCTCTACTGCAGGTACTTTGACATTTCCACATTCAATCAAGGAGTTTGGGTGTCTGCCATAGTTCATGTAGAAAGGTGGGAAGCCAGTTGAGACATTTTTTCATTGTTGTGAGCAAATTCTGCTGTTCACAAATACTCTGGCCAATCCCCTTCCTGATCTAGTAAAAATAACCTCAAGTATTGTTCTAGCTCTTGATTAGTTCTCTCAGTTTTCCCGTCTGTCTCAGGATGGAAACTGGTTGAAAATCATGTCCTTATCTTTAACCCACTAGTGTAAGCCTTCCAGAACTTAGAAATCAACTGGGCCCCCCTATCTGTAATGATAATCTTGGATATGCCATGAACTCGGATAATGTGTTGATTGAAATACTGCGTTAATTGTTTAGCTGTGGGAATACCTTTTAAGGCGACAAAATGTGCCATCTTAGTGACGGTGTCTACGCAAACTAGAATGGTGTTAAAACCCTGACTAGAGGGGAGGTCTACAATGAGAGCTAAGGATACTGTGTGCCAGGGGTATGGAGGAGTGGGTAAGGGGCGTAGAAAACCTTTTGGGGCTTGTCTTTCGGATTTTCCCCGAGCACAGATCTCGCAGCTAGCCACATACTGATAAATGTCTTGGTTCATCTGTGTCCACCAAAACTTTCTTTTAATCAAGTCTTCGGTCTTTTTGATTCCTTTATGTCCTGCTAGAGGACTGTCATGACATTCATACATTGCTTTGATCTGTAGTTTCTTAGTGGGTAAGTACAAAGCTCCCTTGTAGTAGGGTAACTGGTCTCGGATTTCTCTTTCAGAATCAGCGTCTGCCCATTCCTTCATGTCTTTGGGACTAAGGTTTTGTTTAATCTGAATTGCGAGATCTTCTTTGGAGATCACTCCAATGATCTTTTCTTGAGGGATTATTTCAATTTTTTCAAGTGGATGTTTCTGGTTTTCCGTATCCAGTCTTGATAGAGCATCCGCCTTTCCGTTCTTTGCTCCAGGTCGGTATGTGATTACGAAATCGAAATTAGCAAAATACAATGACCATCTAAGTTGTCGTGGGGTTAAGGTTCGGGCTGACTTCAAGACTTTCAAATTTCTGTGATCAGTAAAAACTGTCACTGTGTGTCTCGCTCCCATTAGATAATGTCCCCATTCCTTGAAAGCTTCTTTTATGGCCAAAAGCTCTTTTTCTGTTATAGTATAGTTCACTTCCGCTGAATTTAATTTTCGGGAACGATAAGCCACTGGGTGTAATTGCCCACTTACTTTATGTCTTTGCGAAAGAACACCCCCGATGGCCAATTCCGACGCATCCGTCTCAAGATAGAAAGGCTCTGTGGGATCTGCATGAAGCAACACTGGAGCCAAGGTGAAACTCTTCTTTAAGGAATTAAAGGCTTCTTTGGCTTCTTCAGACCATCTGAAAGGTACTCCCTTCTTTAATAACCGGGTTAGAGGAATGATTTTCTGGGAGAATTCATGGATGAACCTCCTGTAGAAATTGGCAAAACCAATGAAGCTTTGGACCTCTTTCACAGTAGTTGGCGATTTCCAATCGATGACGGCCTTTACCTTCTGTTCATCCATAGTAATGCCAGAGGACGAGAGTACAAAACCCAAGAATTCCACTGTATTAACGTTGAAAGAGCATTTTTCCAATTTTGCTTACAAGGCATTCTCTCTCAGTCTTTCCAGCACAGCTCTTACTTGATTCCGATGTTCTTCTTCAGAAGCTGAGTAGATTAGAATATCGTCAATGTATACGATGGCACACTGATCTATGAAGTCTTTTAAAACGTCATTTATAAAATGCTGGAAGGCGGCAGGGGCGTTACACAGGCCATATGGCATAACTTGATATTCGAACAGGCCATATCTAGTTCTGAACGCTGTCTTCCATTCATCTCCCTCTCGTATCCTAACCAAATGGTATGCCCCTCTGAGATCCAATTTGGTATAAATCTTTGCTCCCTTCACTTGATCTAAGAGCACAGAAATCAGAGGCAGAGGATAACGTTTTTTGACTGTAATCCGATTGATCGCCCTATAGTCTATGCAGGTTATCATGTCCGCTCCTTTCTCAGGGACGAAGAAAAGTGGAGATGAAACTGGGGACTGAGAAGGCCTAATGAATCTGTTGTCCAAATACCTCTTAAGTTAATCTTTTAAATGCTGATTCTCTCTTTCTGTTAGAGCGTAGATTCGACTGCAGGGCAAATTTGATCTGGGTTCGATTTCAATTTTACAGTCGTAAGACCTGTGAGGAGGAAGTTTTTTTGCTTCCACTTTGTCGAAAACATACGCATAATCCTGGTACTCTTCTGGGATCTCGTTCATTTGTATAACACAAACTGATACTCCATTTTGGCAAAGCTGGGCAGCTGCGTTAATATCTTGATGATATTCATGCTTCTTAAAACAATTCTCTTTGCAGTATTCGGAATCCATTTCAATGGTTCTTGCACTCCAGTTTATTGTAGGGTTATGTTCTGTCACCCAGGGAAGTCCTAATATGAGTTGGAATTGTGGAGCATCAATTAAATTAAATTATATCATTTCCTGATGTCCTCCCAAACACTGTAACTGCATAGGTTCGGTGTGGCTCATTATGGGCCCTGATGAAAGATTGGTGCCATCTACTGCTCTGACTGTCTCACTCTTGTCCTTTTTAATTGCTTTAACCCCTATGAGATCAGCAAACTTGAGATCACAGATATTTCCAGTAGCACCGGAGTCGATCATTACAGAAACTTCCTTGAAAACCAGATGTCGAAACCTTAGCGTAACTGAAAGGACCAAATGTGGTGAAGATACTTGTAAGGTATTTGCCACTAAATGATTTGTTGGAGTTGTTACTCGATTAGCGCCCACCAGTCCAACTCCATCTACTGGTGGTGCTGTGAGTTTTCCTTCATCGGGGACTTAGGTTTTCTTGGACACATCTTCACAAAGTGTCCTCCAGCTCCGCAATAGAGACACCATTTATTTGATCTTCTTTTCTCTTTTTCTTCTTTTGATAATGGGCCTCTAATTGTTCCTATTTCCATGGGTTCGACGCCCTCTGTAGTTCTTGTAGCTTCAGTCTTCATTCCATCAAACCTGGGTATACTGATCTTGAACTCTTTTTTCTTTTCTCCACGTCTTTCATTCTGACGGAAGTCTATCTCCAGGACCAAATCCACTAATGCTGAAATCTCCGTTGGCCAATTAGGAATTTGTGCTAAGGCATCTTTTAGTTTGTCCTTTAGCTCACAATAAAAAAACGCTGCCCTTTTATTCTCTGGCCATTCGGTCTCCACTACCAATTTGTTAAATTGTGCCAGATAAGTCACCAACTCACGATTTCCTTGTTTCAATTCTAGCAACTCATTATCAGTCGCTTCAGATGCTTTTCTTCTGTCAAATATACGAAGACATTCTTTCTTGAACTCCTTGAAGTCGTATAGTATAGGGTCATCTTTAGTTACTAGTGGCATCGACCACGAAGCTGTGTCTCCACTCAGGTAGGACAGTATAAAAGCTACTCGAGACTGTGCATCGGGGAATATTGTCGGTCGACACATAAAATGAAGGGAACACTGCGTCAGAAAAATTTGAGTTTTTTGGGGATCTCCGCTAAAACGCTCAGGGGGGCTAAGGGGATTACTGGGGATAATGAATGGATAACTTAAGTGGATGCGCAGGTCATCAAGCTAGTTGAGGCACCTAGGTTCTCTGGACTAGGGGTCTTTAAGCTTGTCCTTGATGCTAACTCCTCTATACGGGTGGTTAAATCTGAGGTCTCCCTTCTAGAACTCACTATTTCTTGCCTCAAGGTTTTATTTTCTTCTCTCACTGCCACCAGTTCCTTCTGACTATACCCCAACAATTCTCCTAATTTTTTTAGATCAATTCCTTCGGCCATTCTGCTTAGGAGCAAATGAGTACGTGGGCACTTCACTCTGACAGACTTGCTCAGGAGCAGAAAGATGCCTGTTCCCAATGCCCCTCAGAAACTTCCACCACTCAATTAAATTCTAGAGTTTGCTGAGTTCCAGGGGGGAAAGGGGATGGGGAAAAAGAAGAGACAGCCAGGAGTCTTGGTTGTTCTCTCGAAGGGTTACTTCGCTTCACTTCTATCTTTTCTGCTTCAGTACCCTTCTGCAATCTTTGAACAACTGTTGAGAGAAACACACAATGTAATCTACTCTAGAGATACATTCAATTCTTATTTTAACCTTCTTATCGTACCCAAAACTACTGTGGCTATTGCTCCTCTTCTGTTTGTTAAACATTAAACTCTTCTTCTGGTTTCTTAGTCTAAGTTTCTATGGTTTTGCTTGTTGCACATATTACAATACATTCACATTAATACTTCTTTTCCTTTCTTGTCCAGAAACTACTTGTCTGGAACTCGATGGCTTGTCACAGAATAGAAAACTGCTCAGGTAAGATTATAGTTCTTTTTTGAATGTCTTCAACAGTTTCTGATTCTTTCCGTAGAAATGACGACTTGACTCTACGTGGTAACTTGAAATGCGAATTTAAGAGGTTGTCTAGCAAGAGTGTCTCTTCGAGTGAAACCGCTGCGTAACCTCTGAAGAGAGAGCTTGAAATAGCGAGTCTGAGAGAATGCGCAGTTGATACGAGGTTTACTAATCACTTGCGCAACCGCTAATGTGGTTTTAAACAAGCCAAGATTTAATTGACTCTTTAATGAGAATACGCAGTAGAGAGAAGAGATACTAATCTCCTGCGCAACCGCACTGGTTATTGCCGGTGAAGACTGTGAGGGAAAGACGGAAACTCTGGAGAGTACTTCTCAAGGTCTAAAGTACTCGAACACGGTAACTACCTTTTCCGAAATAACGCCTACCGGAATACCCAAAGGTTCTATAACGACGACAGACGCCACTACCCTGACTGACTAGCGCGTCGGGAAAAAGGTTGCTTCTTCTGAAATACTTCAGGTGAAGTGCGCGGTTGTTTGACAGCACAAGCTTCACATTCAGATGAAATTGTAAAAGATCTAGAACGCTCCAGGAGAGATCGGGCTGGCAGCCATCTTGAGTTTCCAGCGCTGCCAGCTCGTTCTCCAATTGTTACTCCCAGAAGTTAGTTTCAGTCTCTCATTAGTTTTTCCACGGAGTATGCAAGCTATTGTCCTAATGGGAATCCTCCTAGGGATCCTGACACCCTGCTTGGGGATCGCCCTCCTGCTGCGATCCCCAAGCAGGGATCCACAAGGAAAGGGTACCATTGGAAAGGGGAGGGGTGTTTTGGTGCTCAGGGGGCTGAGATAGCTCCACAAGCACCAAAGCAGTGAAATTGAAATGAGCTGATTGACTCATTTCAGTTTCACTTTAAATGTAATGACTCAGCGCGCCATGTGCGCCGATCGTCATTACCTTAAAAATAAAAATGCTTCGAGCAGCTGGGGAAGCTCTTCCCCAGCTCCCAATGCTAAAAAATAAAAAAGGAAATACTTCCGCTGTAAACTGCAGAGGGATTTCTGGGTTGTGTGCAGAGGACGGAACCGTTCTGTCCTCAGCAACGAATGGGTTAAAGAAACGTAGAAATTAATTGGAAATTCAAAGGTTACAGGGGCGTTATAGTTAGGAAATAGGATTAAAAAAACCTTAGAAAGTCACTGAAAAAACCAAAGGTTACATGGACGTTATAGTTAGGCTCAGATTTCGCATGCACAAAACCATAGAAATTCATTAGTTATAGTTACCTAAGCAAATTATAACTTATCCAGTAAGTTATAGTTAGCCCAGATAACTATAACTGCTGACTTTCTATGGTTTTGTGCACCATATCCAGTAAGTTATAGTTAGCTCAGGTAACTGCAGAGAGCCCAGTCCCTCTGCACACCCTACTACGCACACCCGTCATCTGAGAGAGAGATCGGAAAGGAGAGCCCAGTCCTTCCCCACACCCTACTACGCACACCTATCATTACAGAGAGAGAGTCTCAGCAGAGAAGCTAGTCCCTCCACACACCCTACTATGCACACCCATTATCTGAGAGAGAGGCTATCTGAGAGAAAGACCTAAAAGGAGCGAGCAGTCCATCCCCACACCCTACTATGCACACCTCTCATTACAGAGAGAGGTCTCAGCAGAGAGGCCAGTCCCTCAACAAACCCTAATATGCACACCAGTCTCTCCACACACTCTACTACCCACCCTGTCATCTGAGAGAGAGGTCTAAAAGGAGAGGGCACTCCCTCCCCACACCCTAGTACACACACCTGTCATCTGAGAGAGAGGTCTGAAAGGAGAAGCCAGTTCTACCACACACTCTACTACACACACCTGTCATTTGAGAGAGAGGTCTGAAAGGAGAGGGCAGACCCTCCCCATACCCTACTACGCACACCCGTCATCTGAGAGAGAGGTCAAAAAGAAGAGGGCAGTCTCTCTTCACACCCTACTACGCACACCCATCAATACAGAGAGAGGTCTCAACAGAGAGGCCAATCCTGCCACACACCCTACTATGCATACCCGTCACCTAAGAGAGAGGTTTGTAAGGAGAGCCCAGTCCCTCCCCACACCCTACTACGCACACTCATCATTACAGAGAGAAATCTTAGCAGAGAGGCTAGTCCCTCAACACACCCACTACGCACACCCATCATCTGAGAGAGGCATCTGAAAGGAGAGGCCAACCACTCCACACACCCTACTACTTACACCTATCATAAAAGAGAGAGGTCTCAGCAGAGAGGCCAGTCCCTCCACACACACTACTACACACCTGTCATCCGAGAGAGAGAGGTCTAAAAGGAGAGTGGAGTACCTCCCCACACTCTACTACGCATACCTATCATAACAGAAAGAGGTCTCAGCAGAGAGGTCAGTCCCTCCACACACCATACAATGTAAACCCGTCATCTGAGAGAGAGGTCTAAAAGGAGAGGGCAGCCCTTCCTCACACCCTCCTACACACACAAGTCATCTGAGAGAGAGGTCTGAAAAGAGAAGCCAGTCCTTCTTCACTCCCTACTACACACACCTGTTATCTGACAGAGAGGTCTGAAAAGGAAGGCCAGTCCCTCTCCACACCCTACTTTGCACACCCATCGTTCCAGAGAGAGGTCTCAGCAAACCTAACGTTGTTCATCTCTCTCAGCAGTCCGTGGTAAAGTAAAGGAGGCTATAGACTTCCAAACCAGAACAATAAAATAAGTGACCCCACAAAATTCGGCATTAGAGCCACTGAGCAGTATGTTGAAAAGTAAAGAATAGCCACAGAAAACTGTATCAGAGTGTGTAGCTCAAAAAAGAATATTGCTGTGTTTGAAAATACCATAGAAAAACGTGTATTATGCATGGCAAAGAACAAAACGGGCAGCTGCTTTAAAAAAACCAAGGAAACATTCAAAGAGGGAAAAATATCAAAATCTGTGGTTTTCCGTAAAGAGAGATCTAATGGCCTTTCTTGAGCAATTCATTACTTAATTAATTTGTTTAGTTTATGTTTTTTTATAATGCAAAAATGGGCTTCAGAGTGCTGTACAGAGGAGAGGTCTGAAAACACCCTGCAGGGCCAACCATGCCTTGATCGTAGCAAAATAGAACAAATTGATTACTTTACAACATTAGCCAGGATTCACATAATTTTACAAAATATGTAATGTATACATAGTTAATTAATATATAATTATTGAGTAAGTGATAACTTGATTTCCAAGAAACATGGAGCCTCATTTATGAGGCGCTACTGGCACTTTTGCGCTGCCCGAACGTCACTTTTTTTTTTTTACGTCCCGGTAGCGCAATGTGCCACTGGCATATTTATAAGAGCACGTAAAGCCACATTACGTGGCTTTTCATGGCCTCATAAATATGTGCCCCTTTCATGCAGAAAACTGAGTAAAAGGGGCGTTCCATGGGAGTTGCTGGGGGCATTCCCAGCAACATCCATGGCTTTTTGACACTGCCCCAGATTTGTGTGCTGCAGAATGCAGTACACATAGAAAGAGGAAAAAGCCTCTTGTGATTGTTTTTGTGCATGAAGGTTTCCCTTCCTGCACTAAAATAATCATCCCTGCAGCGCAGGCCCACTTGCACCATGGTGCAAAGGTACCTGCGTTGACGCACAGCAGAACATTGTGCGCCGGTGCAGGGGAAAAGGACAGGAATGCCCCGTATCTGATGGCGCTGCCCTACTGCAAAACCTCATAAATTAGGCCCATAGATTTCAGAGCAACAGATAGCATGTTGCATATTGGTCTCACAACCAGTAGGCTGTGGTCAATAGAAACAATAGAAGACTGGTAAAGGTACGAGTGAATGGAACTGGAAAGTGTAGGTGATGGCATTTAAGGAGTGTTTTTTTGGCAGAGGCAGAAGGGCGGAAATGGTAAATTAGTAGAATACCGAACTGGTTCATTATCCTTAAGGTACAGAATCGGTCATGAATTAAAAGAGGCGTGAGATGTTGGAGTGGATGTAAAGTTCGCAAAGTAATTTATTAGATGTATTTTTCATTTATAATGAGCACACACAACAGGGTTCAGCACATTGTTTATTAGAAGCAAGGGGTAAGCACATGGTGGGCTGTAGAAGAGAGACAGAGAGCTCTAGCCACAGATTCCTTACCTAGAACATTCCCCAGGCGTCAGATTGGATCTAGAAATTTTCAAGCAGTACACCTTCGTGCTGTTAGGTGGCGTCATTCAGCTCCACATCGGCATTGTCCGCGTCGGAAGTGATGTGTGCGGTGCCTATATACGTGCCACCCCAGACCGCTGATGTCAGATCTTTTTTTTCCGCGCAACTTAGCGCTGATCCGGAAAGAGCTGCCCCTCAGTTACTTTAAAAAAAAAAAAAAATTTGTTGACACTTTTTCAAGAGACTATTCTCCTGGTGTGACAAGAATGTCCCCTAAAAAATCTACGGGTTTCAAGTCATGTGGTGCCTGTCACCAAAAGATGTGTGTGACAGACTCACACTTGGTTTGTCTGTGCTGTTTGGAGAGGGACCATGACTCCAAGACCCGCAAGGACTGCCGCCTATGCACCCGAAGGCACTGAAAGAGCGTTCCCTCAAGCTCCTTGTCCTTCATGATCCCAGTCATGCAGAAGGTCCCAGGTCCACTCGCAGAGCCTCACCCGATGGTCTTGATCTCGATTCAAGTTGTCGAGTAAGGCCCACTGCAAGAAGAAGTCTAAGAAGTTGAAGACGTCTTCAACTTCACTGCACCCATCCAATTCCTCAGACGAGGCACAGGAGCACCAGCGCCAATTGGGCCCTTGGATCCGGTGCTGGATCTAAAACACTGCAGCCCGCGAGACCACAACCTTTCTTGGCGCCCGCTCCAGTAGCAATGCTCCCGGTGCTGCTGACGCCCCATGGAGGTACCATCCCCATTGTCATTCCCAACTCTGACATGGAGTCGGCCGGGCATCGTCCAACACCGGTGCCGACCAAGACTATGCCCTCTGAGTTGGAGCCAGTGCCTTTTTCATTCAACAAATGAAGAGGGAGACAAATTGGAGGTGTCTGAGGAGCGTTATGGATACCACCATCTCCTAGATGACAAAGTGGACAACTGGTATGAGGAACTAGCGCATGATAGTGGGTTAGGCACCTCATCAAACACTGACCTGACCTCTACCATGGCTACAGAGGAGGGTGCCTCATTTGCTGTGGTGGTGCGAAGGGCAGCTGAAGTCCTAGATTTTCAGTTGCCCCCAATGGCAGTCAAGACAAAGTCTTGGCAGAAGTGCGCCAGCCGGGAGTTGCCCCCTCCGATCCCTTACTCCCATTTAATGAAGCCCTTACCAAAGTCGTACTCAGGGCCTGGTCCAAGCCCTTCACAGGAGCACTTGCGCCGAGGACAATTCCCTTCCACCATTGCCCTACTCCAGGGTACCCCAATTTTCACACCCAGCACCCCACCCGGAAGAGCTTGGTGGTCCAAGTCTCCACTTCCTGAGTGAACCCTGGTGTGTTCCCTACCACTCCACCAGATAGGGGATCCAAGAGGCTAGATACCTTCAGTAAGAGAATGTTCTCTTCCGCCTGCCTAGCACATTGGTCGGTGAACACCGTATGCCTCTTGGTCTGATACACCCATACGATCTGGGACATAGTTGCGCAAGTGCTGCCCATTGTCTCGGAGGAGGCCCGAGCCATACTGTCGCAGGCAATTGCAGATGGCATAAATGCAGCAAAGTTAACCATCAGATGTGGACTAGACACAACCGACTCACTGGGCAGAGCGATTTCCTTGTCAGTGGCCCTTAGGTGCCTTACCTGGCTGAGAACCACTGGCTTTTCGAGGCTCTCCAAGTTTCACTCTTGGACATACCCTTTGATGGCTTTCTCCTTTTTGATAAGAAGGCAGACTCAGCACTGGAGCGCTTTAAGGATAGCAGAGCTATGGCCAGGTCCTTGGACCTACCCATGGCACTTCGCCAACCCCAGTCTGCCTTCTGTCCCTTTCGTGGCTACGGAAGGGGCTTCCTGCCGGATTTATTCCCACCTAGCCACCACGGCCAATAGGCTTCCCAGCCTTTTCATGGCTGAGGAACCTGCTCCCGCAGACCACGTAGGGCTACTAGCCAGAGGGTGGCCGAGTCCACTGCTCCCTTGGCAGCTGTAGCCTCCAAACCCCTTTAGTTTGCTCTTATACCAATATGGGCATCCAGTGGGGGGTAGCATACACCATCACTTGCACCACTGGTAGTTGATAACATCTGACAAATGGGGTTTACAGATAGTCCAAAAGGGGCTACTCCACCCCCGTCCTAGGCACCCTACCACCCATGCTACCCACTTGCAACTGGCTGACAGAGGACCCTCTCTCTTTGTTCCATCAGGAAGTGGTAGCTGTCTTGGCCAAGGGAGACATCGAGAGGGTACTGCCATCAGAAGTAGGTCGTGGTTGCTGTTCCTGCTACTTTCTGGAGGCCAAGAAGGATGGAGGCTTTCATCCTATTCCAGATTTGCGCCTTCTCAACTTCTTCCTAAAAAAGGAGAAATTCAAAATCCTCACATTAGCTCAAGTCCTATCTTCCCTGGACCCTGGTGACTGGATGGTAACGGTGTACTTGCAGGACGCCTACTTCCACATTCCTGTCTTGTCTGCCCACAGGCATTACCCTCAGTTCGCGACGGGCCAAGAGAACTTCCAGTTTGCTGTGCTCCCTTTTGACCTCACCAGGGCCGAGGGTTCATGAAAGTGATGGCGGTGTTTTCAGCACATCTGCGGAGGTCAGGGGTTCCAGTCTTCTCCTACCTCGACGATTGGCTGTTGAAGGCGGGCTCACCCAAGCAGTCTTCCACCTTCAGACTACAGCGGAACTCATATATTTGTTGGGGTTCACTATAAACATGCCAAAGTCACACCTGGCTCCCTCTCAGATGCTCCATTTCATCGGAGTCTTTCTGAACACAGTACAGTTTCGGGCCTATCCGCCGAATGGTGAGTCCAGGATGTTCAGGCTATGATATTGATGTTTCACCTTTATCCTGGATTTCAGAGAGAGTGACTCTGAGGCTCATGGGGTTCATGGCCTCCTTCATCTTGCTAGTTACACATGCCTGCTGACATATGCAGGCTCTGCAGTGGGACCTGAAGTACCAGTGGGCACAGTATCAGGGAAATCTCTCCAACTTGGTACAGCTCTCGGAGGGAATTGCAAAAGACCTATAGTGGTGGCTGACAAACCACGATTGGGTCAGCGGCAGAACCCTCTTCTTCCTTCTCCAACCACAATTGACAGTAATGACATATGCGTCAATCGTGGGCTGGGGCGGCCACCTGGGAGAGGTAAAGATAAGAGGACTCTAGTCTCTGAAGCAGTCTGGGCTGCACACCATCCTGTTGAAGCTTTGTGCAATTCAATTGGCATTAACAGCCTTTCTTCCCTCGGCCAGGGTAAAGCTGGTGCAGGTATTCACTGACAACACCACCGCCATGTGGTACTGCAACAAACAGTGCAGAGTGGGGTCTTGGACCCTTTGTCAAGAGGCTCTGCCTCTCTAGACATGGATGGAATATCAGGGCATTTCCCTGGTGGTTCAACACCTGGCTGGCTCTCTGAACGCCAGGGTGGAAAAACTCAGCCGACGATGCCTAGCGGATCACAAATGGTGTCTCCATCCAGAGGTGGTGCAAGGTCTTTTTCAAGAATGGGGAGAACCTTAGTTAAATCTGTTTGCCACTGCAGAGAACGTGCAATGCCAGCACTTCTGCACACTGGAGTGACTAAGGTGGCTGTCGCTCAGAGATGCTTTTTGTCCAAGTGGCGTTCCGGAACCCCATATGCTTTCACACTGATACCACTACTGCCCAGAGCTTTCAAGGAGATCAGGAATGACCAGGACCAAGTCATTCTTGTGGCTGCTGATTGGACACAGACAGTCTGGTATCCTGGACTATTGAGCACGAGCATTGGTCCTCGGGTCAGGATGCCTCTTCAGGAGGATCTTCTGTTGCAGCAACAGGGGAGGGTCCTGCCCCCAAATCTGCTCACCCTCTGTCTACATACGTGTAGATTGAGCAGTGACAGTTGACAGCTCTCAACCTTCCTCCTGAAGTCTGTGATGTTATTCTGGAGGTCAGGCGTCCCTCCACCAAGATGGTATATGCCTACCGCTGGATCACATTTGTGACTTGGTGTGCATCTAAGACCATCGACCCTCTCTCTGCACCCCTTTCTCAGGTTTTACTGTTTGTTCTCCCGGTGTCCCAGCAGGACTTGGGTCAGGCACATTTAAGGGCTATTTCAGCATTTTTGTGGTTCCCAGACCAACTTTCTTTGTTCAAGTCACCTGTTGTGACTGAGTTCCCTATAGGTCTGCAACGTATGTTTCCTCCGAAGCCATTCATCATGCCTTAGTGGGACTTAAACATAGTTCTGATTTTTCAGATTTGTGCGCTTTTTGGGCTGCTGCACAACTGCCCACTGCAGTTGCTAACTATAAAGGCAGCTTTCCTAGTGACCATAACATCGGCCAGGAGGGTCAGCAAACTGCAGGCACTCTGTGTGCACCCTTATACCAATTTTAGGTAGACAAGTTTGACCTTCGAACATGTGCCTTCCATAAGTAGTGACACCATTCCCTATGAGCCAAAATATCACCTTGCCTACCTTCTTTGCTCCGCCTCTCTCTTCTAAAGAAGAGGAGAGGCTCCACCACTTGTACCCAAAAAGAGTGTTGTCATTCTGCCTTGATCGTACTAATGAGATCTAGGTAGCCGATCAACTCTTCGCACAATATGTTGTAACTAAGAAGGGAAAGGCCATGCAGAAATGGATAATCTTACAATGGATAGTGCTCTGCATAATGATCTGCTACGCATTGGCCAAAAAGCAACCTCATGAGGATTGCGTGCTCATTCCACCAGAGACAAGGCTGAGACCACTATGCGAGCCAGCGGGTTCCCTGTACTGGACATCTGTCAGGCAGCTACATGGGCATCTCAGCACATGTTTACCAAACACTACTGCCTGGACAGACAGGTCTGTTGTGATGGGCACTTTGCCCATTTGGGGCTGCAGGACTTTTTGGTCTAAATCTGTGTTGCAGACCCACCTCTGGGGAGTCATTGCTTGGGAATCTATTCTAAAGCGAGGAATCCACGGCTAGAAGATAAACAAATTACCTTCGGTAATGCCTTATCTGGTACAGACTCTATTTAGCTGCAGATTCCTTATCGACCCTCCCTTCCTCCCTGCTCTGTGAACTGATTAGTGTGTGAGGGTCACCCTTCTAAGGGCCTTAGAGATTCACACCAGTTTTTAGTGTTCCTCGTGACTCCACGTTCCTGCCATGGAAAATCATGAAATAAAACTGACATCATCGCGCAGCAGTGGCGCCTATATACGCACTGTGCACATCACTGCCAGTGCAAACAATGCTGATGATGCTGACATGGAAACAAACAATGCCATCTACAGGCGTGCCAGGGTACAGCTCAAATATTTCTGGATCCAGTCTGATGCCTGGGGAATATTCTAAGGTAAGGAATCTACGGCTAGATAGAGTCTCTACCAGATAAGGCGTTACCGAAGGTAAGTAACTTGTTCTACACAAAGAGACTAGGGGGCATATCAGCAAGGGCCTGCGATAATTATCGCTCAGCGCTTTTAGCGCAAGGATAATTATCGCAGGCTAACGCTGGATTCTATCGTGGAGATAGCGTGCTATCAGCAACGCTTATCTCCCAAGCGATAGGAATCCATGCGTTAGCTGGAAAACAGTGTGATTATCGCTGCAAATACAGCGATAATCGCTCTGCGACCAGCGATACCTTGCTGATAGGGCAGGGTGGTCTTAGCCATGTAATCCACCTCCCATTGGATTACATGGCTAAGTCAGATTACAAGCAGGCGTAAGGGAAGTAGCGATAACTGTGGTTATCGCTACTTTCCTTATCGCTCTGCTTGTTTGCGTGCAGCTTGATAATTGGAGAAATGTCGGTTAGCGACATTTCTCCAGTCATTTTGACACGGAACGCCCACTTTGCATCTCATTAGAGATGCAAAGCTGGGCGTTGTTGTAGGGCGCTAAATCAGCAAAACACGCAATAGCGTGTCTTTGCTGATAAGGCGATGAAATTATCGCCGCTTTCGCTCGAAAACGGACGCAAAAGCGGCGATAATTTCATAGCGCCGCCTTGCTGATATGCCCCAAAGTTAGGTAATCAGGTGCAAGTGTTCCTCAGGGAGTAGTTTCTTGAGGGAGGATTTGAAGCTTTGAAAGGAGGGGCATTTATGATGTGGTGAGGGGGGTATCTATACTCTTGAAGCTTTTCCTGAGATGGAGCTGCAAAGCATGGATTGTTTCCTACAACGAGGAGTGAAGAGAGAGCCTCTGTGTTTGCCATAGAGGCAGCAACAGTCTCCAGAAAAGGAAAGTTTTCTTGTGTGATATTTTGGGGTGTGGAGGTTCCGGGCTTTGGTTGCGAGACAAGCAGTTTCATAGTACAGCTTGTTTTGTTTGGCAGCCATTTAAGGTATGCGGATATAACGCTCTTGTGTTCCATTTTTTAATTTGTAAGGAACCCGAAGCTTCATGTAGCACTTTTCTGAGTGTGGGTAGTCTATATTTTTTTGGTAAGCAAATATGCAGGCAAGAACATTAGCAATAATGTGAAATTGCGATTGCCCCCGCTACCAGCTTTAGATCGTGGTAGATGAGAATGTGTTTAAGCTTCTTGAGTTTGTCAAGGTTGAACCTGGCTGACGTAGCCTTTGTTTAAAAAGCTGACTTTTATGATTAACACTGGAGTCAAGTAGGAAACACAATATTCTAGCAGCAAAGGCTAGTTTAGGAGGGTGAATTGTGTAATTTTGTTTGTGATTCATCTAGAGAAGGTCAATACCTGGGTTACGTTTGAGTGTGAGGAGAAGAAATTCAGGGGCATATTAGCAAGACCGGCGATAAAATTATCGCCGTTTAGCGGCAGGAAACTGCCGCTAAAACGGAGATAATGGGCTTGCTAATATGCGTTATAGAATTCAATAGAAGCCCAGGTTAGATGTGCAGGACATCTAACCTGGGCTTCTATTGGAATTCTATAACGCATATTAGCAAGCCCATTATCGCCGTTTTAGCGGCAGTTTCCTGCCGCTAAAACGGCGATAATTTTATCGCCGGTCTTGCTAATATGCCCCTCAGTCTTCAGTAAACTGCATTTAAAGTGATTTTGATCCATCTATTTATTGATACTCAGAAGTTTATCCTGGAGACAGAATTAGTAGATCCTAGTTTTAGATAAACCTTGGTGTAGTCTACTCATTGGTAGGAGATGTCAAGATGTTTCAAAATGCTCACCCAGGGCTTTAGCATAGTATTAAAGAGAATAAGGGCTAGGTTGGAGCCTTTAGGTACACCTTACAGTATTGGGGAGAGATCACAGAAGTTGCTGTCAATTTTGACCATTTGGGAGTACTCTGATAGAAAGAGGAATTAAACCACTGAAGGACAGTTCCACCAATGCCCATCCTGTTTTTTCAGAATGTCAACAACTTGATGGTCCACTGTATCAAAGGCTGTGTTTAGATCCAGTATGATGAGTAGGCAAGGGTTGCGTTTATCAAAAGTGCATATGATATCATCAGTCATCATGACTGTGACAAGTCCTGAAACGAGATTGGAACACACCTGACATGCGATTCTCCTGTAAATGTTTTATCAATTGAGAGGATACACTTCTTTAAATACCCTTACCCAGAAAGAGGAGACTTGTGATGGGGCAATGTTTTTATTCATTAGAGGTGTCAATATTAGGTTTTTAAGAAGGAATTTCACATGTAGCTTTAAGGCAGTTTGGTACTCAACATTCTGGAGAGCTGGATTGGGGAGGGCAAGCAAGGAAGGAAGACATTTGTGAGAGCACGAGGGATTGGATCACAGTAGTAAAAAGAGTGATTAGTATCAGAAACAAGAGAGAGGAAACTCTTCCGAGATGCGGGAGAATGCCTATGCACCACCCATGGAATGCTCACTTCATGCAAAGTAACACAAGGCAGCACATTGCACAACTTGCATTACTTTGGTATACAATCCAATGAAAATCCGGATTTGTGTTGGATAGTAAATCCCACCTTAACACTTTGCATCAGGTTTGGATTACAAACATTTGGTGGTCCTCCACGTTTTCTGGTTTTCATTTCTGCCAGTTGGCCTAAGCGGCCAGTTGACATATACTGTGGGAGGCGTTCTGTTCCATTGATGTTTCATTTTGTCTTACTGCCTCGCCTGTGCTCAATAACATACTAGCACAGAATTAAGCGGGTGGTGGAGGGTGGTGCTTACCTCTATGTGCACTCTATGTGCATTACAGATTTGTTTGTTTTTGTATGTAACTTCAAAGTGTCTGGGATGCTACATAGTCAGCTGCAATCTGTAGTGTGAGGAGGTGGAAGTTGGGTGTTGGGTATATTGTTCTCTTTCTTTGTCCACAGTGAAGATGAGCATTGCTAACATCAGACCAATGGCACCCTGGTCTGTTGTTCCCCTATTATGGCAGTTCCATTACCCCTGGATTCTAGAGTCTAGTTGACTGTTCACAACATCAAAATTGTGACCTGGAATTTTAGGGGGCTTAATAGCCTGAAAACAAATGGCTAGTACTCGAATCTCTTGAGAGACTCACGGTGGATGTTGTGTTGGTTCCCAATTTTGAGTCACCTTTCTTTTATTGAAGATTTGGCCCTAATATTGGAGCAGCATGAGACGCTTAGCATTATTTGTGGTGGGGACTTCAACCTATCTGTAGATGCTGCTCAAGATAAAACTGCCCTGTCCCCCAACACCATGCTAGAATGGATTTGCTGGAGGAGAATGGTCTGATCTATACTTGGAGGCACAAATTGGTTCTAAGAAAGGGAAACATCCGGTACAACGAGGCCGGAGCTACGAGTTCCGTAAGCCCGCAAGGGTAACCATGCTTGCCCGAACAACAACTTTGCCTTAACCACGCACATGTGTGGTTAAGGCAAATGCGCTGTTTGGAATGGGCGGGGAAAGAGGAGCGTCGGGAAGCGTACACGGAAAGGTAAGTGGGGCTGGGGCCGGGTCTGGGGTGAATTTGTGGTAGTTTTATGGGGTGGTGGGGGTTCGAGATAGTTTTATGGGGTGGTGGGGGCTCAGGGTAGTTTTCAGGGGTGGGGGTTTGGGGTAGTTTTTAGGGGTGGGGGTTCAGGGTAGTTTTTAGAGGTAGGGAGTTCAGGGTAGTTTTATGGGGTGGTGGGGGCTCGGGGTAGTTTTAAGGGATGGTGGAGGGTTGGGGTTGTTTTCAGGGTTGGGGCTTCGGGGTAGTTTTTAGGGGTGGGGGTTCAGGGAAGTTTTCAGGGGGAGTTTGGGGTATTTTTTTAAGGGATTGTTTTTAGGGCTCAGGGAGGGAGATGGGAGTAGTTTTTAGGGATTAGGGGAAGCCGGGGTCTTTTTTAGGGCTCAGGAGGAGGGGGAAGGGGGTGGTAACCTTAGCCACACATACCCCTTTACCATGCATGCCATTAACACGAAAAATTGTGGTAAAGGTGTGAGAAGTTGGCCTGGCATATGCTGTCCACTAGTTATAGTGGGCACCTTGCACCAGTCCAAACGAACCTTATTGATGATAGGTTTAAAGACAACCTTTATTGAAAGCTATCCTAGTGGTAGCTATGGAGAGCAGCCTTCAGGCTAAGTCTTGAAGGAGTGTAAAGCAGCTTAGTTTACCAGATTATAACCTCTTGAAGGACCAAATGAAAGGAGAACCACACTAGATATATATAAAATATATGTATTTATTTCTAAACACTCACTACTAATCTCTTTATGAGATTAGAGTCCAAGATACACAATATCACAGTATTAAAACGACAGTAAATAGCACAATATACAATGGGCCCCAGGGGGGACCAAACCATATATTAAGAAAGTGGTATAAGAACCACGACTTGACTAGACACAGTGCCTAGAGCAGGTAGAATCGCTGGGACCCCAAGGAACCACCCAAGGTAGTGACACAGGAGACCCACGGGGGACGTGTGCAGTGTGTGAACACAGCCGCGAGCACCGTAGGATTCTATGAGGAAAGTCGCGGTTGGAATTTTAAAGAAAAAGGACACTTAGGAGAGGGCTTTGAGCAAACCCCTTTAGACTTAAGTGGTTCTAGGGCCAACACCCATGGGAGCACCAGAGTACTCGAGTTACCTCACCCAGGGAAGCCGGGTGCATAGGTGTCAAAGGGTGTCGGGAATCGTCGTTGTTTTCAATGGCGATCTGCTGCAAAGTGCTGCTGCCGTGAAGAAGAAAAGTGTCCGGGATGACCCAAGCCTGGATCGAAGATGTGAAGAACCTGAAAGCAGAGGGTACAGAGTCTGGGTCACTAGCCAGTGACCAGGAGCGGAGCAATCGAATGCCCACCGATGTCGGGTGCTTCAGGTGCAAAGAGGTGAAGCTTGAATCTGCAGCCACGGGGTCCAGGAGACGTCAAGGACAACCAGGAGCCGGATTCGAGCTGTCCCACAAAGGATGTCGAGTGCTGGGGTGTCGGTGCTCGGATTGAACACAACAAGCCTTGGCAACAGCAACCCACGCAGGAAAAGAAAAGATGCTTCTGTGAAGACCAGCAAGGTCCTGGGACTCCCCAAGCAATGGAGAGTCAGGGCACATCTGGAGCAACCAGGGAAGCCCAATTAAAGTTAGAGTTGCCTTCTTGGGGACCCACAGGTCAACGGACCACGGATCACGAATGGACTCAAGAGGAATCACAAAATGGCGACCCACGGAACACTCGTTGAGTGTAGGCCGGCAATCTTCGGTGTAATTACTGCTTGGGGTCAGGGCTACAAGTAACCCAAAGCTCAGCCTCAGGGGTTGCCGGAGAGCTGATGCTTCAGCAATTGGTTGCGGTGTCCAGGGGTTCAGGTTGCACGGTCTCCACAAGGGATACGGGCCTCAGACTTGCTGTGGGCACAGATCGACCTCAGAGATCTTGGGAACCCACCTCCTGTGTGGCAATATCCTTCGGAGTCCGTCCGAGCTGCGGAGATGCCAACTGGTCAGTTGCATTAAAGGTGCCTGCCTTGCAGGGGAGTAACTCCTTTACTCCAAGGGAGATTCTTCAGTCATCCAGCGTAGTGTAGATCGTCGAAGTACTTGGTTTCTGTGTCAGAGTTTAGTCCAGGTGTAATCTAAAGTCCTGTAGTCAGGGGTTCCTACTTTATACCCAAGGAAGGGGTGGGACAAACTCTGGGGACCCACCTATGGGAGGGTCAGGAAAGAGGGGTGGCTACACCCATTTCCTTTGTCCAGTTTCGTGCCAGAGCAGGGGCTGGTAGCCCCTGCAACCGGTTTGAGCTGGACTATGCACAGGGACACCAAATGTGCCCCCAGTGCAGACTTCAAAGCACTCTTGGAGTGCTCCCACCCAGCCCCAATACACTAAAGCCTGTCTGGGAGGTGGTCACACCTCCCTGTGACAGGAAACCTATTGTCCAGGCCTCCCCTGCCGGAGTTTCGTCCAGCAGCAGGAGGGTAGACTCGTGTCTGTGGCTGCAGCATCCATTTTGTGATGCCAGGGTTCTGTTAAGCTGGTACCGGGTGTACCGGTGGTGCCATGTTTCTCCCTCTAGTATGGTGGAATCATACCTCCCACCCCAGTTACTGGAGTGGAGGTATGATTCCAAGGTGTTTGACACCAAACACGACATGTTTCCATGCAGCCATTCTCAAGTTAGCATTTACCGCGAGGTTATAATGCATGAGAGTATATGGTTGGCTGCATCACAAACAACCCCGGAATGAAGATTCTGAAAGCTGCAGAGGGGCTCTGCTCATGCATGGGCACCCTCTCACACGAAACCCAGCATCCTGCCTTCAGGATTGTTAAGGCCTGTAATAGGGGTGACTGATAGTTTTACATGTGCAGTGATATGGAGAGATATAGGGAACCTATATCTCAGTAAGGGGTGCATATACCACCTTACACAGGCTGCTGTAGCAGACCTGTTGTGTCATTTTAAAAGGCTTCCCAGGGGTGGCACAATACATGCTGCAGCCCCTGGTAGGCCTCTGGGGTACCTAGGCCCTGGGTATATAGTATACCATATACTAGGGACTTATAAGGGTACCCCAGAATCCAATCTGGAGTGTACCTAAAGTACATACAATCAATTTAGAGTAGAAAGCAGATAGACTGGGGTCCTGATTAGCAGGGCCTCAGTCTGGCTAGGTCGAAAAACAGTGAAACATCAGCAAAAAGTGGGGGTAACTATAAGAAGCAGATCCTACTCTCCTACAAAAGGCATGCGTGGTAAAGCAATGCGCTGTTAAGACGCAGTCGTTATACAGACCGCATTGTTTAGGGATGCGGGGTTGAGGAACTCGTTGTTCCATCATACAACCTCTAAGAAAACCTTCTCCTTCTATTCCTCAGTTCACAATACCTTCTCATGTATAAAATATTGGTTTATAAGTGTGAGCTGACCCAATATGTAGCTGATAGTCAATATCTGCCTCACACGCTATCAGACCATGCCCCTGTAATGCCAGAACTTCAAATTTTAGTGATACTGCGCTACTATGCTGCGTGGATTTTCCCTGGCTTTGCAGGACCACGTGTTTAACGAAGAACTAAGGGCACTGATTCTTTAAAAAATATCAGAGATCAGTGGTTCTTTATTCCCCGCAATGGGAGCCTTTAATTTCTGGGTGAGAGGTATGGTGGCTATCTCCAAACATGAAGGTATTCTGAGGGACATAAGGCAACAAATAATTAAGTGTGATTCTGAATTACCTAATTGGAGAAAGCACATGCCATGGACCCGAACAATGATACTATGGGCAAAATAAATGTGCTGCGTTTGGAGCACAGAGAATGGGCGGAGTATGAGGTCAGGTACTTGGGGAAGTATGCCCTGGCCCGTAGCTCTGTGCCCAGGATGGGAGCTGCATCACAATGGGAGAGGAGGTAGTGAAGGAATTTCTCAATTATTACACCATGTTATATAAATCTAATAGTTCCCTAGCCTGAGGCACTGTTACCTTAACTAGATGATGTGGCTCTGGCCTCGCTGAGAGAAGAGACGAGGGAGCCCCTGTTGGTCCCTATCAGGATCGAGGAAATAATTAGGGACATAGAAAGCTTTCCATGTGCCAAGGGCCCTGGACTTACAGTTGAGTTTTTATAAAAATGATAAACAGATCATGGGCTTGCACTTGCTTAATGTATACAGTGAAGGACGGGAAAGAGGCCATTTACCTCTAGCCTCCACAGAAGCAGTTGTCATGATATTACTAAAGCCAGGCAAAGACCCCACCAGATGTCAGTTATATCGTCTCTTGTCATTATTGAATATGGACAGAAAGATTCTGCCCAAAGGTTTTGCAGCTAGACTTGTTTCTTATACGGATGGGCTACTGCTTCTGGAGCAATCTCGCTTCATTCCAGGTAGAGCCACTTCCAACAAACTACAGACTTTATTTGCTTTAATGTAACAAATACATCTTGAAGATAGGGCAGTCTCAGCCTTTTTTTTTAGAGCTGAGAAGGCCTTTTTGGTCTTGATTGTGTTACAGATTGTGTGTAACTTGATGTTGTTACCTTATGGGCTGACTCAGTTGAATGGCCGTTTATGTGTATGGTACTTGAACGTAGGGGATTAGGTATATATGTTGGTGTGCTTGCTATAACCTGACCTCAGGAGTAGGGTTAAAGTAAATAAAACTTTTGCTCCTGGTTCCCGATTGACAGAGAAACCCAACAGGGGTGCCTACGGTCCTCCTTTTTATTTGCCCTGGCAGTCGAACCCCTTGACTGTAAAATGAGACAACACCCCTGCCAGCGGCGGCTCCTCCGCTAAGGTGGAGGAGCGTCGCCCCACTGCTTTTGAGCAGTGAAAAATAAAAAATAAAGAACTTTTTAGCGTAATCCAGGAATTCACCAAACCCCCAGCGAGACCACGGACATCACCGCCACCCAGGAGCTCTGCAACAAGCTCGGCGCCTACTCCCACCTGAAAATCAAGGGCCTCTACAGCAACTTCAATGACCAGACTTCCCACTCCGAAACCACTCCCTCCTCCAGCAACTCCGGCCAGCCCACCATCACCTCGTAGACCCCAGTCAACTCCGAAGACACCGCATCGACCATGAAAGGCATCCACTCAGGAGCCCCCACAGACCCCTGGCCCCCGCACATCTACCACAGAGCCGCCCCGCCATCGCTCCGGAACTTCAACGCACCATCAACGCCACCTTCGAAACGGGCATCTTTCCCGACGACTGGAAACGCGCAGAAGTCAGACCCCTACTCAAGAAACCATCAGCAGATCCCACGGACCTCAAGAACTACTGACCCATCTCCCTCCTCCCCTTCGCAGCCAATGTCACAGAGAAGACCGTCAACGTCTAACTCACAAAATTCATCGAAGAGAACTCCATCCTCGACCCCTCCCAATCCAGAATCCGCAGCAACCACAGCACCGAGACCGCTCTACTCGCCGCCACGGATGACATCCGCACCCTCCTCGACCAAGGACACACCATGGCCCTGATCCTACTCGACCTCTCTGCAGCGTTCAACACCATCTCCCACCGCACACTCACAGCCAGACTCCACGACGCCGGCATACAGGGATCTGCCCTCGACTGGCTTAGCTCCTTCCTCACCGGCAGAACCCAAATAATCAGACTGCCTCCCTTCCTCTCCGAACCCATGGAAGTCAACTACGGAGTACCCCAAGGATCGTCGCTCAGCCCCGCGCTCTTCAACATCTTCATGGCCCCCTTCGCCGCCATCATCAGACAGCACGGACTCGGGATAGTATCCTACGCCAAAGACACCCAGCTCATCCTTTCCCTCACCAAGTACCCCATCACCATCAGAGTCAGCTTCTAGGAAGGAATGAAGGACGTCACATCCTGGATGAGCAGCAGCTGCCTGAAGCTCAACTCGGAGAAGACAAAGGTCCTTATCCTCGGACCCTCCCCCTCAACATGGCACAACACCTGGTGGCCCACCGCCCTCTGCAGCCCCTCCACCCCCACGGACCATGCCCGAAACCTCGGCATCGTACTCGTCTCCTCCCTATCCATGACCCAACAGGTCAACGCCGTTGCCTCTGCCTGCGTCAACACCCTCCGCATCCTCCGAAAAGAACTTCAAATGGATCACCTCCGAATCAAGGAAGACCGTCACCCACACACTCATAACCAGCAGATTGGACTACAGAAACGCACTCTACGCTGGGATCAACAAGTCTCTGCTCCGCAAACTCCAGACAATACAGAACACCGCAGCCAGACTCGTCCTCGGCATCCCTAGACACGAACACATCACCCAACACCTGCGCGACCTCTACTGGCTCCCCGTCGAAAAGAGAGTAACCTTCAAGATACTCACCCACACCTACAAATGCCTCCACAACGCCGGACCCCAGTATCTCAACGATAGAATCTCCTTCCACGTACCCAAGAGGAACCTCCGATCTGCCGACCTCGCCCTCACCGAACCCCCGCACATCCGCAGAACAAGAGCAGGTGGGAGAACCTTCTCCTACATCGCGGCCAGGACCTGGAACGATCTCCCAATTGACATCAGACCCGCCCCCACCCTGCACATCTTCAGGAAGACCACCAAGACCTGGCTCATCGACTGACCGGAGCTCCTCCCCCCACCCCCAGCACCTTGAGACCCTCACGGGTGAGTAGCGCGCTTCAAAATACCCTGATTGATTGATTGATTGATAATGACAAAGGTTATTATCATTTTATTTTTCCTTGCTTACTTCCTGCAGCTGAGCTGAGGGCGGGCCGTCCATTCCGACACGTTGGCACAGCCGCAGGAAGGAGGAGGAGTGGCGGCACTGCTTCGAGTGCGCATGACGGTTTGGCCAGCCGTCTGAGGCCAGCCAAACGGTCATGCGCACTTAGAACTCTTCACCCGAGCTGTGCTTTACATCTGGGTGGAGAATAAGCAAGAGGTTATAGGGGCATATTTACAAGCCCCTATCGCCACAGGAACTTCACTTTTTGTGATGTTCCTGTGGCGATAAACCCTTCTCCTTATTTACAAGGCGGCATGTAGCCACTTAACGTGGCTCAACGCTGTCTTGTAAATAAGGCCCCCATTCATGCTACACTTAGCGTGAAAGGGGCATGCAATGAGAGTTGTGGTTGGCGTTCCGCCGCAACATCCATTGATTTTGACGCTGCCCCCTTTTGACAAGGGTGGCGTAGATAGGAGGCAGCACCAAAATTAAGACCAGGGAAAACCTGGTCCTAACATGGCAAAACGAGGAGAAATGCTTTATTTCTCCTGGTTTTTGCTGTTTCTATGTGTGCTGCATTGTGCAGCACACATAGGAAAAGCATATTGCCATGAAGGATTGTTTATGTGCAGGAAGCTGTCCCTTCCTGCACATAAATAATCATTCAAAAAATGACAATTTGCAACTTCTGTTTGTGCTGCACAATGCAGCACACATAGAAGTTACAAATCGCCATTCTGGATTGTTTATGTGCAGGAAGGGACACCTTCCTGCACATAAACAATCATTCCCTCAATGCAGGCCCACTTGCACTATGGTGCAAGGGTTCCTGCGTTGGCGCTGGGCAGATGAATTTAGCACCAGCGCAGGGAGAAATGCAGGGGTGCGTTTCTAAAGTGACGGAGCTTGCCGTTAGCAATTTTGGAGCTAACCCGCGCTCCGCCACTTTCTTATACATATGCCCCATAGTCCCTTAGTGAGCGCCTAACTATGGCGCTCACACCAATCACTGCGCTGCTCTCATGCTGGGTAATACCAGCATGAGAGCAGCATCTGGATTGGCATAGGGGGACCCTGTGGCGTGCGGGGAGTCGAGGAGCAGAGGACAGAAAAGCACTGATGCTGTAGAATGCAGGTAAGCATTATTTTTGTAATTCTTATCCCCGCGCTGCCCCCCATGCTGCCTTCCCTTGCTCTGCCCTCCCTCCGCTGCCCGCCACTTAAATGCCGTAGCAGCCGCCACTGCACCAGTTGCTCATCAGGAGATATTTTCCAGACGGAAGGATGATAATCTCTGTGTATAAGGATGACAAACATCTTTTTGTTAAAAATCTGGGGCATAATCTCCTGCCTCTATTAAGGGGAATAGTGCGATATGGTGGTGTGTCAGGGCTTTCGATCAATTGGGAGCAATCAGAGCTAGAGAAGCGTTTTAAAAATATCAAGAAATATGGTTAAATAATCTGCAAAGCTAATGAGACTTAAAACATGAATTTAATGCAAAATTGTACTAGGCAATCATACTTAAGCATGCTAGGCGTAATACGTTGAGTATCTGCCATATTAAAGTTAACAGAACAAAAAAATTGTAAAGTCAGCATTTAAACTTGATCTTGACCTTTTAAACAGACTTGTTTTTCCAGTGAATGTTTGTTGTGCAGAATGTTTTTTTTCGCCTATACAGAGGTTTCAACTTCCAAAAAGACCATTGTTAACTAATAAATAACCTTTTTATTTAGAAGGTTAGAAATGAAGTTTCACACGTGGGAATTTAGACATGAATGGGAGAATGAATCATGAGAAACTTAGAGGCGATAAGACATGGCTGCAGTCTTAGAAGTTGTTGTCTAAAGAATACTGTGTTCCTAAGAGTAGACGGGTAGTGAACGCATTTTCATGTGTGCATCGGAAGCTGATTGGTTGACCAAAGAGAGAAAAAGCTACATGAAGATTCAAACAATATTTTATTTAGCTTTAATAGTGCGTGTTCCTAGAGTAGACCCAGAGAGAACTTTCCTCATTTTCCTTATCCCTTCATACCTTTCTCTACGCTGCTCTGAGACTCTACTGAGTTTCTTGAACCTCTCTTTATGCTGAAGCTTTATACTGTATGAATTTCTCTCTATATCAGAACTCTTTATTGATCTCTGAGACAGACACCTTTTCCTTCTTAGAGTAGGGATTTTCTTTCCTTATGGAACACACTTTTATTGCGATTTATTCATTACTTATTGATTAATAGACTTCTAATGAGGTTCCAATGATTAAGATTGATTAATTTAATTTGTAACTTTAATAAAGAGGACTTACTAAATATTTTGAATAATAAAACTCTTTAACTCATAAAAAACTCTGGGCCTTATTTATGAAGCCCTGCGTCACATTTATGTCACATTTACGCCGCCGTTGCTTCACTTTTTGTGACGCTGCTGCAGCCTAAATAATGCACCACGTTGCTCCACATTTACGAAGTGACGCATCTAGGCAGATGTGTCACTTCGTAACCCCCTACGCTACATTATACCTGCGTCAGGTATAATGTATGCAGGGTGGGCGTTCCACCGCACCAAAGACTCGTAGAAGTGGCGCAATGAAATCTATAAGATTTCAGTGTACCACTTTTAGGACGCCATTGCGTCAAAACCTTACGCCTGCCTCATAGCAGGCGTATGGGTGACGCAGGCCCTTTCACATGGGGCTTGTCCCATGTGAAAGGACACATTGCTGGAGTTGCGTCTGTTTTCAGACACACCCCAGCAATGCTTCACTTTTGCACCTACAGATACATCAGTAATACTGATTTTTCTGTAACTCCTTGTGACATGATGCACCGTACTGTAAATACGGTGCATCCATGGTGTCGCAAGGAGGGCGCACTGAGAAGTGTTGCATCGCTGCTTTGTCGCAGCGATGCGACACTTCTCATAAATAAGGCCCTCTCTTTATTGCCTGATATAGATAGAGATTGTGATCATTTAATGTGATGTACAGATCTTGATCTTCTCTAACACAACTTCAAAGATCTATCAACCTGAGTAGAAAAATAAGACAGCGGGGATTTGCTGATGATAGAAAACCTAGACTCTGTTAGAAACCATCCCCGCTCTAGCAGCCAACTTGGTCACAGAGGGAAGGTTTACATTATGGGAAGAGGAGCTGTAATTAATTATCCTAAATTAAAGTAATGCTCAAATCCCATAGTCAAAAGCCCAAACTTTGAAGGCTGCCGAGGTGCGGGTTCGAAGGCAGTTGCAATATTGGAGGTGTGAGTAGCAATAGGGTTATGCGTCACAATTGTTTTTATTGTAGATACTGTTCGTGTATTGAAGCGTATGCCAGATGAAAATTGGTAATGTTTATTGTTTATTGTAAAGAAGCTGAAAGAATTATCTGGCTAGATGTGGCCTAAAATCCCGGGACGCTGAGATAAGTGTGGAATAACCAGTATGTTTATTTGTCTGCTAAAGGTTTTGTGGTGCAGATAGTGAGGTACCGTCAATTGCACAATTGAGACAGGGACTTTATTAAGTTGTTGTGAATGTACTAATGTTGATTAATGTTAGTGAAGCCTATTGTGCAAAAGGTAAAGCCATATTGATTAAGGTGATTTCCCGCTGGTCGAGATTTCATTTGCCTGTGTGAGAATCTTTCTGTGTGGAAAAGCCGGAAGGTGTCAAAACCTTAATATTCTGGTTGCTGAATTATCTTGGCTTATTTTGGGGAAGCAGACAAAGTGTTTGGTGTAAATTTTGTGGTTTTTGTTTAAGTTGTGAAAGTTGTTGCTTATGAGAGAATTGTAAAGGAGAGTGAACTGCTGCAAGGAGTGAGAAAATATGTCATAGGGTGTCGCGCTGAGATTGGTTGATTGGTGTATTGTTGCGCTGCTGTTGGTTAATGACGACACAGAGTGCCGCGCTGGCATAGGTCAATTGTGGGGCAAGTGCCACATTGAGATTGGTTGGCAAATCTTCAAGTATTAAAGCTACAACAGAACTGAGAAAAGACATTTGACATATGCGGAATAAAGAATTGGAATCAACACATTTAATTAAATTGAATTGCTGAACACCTATAGTTGAATTATTGCAAAAATTAAATACTTCAAAACTTTTAAGTGCTTTGCGAGAGGAGTTGTTAGGGTTCCAGTATGGGAAGGTGAAGAGGCACCGCCTGAGGGTACACCAGCACATTATATGTCGACGAATGTGGGGTTGCATACATGTTTATGGCTTCGTCAATGGTGCAAGGTCACTGAAAATAAGGGTCCCCTTAAATTCCCACAACATGGTACATTTAATTTAAAGGTCAGTGAGCGTTTGAGAGAGAAATTATACGAGATGAATCCACCTCCTAGACCCACACAGTATGAAGCATTAAACCCTTGGGAGAAAACAGCACATGTTAAGGAGAGAAATAAATACCAGAATAAAGCTAAAAGAGCAGTGTGAAATTACGCAGATGCTCAATGGGACAAGGGACAGCAAAAGTGCATAAAATGTACAGTTGAGGGAACTAGAATGTACCCAGCTGTAACCACAGAGAAGACTAAAAAGAATAAGAGACAGGGAAACGATGATGAGGGAGCTGCGAAGAAATTTGACCCTGACTGTGATTCAGGGGATGACATTTTGCATGCATTATTGGCTGTGCGTCCACCACCATATTTAGCCCCTACTACAAATAATGAGAGTGCTTTGACTTGTGGTGCGGCAGTGGCTACAGCCCCTGTGAATGCAAATGTGACTCAAATCGAGAGACCACTACAGGTGACAAAACCTGTTGTCTAATATTGTACCTGCACGAGCTGAGACTGTTCCCACGGTAATACCTCCAGGTGTTACTGATTCTAATGTGACAGTACCAGCACCAGTTACTAGAATATTAGCTTCTCAACATTTAGAGACTCAAAAGACCACTGCACCTATAAATATTGTCCCGAATAATGTGATTAAAGGAGCGGTTGGAGGAGCACCTCTGTCAGGGAATATCCCTACATCGCAAAGTTCACAGATGTTGATTGGACACCCCCGCAAACAGTCCAATAATTGAGAGAAGGGAGAAGGATTGTTTTTATGACACAAGTAGTACAGGGAGAGACAAATTTATTTGAAGATGGAATTTTTCCATCATGGTTTGAAGAACCCACAGGGAATAAAGCAACAGAGAATGTAGAACATCAAACTACCCTAGAATCTAAAACAGAGAGACTACTAAATGTCCCAAAGTTAAAGGTTGAATTGGAAGAAATCATTAGGTATTGTTTAGAAATTGGACATGTGAGTGATTACTTCGAGCAAGATGGCGCCTGAGTAACACTCCGCTTCACCGCCTCCCGAGCCGCGAGTAATTTTCGGCCATCGGCTATGCCTTCTGGTTCGGGGATGCCGCTCCGCAAACTCCTGACGCTTCTTACACGGGACTTGTGCCAGTGCCCCTACGAGCATTTTCCATCCTGATACATCGGATATACCGGATTGCTTTTGCCTCTGGTCTGCTGCTGCTTTGTTTCTTATTTGCTCTGCGGCCCCCGCGTACATTCTGCGGGCTTTGCAGAAAGAGACAGGCTGCGATCTAGGGCGGAGTATGGTGGCCCACGGTGTGAGGGGGACTAAAACAAAGACTGCCCCAGCTAATACTGGAATCACCAGCACGGGCATGTTGGCCTCAGACCCGGACTCCGCTCTGAAAGGTAAACGGGAGGCAGGGGGCAGCAAGAAAGCCATAGGGAAAGCTGCTGCTGGGGGGGAGCGCTAAGAGAGGGCACGGGCTCCCAACCTTCTATTGAAAATCTGTTTTCCGCTACTAGCTCTTTGGGTCCTAAAGGGAGAAGAACGATAAGCCCTGATGGAGCCAGGGTAGGTGCCGAACCCCCTGAATTGGCCATTGACAGCACAAGGCTATCTGGTTTGGAGGAGCAGTCTGACCCTCATCTTACTGGATGTCAGAAACTGGCTCAAATAGTGGAGCCTTGTGGACAAGGGGTCTCTCCTTCTGGCACCATGAGCTAGGGTAGAGGGCTCGAATTCCACGACCTTTTCTCCCGCTATTACTGCAGAGGACTCTAACACCCAGGCAGGGACACTCACAGATCTGACCGAGCAGAGAGTTCGTAGTTCTTTCATCGCCACTTCTGAGAAAGGTGGTACCGCTGGAGAACAGTTGTCCCAGGCAATTTTGTCCCCAGAGTTGGCAGGCGAACACTTCTTTTCGGTCTCAGATGGACTCTACAGCTGGAGGGAGTTCACTCACTTCAAGTGACTGGGATCAATCAGACTCCAATTGTGATCATTTTTCCAAGGAAACTGGCACTGTACAATGCCAGAAAACTACCTCCAGAAGCGAAAGGGGAGGCGACATGATAAACATAGCCAGCTGAAATGGGATTATTCTGGCTCACAACTTACCTTTCCCTATGGCGAAGATTCCGGCAAGATCCTCGGCTCAGAAAGTACTAGAGTTACAACCGAACTCGCTGAAGAACCCTCCTTGACGGCTATCTTATTGTCGATCAGACAATTTCAAGAGGAAGTGCGGACGGACAATAGACAAGCTAAAGGGGCGGCCAAAAAACTGCAAGGGATACTTAGAAAGCTGAACAAGACCTGTTCAGATATTGGAGAGCGGGTCACTGTGATGGAAAGCCATGCCAAATGCTTGGAAAATGAAGTGACCTCCCTGAAAGCACTGAGCTCCTCCCAAGGTGCTTGCATGACAGATGTTATGTGGAAAATGGAAGACCAGGAGAACAGACAGCGCCAAAACAACCTCCGTCTGCTGGGGATCCCTGAAGGCGTAGAGGGAGAAGATCCCCGCCGATGCATTGTGGAACATCTGAAGGGAGCTTTCCCCGATCATTCAGATTGGTATTGGGATCATGAGATACAGAGGGCTCACCGCTTCCCCTTCACCCTGAAGAAACAACACGCTAATGGTGGCGAGAAACCTAGAGCCTTTTTGGTGTTTTTTGGCAATTTTTTACTCAGACAATTGGTCTACGAACATGCTCGACCAAACTCACAGAAAGGGTTTGAGGGGGCGTCTTTCTTTGCTAAGCCTGATTTCTGCCATGCCACGGTTGAACGTAGATGGCGCCTTTGCCAACTGTTTACCCCTTTTCAGCAGCTGTATTCCTTATGAACCCTGCTAAACTGAAAATCAATTTGAATGATTCTTCCCGTACTTGTATGTCAGAAATCAAGGTCCAAGAGTCCCTCAATGAAATCAAGGCTAGGAAAGTGTAGAGCTAAAGAATGTTATGTTTTAAGGTTTGACAGTCTTAGACTTCTCCTATCCCTTTCTTTCTATGTGAAATGTCTGAGCGGGGGCCCTTAGAGGAAGGAGAGGATGTCCCGATATTAGTGGGTTCTAGTTCTGGATGAGTTTGGGGGTTCTGTTTTTGTTTGCTTCTCTTCTTCTTTTTCTTTTTTTCTTCTTTCCTTTCTCTTGTTGCTCTTCTTTATTAGCCTAAAAGGGTTAAAAGCCTTGATCGAGTATGCAGCGGGGTCGGGTGGCATGGTCTTACTATAGGCGTTCATCATTCAGGTTAATCCTGATTGCTCTATTGTGTGGGGGGGGGGTGAGGGGGGGTTCTGAACAGGGAGGAACAGAAGGGGGGAAGGGTGGGTTGGGCTTTGTTGGGTCCTTCATGTTTTTTGTTCAGGTGCTACCAGGAGAATGTACTTCTGTCCTGATGATCTAGAAAGTGCAAGAATTTGGTATTGCTGTATTTTTTGATTTATGGTTTCTTATTGTCAAGGGCTTTTTTTCAGGCATTTTCTTGATGTATGTTTTTTTACCTGTGCTGCTTTATTGATGAAATCAGTATAGAGCTAATATGGCGAACATAATGCACTTTAGAATTGTTTCTTTGAATGTCTGTGGTCTAAACGATGCACGAAAGAGGCAGAAGGTCTCACAGGGCTTGCGCCTGCTGGGAGCTGACTTAGTCTGCCTCCAGGAAACACATTGAAGGATCACAGACAAACCTTTTAAATACTATGGGATAATCCCTGATTGGAGGGACATCACAGGGTGTTCGTGTGAGAGGCATAGCTATCTTGACCCAGCGCAATCGTCTGTTTCAGACCATGCGAACTAAATCTGATCCTCAAGGGAGATGGGTTCTGGCAGAATGTAGGTTATCATCTAAGTTTTCTTTCACCCTATGTTCGATCTATGGGAGTATAGCTGATGATCCCGGAGTAATTAACTGGCTTTCCGGGGAGCTAGCTCATTGGCCTCTCCCTGTTATAATATGTGGGGACCTTAACATCAATTTACCCTGCGACTGGGATACGAATACCCAATCGCGTTATACAGGCCGAAAACCAAAGGTCCTGCAGGCCTTGAAGAACTTATTGTACACACATGGACTGGTTGATGTCTGGTCCCATTTAAAATCGAATCAACCAAGGTACACCTACTATTCTGAGCCCCATCAATCACTTGCCCGACTTGATTATTTTTTGGTTTCCCCTTCTTTGATTCAAGAAATTAGTATTGATATTGTTCCACGGTTCATGTCGGACCATAACCCTTTAATTTTAGATGTTAAGGGAATATCTTTTTGTAAGGAAGCTCTGACTTGGAGCTTTGAGAGGGCGTTGTTGTTTGATAAAGACTATCAAAATCACATGAAAAGCTGGTTACAGGACTTTCTTGAGAGAAATATTGGCTCGGCTTCAGTCGAGGTTGTCTGGGATGCCCTGAAGGCGTGTATTCGAGGGGAGACTCTGCAGTTTTCTTTTAGAAAGCACGAACAGGAGAAACTGCAGATCTCGGAGCTTCAAAAAAAATTAGCAAAGGCAGAGGAAAAACTTATCGGTGCCGTCCAGAAGGGGGAGGAAATTGAGACGGCTCAATTAGAAGGAGCAGCAGTAAGAGCAGAAATTGGTGCAATTTTGGCCAAGAAAGCTGCTGCTAAGTGGGCCGCTGCATGCGAAACAATTTATGAATTTAGTGAGCAAATCGGCCACCAGCTAGCCCTGAGAACTAGGCAACACCTCACAAGCAACAGCATACATTCCATTTGGGTCCTGTCAGGGGGGATTACCAGTGAACCGAGTAAAATTCAAACAGCTTTCCGCCAATTTTATCAAGATCTATATACTGAGGAAGATGCTGGCTCGCAAGATGCTAGACAAAAAACTATTGACAACTTTCTAGACCCAGTTTTGATATCACGCCTTAGCGTGGAGGATCGCGAACAGCTAGAGGTTCCTCCCTCCTGGGAAGAGATCGCTACGGCAATGTTAAGTTTACCGGGTGGCAAGGGGGCCGGCACCGATTGCATACCGGTTGAATTCTATAAAGTTTTCTCTACCCAGATTAAAGATATTTTTAAAGCCCTTTTGGTCCAAATTTGTAACGGCGCGACCCCACCTCCATCTTGGTCGACAGCCAAAATTATTATCTTCCCTAAAAAAGTTAAATCTCCCTTGGAAATGGGCTCTTATTGCCCTATAACGCTTATCAATAGAGATTCGAAGATTTACTCCAAGATCCTTGCTTCCTGGCTATCTACTAGTATTGAAAATCTTGGGGCATATTAGCAAGACCAGCGATAAAATTATCGCCGTTTTAGCGGCAGGAAACTGCTGCTAAAACGGCGATAATGGGCGTGCTAATATGCGTTATAGAATTCCAATAGAAGCCCAGGTTAGATGTCCTGCACATCTAACCTGGGCTTCTATTGGAATTCTATAACGCATATTAGCAAGCCCATTATCGCCGTTTTAGCGGCAGTTTCCTGCCGCTAAAACGGCGATAATTTTATCGCCGGTCTTGCTAATATGCCCCCTTGTTTCCAAATGGCAACACAGGTTTATTCCCAAAAAAAGTACTACTGACCATATCCGGAGGACCATTACTCTGTTTGACGTGGCACAGTCTAGAGGAGACCCGATGGCGCTAATACTTCTCGATGCTGAAAAAGCTTTTGATAGGGTCTCCTGGTTGTTTCTGTGGAGCATCATGCAGAGAATGGGTTTCGGGCCCGGGGCTATTCAGGCTGTCAAGGCTCGTTATATAAAACCTACGGCTAGGGTTTCGATCAATGGGCAACTGACAGAGCAATTTGGAATAACTCGCGGGACTCGCCAGGGGTGTCCCTGCTCTCCGTTGCTCTTTGCGATGTATATCGACCCTTTCATTAAAAGACTTGCAAACAACCAAGAAATCCCGGCCATATATAGACACAGCTTTGAAACAAAAATCATGGCCTACTCGGATGACCTAGCTTTTGTGACCTCGGACCCTGGCAAAGCTATAGTAGCTATAGAACGAGAGGCCCAGAGTTTCGGGGAGGTTTCCAGGTATGCTCTAAATAAAGGAAAGACCCAGATAATTGTGAATAATAAAATCAATTGGATTGATAATAGAGTTGTCACTAAAGCAAGGTATCTTGGGGTGAACATCTTGGCTGAAACGGATTTGATAGTCGGAGAAAATCTAGTCCTGCTAGCCTCAGAGACAAAGAAGGCATTGAATCGGCTTAATAATTTGCATCTGTCAATGGTCGGCCGGTACAATGTCCTCAAAATGATCTTTTTTCCTAAAATGTTATACTTCTTTAGAGCTATCCCCCTCGAATTCACTAATACAATGCTAAAGAAGTTTGATGGTCTTTTCTCACGATTTATATGGGCCTATTCACAGCCAAGGAGATCTCTTAAATTTTTATCTCTTCCCCGTGAGAGAGGTGGCTGGGCGCTTCCAAATCTGAAAATATATTACTGGGCCACTGTCTTGCAGATATGCCCAGTATTGTTACAAGACCGGCCTTCAGTACCTACAACGGAACTTCCGTCTCCATTTGAACTATTACTTGAGTCAGACGCTTGAGGGTGCTTTTGGCGCCAGCTCGAATTCGGGTATTACAAGAAGGTAAGGTTCAAGACCCTTATGGGAACCTATAAGGTTTTTACCGCCGTGCGCAAGGTATTGGGGATCGGTAGACTGAACTATTAAACCCCTACTAGTAACAACGAGATCCTGCCAGATATATTTGGGGGATATTATTTTCAAAATTGTCTCAATTCTGGCTTTAATAAACTGGGGGTCCTGTATTCGATCGAGGGCGTCCTTTGAGGATCTTAAAATTCAATTCGGTTTGAGCCATAAGGAGGCCTTTAAATATCTAGCTATCAGGAATTTTTTATTACGTAAGGCAGGAGGGCCCTCGGGGTTCACGAAATGCGAACTTATTGAGAGATTGCTAGATCCCACAATTGGGTCCATTTATGGTACTCTTAACAGCTTAATGCCTGATGATCTGGCCAAAATTTCTGGGAAATGGCAACGGAAATTAGATATCAACAATAACGCCTTCCATCTAGCCCTTCAATCTGCTCAAAGCGACTTACTATCAGCCAATTTACAAGCCCAATTCTACAAAAATTGCTTTTTTCTGTATTACACACTGAGTAGAACTGTGAAATGGGGAACTGGCAGAGGCACCAACTGTCCCTGGTGCTCTGTATATAGTGCATACTCTGTTCATATGTTTGCCACATGCGAGAACCTTGGTCACTTGCTAACTGAGATACAAGGCTTTCTCAGGATAGTTCTATCTCGAGATATCCTGCTTACTCCCACAACGATTCTACTGGGTGTATAAGACTCCTTAGATAGGAAAAGTGGAGGGGCTCTAATCTTTATCGCTATGGCAATTTATAGGCTGTGTATAACATCTGCTTGGGTAGACCCCAATCCCCTTTTCTTTTCACAGTGGTTGGCCCGGCTATATTCAATACATAACCTTGAGAAAGCTATCTATGCTAAGGAGGGTATCCGGGCCAAAATGAAAGGCTTGGTAATTTGGGAACCTCTGTCTAGCTGGCTTTGTCAGACAAACCCTCAATAAACGTAGGGAGGGGGGCAATGCAACCTATTTCCTGAGTTTGTCCGGCAAACCGATAGAGGAGAGGATAGCCGATTTAATCGAAGACAAGAAGAAGGGCCCTGCCCGCCATGCTATCTTTACGCACCTTCTGTACTTTCTCCAAGCACTTTGCACTTTCGCTTGGGTCACTTTATATTTGTGTATGTATTTTTAAAAACTGATTAATTACAATTATGCACTTTATGCACTTCAAGAATGGTCGGGGCCTGAAGGATGGTGCTGATTAATGCTTTTTACGTTCTTGATGGCCTAATATGTTGGATCATGTTATAATGTAAAATGGATTACTCTTTTTTTCCTTTGGATCATGTTGGACCGGGAGGGCTAGGGTGGAGGGGGTGGGGGGTGGACTGTGAACCTCGCTGCTCTGTTTTTTTCTTGCATGGTGTATACTTAAAAAGTTAATAAAAATGTTATAAAAAAAAAAAAGGAAATTGGACATGTGAATCAGTATCAAGACAATGAGCAGATTTATCTGAGTAAAGAGATCACAAAGCGTGCAGCAGCTACACATGATAAATTAACTGATTTGGCATGGAAATATGAGGTTGATCTTTTAAAGAGTCTTCCGTTTCAAGGTAGTTTCAGGGTACACTTAGATGATGAAGCGATTGAAACAATATGCTCTTCAGGAATGCGATTACACATTACCCAGGTAGTGAAATGCATCTGCAAATGGAACACATTTGAGAGCAAATGGACAAAGAAACAGGAAAAGAAAAAGAGCCAAATAGACACGGCTGAAGCAAATAGTAAGCCACCACCAGGTCTCCCTGATGAAGAAGAAGTGTTAACTTCCCCAACTAGAGAAATACCAGGTGGATGGTATGTACACATACCATGGCGTAGAGGAGATCTTGCAACATTTACTATCAATTTTCATAAGTTGAGGGCAAATCCCATACAGTGGTACACATAAGTTGACAGATTTTTTAAGACTTTGAAAGTACTGTGGACTGATTTGAATACCTTCTTCGATATTGTGGTACCCAGTGATTTGTGGGCTGCGTGTAACATAGCTGTATGATGGCCCAGTTCAGAACCTCCGAGAGATGCGCATACTTGTGCACCGTCTCCTACAGTTATGACAAAGTATGATGAATTGATTACTTACTTGAAGGGCAAAGTTCCAGCCAAAGATATTGATTGGTTGAAGATAAATCGAACTTCGCAAGAAGCAAAAGAGTGAGTGCATGCTTATTATGAGCGATTGCTTCAGGTGTTTAAACAGCACAGTGGACAGGAAAATCCTGTGAAAAGTGATATGGGGTTCTTTGTGTCACAGTTTGTTCTTGGGTTGAGACTTGAGATTAGTATGCACATACAGCAGAATGTAATTTGCTGGCAGACAAATCCCTTCAATGGGATCCTGAGGTATGCAAAATATTGTAGTGATGAACAAGAGATGAAGCAGAAAAGACTCAAGGAGAAGATCATGCTTGCTCAGATGAGGTTGGCTTAGAGAGGTTTTCAGAATCCGCAGTTTGCAGGAAACTAGAGTGGGATGCAAGGTGGTGGTTAACAAGCTGGAGTTCAAGGTGCTCAAGGACTAGTTGGTTTTTCACAGAGGCGTTTCAATCAATGGAATTCTGGTGTAGATGTTGCGACGTTGAAGAGGTCGATCCCTTGTCATTTTTGTAACAAAATTGGGCATTGGAAGAGGGAGTGTAGGCTAAATCCAAATAGAGTGAGCAAGATGGCCAAATGCAAGGAGGAAATCAAGTGCAAATGCAGAATGTCCCTGTTCAGCAAATGCAAGTGCCATTGCAGACACAGGTTCCAATGATGCAGGTTCCACAAGCCCCAGTGGCCCCACAGAATATGAGAACCCCTAGATTTAATGTGGATCAGATGCCTAGAGCAAACCGCAAACCCAACTGCATTTCAAAATCAGAATCACACCCATCTCAACAATACCCCATGCTAGACAATGACAGTTTTGGCTCCGATAATTCCCAATGATGCTGCCTGAAGAGAAAGGAAGATTGCTTACTTGGCGCGGTCTTGGAGGTAGACCAGAGTGGACCATTTGTTGAAGGAGATGGTAATGGCCACCAAGTGTCATTTTTGATCGACACTGGAGCTACCTGTTCCACTGCTGGAACAGCGGAAGTCCCAGACCTACCCCTCACAGGAACGAAGATCCAAGTTGTAGGACTTACCAATAAACAGATAACCAACCCTGGGGCATATTATCAACAGGCAGCGATAATTATCGCTAAGCGCGCTTAGCGCGATTTTAAATATCGCCAGCTATCGCTGGATTACATCGCTGAGTTAGCGCGTTAACATCAACGCTTAACTCCAAAGCGATAAAAAATCCAGCGATAGCGGCGAAATGCCTGAATATCGCAGGAAATCCAGCGATAAAAAAGCAGCGATAGGAAAATCGTTGATAATAAGCCATGGTGGACTTATCCTGACAATCCACCTCCCATAGGATAATATAGCTAAGTCAGGAATTTTGCAGACGTTAGATTCCAGCGTTAATGGGGGCTTAGCGCGATTTTAATTGTCGCTACACGGGTCCGGGACATCGTTGTAAATATCGCGATGCTGCGTTAGCGATGTATTCCCATGAAGTTATGTGAGGAACGCCTACTTTGCATCTCATTAGCGATGCGATGCTAGGCGTTAGTAAAACGGGTGCTAGCACAAGGAAACACGCGCTAAAGCCTGTTAGCGTGTCCTTGATAATACTGCGATGAAATTATCTCCGCTTTTCGGCCGAAAACGGCAGCTAAAGCGGCGATAATGGGCTTGATAATATGCCCCCCAGTTTTAGAATAGGGCCCAGTAAAAATAGGTTAATTTTTGTTTAGATCTGTTTTATGGTTACAGTTACAAAGAGAAGGATGATTCCAGCATTACAGTGTGCAACAATGACATTAATTCACAATTATATATCATTACCGTGCAATAGCTGTAACAACATGAGAAGTTACATTGTTGGCAATATTTACTGGAATCTAAATATACATTGTCGCTCCGAGTACCTGTGCTAGTGATGGAAAACAAGTAGTAGGAGTTTTTTGTGCTGATCATAAGAAGCTGTACAGCAATTGGTTACATCATACATCAAGCGAGAGTGTCCTGTACGCAGCAAGCAGTAATACACAATGACAGAGATAAACAGTTGAGGGTTTCAACCAAACAACGATGAGAACGCATGTGAAGAAAGAAAAAAGGAAGAATCTTAGTAACAGCTGTCGTGCCATCTCAAGTACTCCCCTCCCCCATCCACATCCACAAACCCCACCCCATATCTATTTACTAAGCCAAGTCCCCATGCCTGTCAACAGATATCCTATCAATGGGGCTTTTGTCCAACTCGCCAAGGGAATCGGCTGTTTCCCAGCTACCGGCCAATGGATATTTACGGATCCCCATGGCATCCTCCCTCTGTAATGTAACGCTCTCTGCTTGGGCCCAGTTGTTAAGCGACCGTATCCAGGCTGCAATGTGAGGGGGATCAGGTGACTTCCACCTGCGGTGATAAGTCACTTGGTTACGATTAGACCCAGTTCTATGAAGCAAGATGTGACTTTGTGTTTTTTACCTCGCTGGTATAGGCCGAGTATGCACACCTCCCAAGTTTATGGGAATTCCCTCTCAGTGATATCCACCAAATTGGCAAAGGCACCACAGATGTGTGCAGGCCCAGAGCATATGTCACCAGTCCACAACGGGGGCAGGCGGCATTTTGCAAAGTTGAAGTATTTTTTAATGTTGGCCGCAGTAAGGTAGGCCCTGTGCACAATTTATTACTAAATCAGGCAAAAGCGGCTGTTGCGAGGTATGTGGGTCGGGCCATCCAATACAGTGGACCATTCTTTATCCATGCAGGGATGGGAAAGGTCAGCCTCCCAACATGCCTGCAGAGATGTCAGTGGTGGAGCCGTATGTGAGCGCAAAGAGGCTCTGATCTATCTCACCAAGTGTCTGCCCCAGCCCATGACATGCATATATTGTATAGTTAGGTGCATGAGCGGCTCCCGTGTCATATCTCCCCACCGCCTTCTCAGAAACAATTGCTAAAATCTATTCCTGCCTTTTCAGAAGAAGCTAGACAAGGAGTCTCCAACGGGTAGCTTGGGAGCTACTGGTAGCTCGCCAGCACCCTGGAAGTAGCTCCCTGAAGTGCAGCCCATCAAAGTACTTAATTCAGAGTGTCTACTTAAGCCATTAAAAGACGGTGACTTTGCAAGAAAAAACAGGTTCCTGAATAACTGATATGCTGAGGTTTGTAAACAAAAAGATTGAAAATCCAAAACAATATTTAAACTTCCATTTGAATGATAGTTTATACTAAGTTGTGTAGATTTATAGCTTTTAGTATTTCCTTTGTGCCAGTGTGCACTTACTTCTGTGACTATTATGTATTAGTCATGTTGTGGCATTTTATTATGTTAAAGCTTCTCCTAACACTGCTACTAGTAACCCCATCATATGCATCGGACGGGTGGTGTTCACCTACAATATTGAATTCTGAATATTGTTTTGTCACAATATTATATGCAGTATGTAGACTATTAGAATATAAAGTATATAAAGGTAAATATAGTTTTATTTATATATTTTCATTCTTAATTCCACATCTATTTATCTTGAAGATATATATGAGGTATGTAGATGTAGAGTTTAGAATGCTAAATCTATATACTTACCTTTATATCTACAGATATTGTATAAGTCAATATTCTGGATATTTCGGTAACATTGTGACATAATAATATTGTGACATACATCTGGGTAGCCACTACTTGTAATTCTGCATAGTGTGGACACTTTTGTGATTGTCTCTGATGTGGCCACTGCTGTAACAATTGTCAAAGTCATTAGTAGCTCTGGACTATTTTCATCGATCAGAAGTAGCTCTCATTATAGGAAAGGTTGGAGACCCCTGAGCTAGACACTACCCGGTCCCAACTTCATAGCCACCACCTTCCACCCCATTGGGGGGTTTCCTGAACATATCCACCTTATCTGTGGCAGAAACACGTGCCCTTGCCTCTAACGTAAGATCTGGTTCATTCTCAGGCGATGTCAAATTCTGAATCCATCCACTTTGTTACCTGTAAATGAAATTACCAGTGATGATGAAGTTGAACACAATTGTATAGATGTCACAGACTTATGCACCAAGCCAAGGCCAGATATAAAAGATGAACCTTTGGAAGAGACTGGTTATGTAATTCTTGTGGATGACTCATGTCTGAGAAACAATGAAGGTACCCTGAGAGCAGCCTATGCTATTTGTATGATTCAAGAAGTTGTGGAAGCTTCATGACTTTGAAGAGTTACCTCAGCACACATAGCAGAATTGATTGCCTTTACAAGAGCTTGTAGCCTATCAGCACAATTAAGATTTACAGATAGTCAGTAAGGCTTTGGTGTGGTCCACGACGTTGGATAGTTATGGTCACAGAGAGGTTTCGTGACCTCATCTGGCTTACCCATACGCAATGGCAAACATGTAAAAAGACTGCTTGATACCTTACAAATGCTTACAGAAGTTGCTGTAGTCAATTGTACTGCTCACAGGAGTGGCAATGATTATGTTACAGTAGGAAACAGATTTTCTGAGGAAGTTGCACGATATTGTGTCCTTGTGGGTTGCGCATTTAATGGAGCTTACACAGATGAATCTGAAGAGGACACTGCTTTTTAAATGTTGTTGTCAGTGGCTGATGCTTGAGAAGAATTAAAGAGTTTGCAGGAAGAAGTTTCAGCAGCAGAACAGGCATGTTGGATTAGAGCAGTATGTAGTAAAAATGCAGATGACATCTGGATTTCACCAGAAGGAAGACCGGTATTACCAGACAGTTTACTGTTCCCGATGACACGACATTTCCATGGTCCTACACATCTTGGAAGAGATGCAATGGTGAGATTATTCAGGCATAATTGTTAACCCTCGGTATAGGCTGCTTGCAGAGGAACTGTGCCATCGATGTGTGACATGTCAACAGATGAACATAGGGAAAAGATCACCAGTAACATTAAGTCACTTACGGATATCAGATGGTCCCTTCAACAGAATGCAAATGGACTTTATTGAGATGCCTGTTTGTAACGGGCTGAGATATGTCCTGGTTATTGTGTGTATTTTCTCTCGATGGGTGGAAACCTATCCAACACAGAGAAATGACAGTCTCATGGTAGCTAAATTGCTGTTGCATGAGTTAATACCCAGGTTCATATTAACGGTTTCTCTGGAGTCAGACTGTGGGACTCATTTCAACAATGAGGTTCTTAGAATGCTTTGTGCAGCTCTACAGGTGGAACAGAGATTACACTGTAGTTATTGTCCAGAAGCCTCTGGAGCCTCCACATCACTGAAATGGCCAGATGCTTTGTCTTTGATGTTGATGAGCCTTCAAAGTATTCTGACAGGAAGACAAGATTATCGGTACACAAAATAATAATGGGGCGTGCAATGAGACTGCCTGCAGTACCTGCAAATGCACACTTGAACATCACAGATGACATGATACTCGATTACTGCAAAGGATTTGCTGATGTGGTGCATTCTGTCTCTCACCAGGTTGAAGCTGCTACCCCAAATCCACATCAGGGACATTGCTACAACCTTAGTCCCAGTGACTGGGTGTTGATAAAGAAGCACACGTGAAAATCCTGCCTGGAACCGAGATGGAAGGGCCAATTCCAGGTCATCTTAATAACAAACACTGCTGTTAAGTGTGCTGGAGTACTGAATTGGGTGCATGTTTCACATACACAGAAAGTAAAATGTCCCTATGAAACAATTGTGTTCTAGAAGCCAGAATAAAAAGCACCTGTGACAACAGCATCATAAACAACACCACCACAAAGAGCACCACTACAAGGAGCAGAGAGAGGTGAAAAAACTCGAGTGGAGTGGAAGCTCCTGAAGAAGAAGAAACAAGAGCTAAGCATGAAGCAGTAGTTTGGTAACAAATAGATGATCCAGGTGAAGGAACAAGTACTGGATCAAGAGGACTCACACATGATGCTGAATGGCCACTAAACTATGCTCAGAAGAAATTGAGAACAAGTGTGTCAATTGAGTGCATACCGCCATACTGAGTCAAGCTGTGTAGGTTCTACACAGAAGAAAGTCAACAGACACCAAAAAGGTCAAAAAGCACCAGAGGGCTTGTAGGTATTCTGCACCCGAATTGACCTACTACACAAATCAAGTGTTGAATGCATCAGTACAGGATTTGATTGACCTGAGATCAGAACTGTTTGAGCCCCCATCAAGTCACACGTAATACAAATTCGGATAAAGTAACTGGAAAAAGATTTCTGAAAAGAAACAAGAGTTTAAGAAACACTATTGAATGAGAAAGTGTAAGAATACAAAAAAAAATAGATATTTAAAAAAAACAAATTAAGAAGATTTCCCAAGGCTGCAATAGAAGAGTAGGTATAACACACTTGAAAGAAAAGAAGATTATTGTAAATAAGGCTGAAAGAACTAACTGCGAAAGAAAATCCAAGAAACTGCTTTCAGAAAGTAACAGTGTTAATAGGAACTCATTTTACACCAGCAGTCAGCTACTAAACTGCACCCACAAATGCTTTGATAAAGCAACTTTACATGCTAAAAAGCATATAACCAATTCACAAAAGTGAACTTTGAAAATGAAAAATATCAGGCAATGAGAGAGGTGATGATTTTGGGGTCCCCCCTAACCTAGGGGGAGGACCAAGCAGATGCCTTGAACACAAAGAGCATATCATGCTGAACGATTCAGTGGTGGTCCCATCCTCTTAGGACCACCCCAAGCACAGTTATGGGCAAAAATACAATCCCAATCAAAGGCCCTGCAAAGCATTATGGGACGAGATTAGCAGTGGGCAGTGAATATTATAGTATTCAATATCAAAATAATTCTACAAAGAGCTGCAGTTCAACTAGTCGTTACTAGGTGTCCCTCACGAGTCAAATGCAAAAGCATTGAAATTATTACATCAAGCTGCAGTTCAACTAGTCGTTGCTAGGTGTCCCTCAAGTCAAATGCTTTTGCATTTGACTCATGAGGGACACCTAGTAACGACTAGTGGAACTGCAGCTTCATGAAAGGGTTTCAATGCTTTTGCATTTGACTCGTGAGGGACACCTAGTAACTACTAGTGGAACTGCAGCTTGATGTAATAATTTCAATGCTTTTGCATTTGACTCATGAGGGACACCTAGTAACGACTAGTTGAACTGCAGCTCTTTGTAGACAGCTCTACGGCTATGACATCCTTTTAGCTGAAAAAGATTGGCCGCCTGAAATTGTTATGGATTTCCCAAAGGGAGAAACGGTTATTTTACCGGCTTTTTCCGAACTCGTTCCAATATACTTGAAACACACATACGCGCAGGAGTGGGCGGTAGCTCTTGCTCCAGCACTTTATCGCAACCATGTTGGGTGGGATGCTGAGTCACCTCACCATGTAATCCCAGTAAAAACTACTCCAGTTCCACAGAGACAGTACCCAATTAAACAAGAAGCAAAAAAACAGGTCAGGGAGATCTTAGATCAACTTGAATACCAAGGTGTTAGTGAAACTTGCACCTCCTCAATGAACAATCCTTTGTTTCCCGTAATGAAATCCGATAATTCATATCGTCTAGTTTTAGACTACAGACATCTGAACACATGCACAAAAACATTTGCAGTACAGAATGCACACAGTGCCGCATTAATGAATAACATTGTGCAGAAAAAATACAAAACAACACTAGACATCTCAAATGGATTCTTCTGCCAAAATATAGCGCCTGAAAGCAGGTATTTAACCGCATTTTCCACGCTAGGCTCTCAGCGTCAATTTTGTCAACTCCCCCAAGGGTATAAGAATAGCCCCAGGTTGTTTTCCGCAAGGGTAACAGATTTACTTCAGAATTTGGATGAGGCGGCATTGTCCTATGTAGATACTATCTATCTGATGGATGATGATTTAAAGGATCACTTGGCAAGGGTGAGCAACATAATTTTGGGGTTCTCCTCGGAGGGCTACACATACAACTTTAAAAAATCTAGCCCACCTCTATGTCCTATTTTGGGATACAAGCTATCAAGTAAAAGTAAAAGTCTGGCAGCTAACTTTTTAGAAAAGTGTGCGCTGCTCCAACCTCCAAAATCGCTGAAAAACTTACAATCCATATTACAATTTTAAAATTTTGGCAGAACATACATTTTGGATTACGCAGAAAGAGTAAAACCTTTCTACGACTTAATCAGATCTGATTTTTCAATTAGGCATTGGACACAGGAACACACAGATATCCTTCGTTCCCTACAAAGCTGACATGATAGCATCAAAACACTTGCAGACACGCGTAAAAACGTATGCAATCTAGTGATCCGCGTTATAGCGGGTCAATCTGGGTATGCTTACCTAACCTTCAATGAAGGCGAAACAATACCCATTGCATACAAATCACATTTGTACACAAACGCTGAAATGCACTTTGCTTCTACAAAGAAAATACTGACAGCAGTACAGACTGCTGTAGTGAGAGAAAGAGCACTGGCTCAGGGGAAACGAATAATAGTCGTAACTCCAGTACCAGCCTTAGAGGCTGCTACAAAGGCTAGCGTTCCTAATGCTAAAGCCTTACATCCAATATGGATACAATGGGCAAATTCTCTCACTGCAACAGATGTAGAATACAGATATGACCCAAGGCTAAAAACACAAGCATTCCTGCAATATGAACAAGAATATCCTCTCCCAAATTAAATAATGCCTCTAGATCAGTATGAATACATTATACACTGACGTATCTGCCCAGCTGGCCATAGGAAGTAAAAAGCAATACAGCGCCGCTTGTGCGATTGTAAAAGGTTGTATGCAGGATGGTAAGTTCCATCCCAGCGATACGAAGACACAGTCTCTAGGTGACTGCACGGCTCAGCTGGCAGAACTAAAAGCCTTATTACTGGCATTAATAAATACGGATCAGGAATTCCCCACACTGATTGTGTGCGATTCCTTTTATTGTGTCCAGTCATACAACGAATATCTCAACTACTGGGGTCAGAATGGGTTTAAAGACTCAAAAGGTGGCACAATTAAGCATAAAATGCTATGGGAACAGGTAGCTGAGTTGAAAAACAAACTACCAAGAGCTCACGTGATACACACGCTGAGTCATCAACGTGATGGCGTTCACGTTGAAGGGAATTCATTGGCTGATGAAGCTGCGAAGGGGGCAGTACGTAGCTGCAATCACTCATTCAAAAACGAGAATAGACGGACAGATAATGGTAGCTGTCATTGCTTCAGGCTAAAACAGCAAAGCCTTACCGAAAGGTTTTCCACTCAAATACTTCTACAAGTTAGATGCAAACAACATTCCGTATGCCTCAAATTCCAGGAGTGGGGGATAGAGTAATACCAAACATGGATCGCAGATTAGGCTTAATACTAGCTGCACACGAGGGTCTAGGTTCTGCACACGCAGGAGTTACTGCGACAGTTTCTTTACTGAAACCACACTATTGGTGGCTCTTTTGGAATATAAACATTGGGAGTAACATCGAAGCTGTACCATTAGGCCATTTCTACAAACCGCTGGCTAGAAACTGGTTTGACCACTCTACCTTCCAAAACACTATTCACCATTCCAACTTTTAATCGTTTTTCCACTTTAGAGCATGTGGATTTACTTAATTGCCATCCCCCAAGTGCCTCAGGAGATGTGGACATACTGCTACTGTGCACACCGATTGAGACTGATGGTAATAACCATCATGATCAAACAGAGATCACATTATCACCTGTTAATATCGAGGCTTCCAGCGAAGCTCCCCCAATTACCCAGAGCGGTTCGCAAATTTTGACCCAGCCTGCAATGAATAGTACATCTAATTTCGCCCCTGTGGTCATATTGGAATTTCCCTTAGTACCGTCAGACGTACTAGAACTGGGCAATCGGGAAACCTATGCTCCAGAGGAAGGTGGTGTAGTACTAACGGGTAGTCCAGAGAAAGAGCACGTAATAGATATCAAAGCAACCACATATGTGAGTTTATACTGGAATATTGCAGGACTCCCGAGCAAACTAGAGAATGAAGAGTGGGTTACTTGGGTCGGCAAACACAACATAGTTTGCCTGCAGGAAACATGGATGCGAGAAACCGCTTATATAAATGGTTTTCACTCCATCCACACACCAGCTAGACCTTCCCTGGGCGGACATGACATGGGTGGTTTACTAACCCTTGTTTCAACCACATTAAATGGACGATTGGGGAAGATGCAGTTGGAGTCCCCGCATTTCCAGATCATTAACATTTTATTTAGCAAAAGCTTGACCTTGGTTGTAGTCAACTTTTATCATAACAACTTTAATAGCACAAATATTACCATTGCCCAGGAACTGGAACTTACATTATTAAAACACATAGAGGAGTTAAAGATGGATTTTGTAGTGTTATGGGGAGGTGACTTCAATTGCAAGTTATGCCCCCTTTCCAAACAACTTGCATGTCACCGTTTAAGGGGGGCCGTGGAGGGCGATTGTCATTTTGATCACACTCCGTGTGGGAATATTTTTAATACATTGTTATCAAAACTTTCCTTGTTTTTAACTATTGATCTTAGCAAGAAGGTGTTGTCGGAAATGGTAACATATGTGGGGAAAGGCCAAGGTTCTCTGATCGATTTTATTGCACTATCAAATTATTTCTATTTGCATTCCACTGTTTTTAATGTACTGAGAAGTAATCTTAGTGATCATTATCCTTTGATTTTAGAATTAGTGGCCCCCTCTGACGTTTCAAATACATCGGTTAGTATGACCCCAATAACTTTTGTCAAAAACAAGGGACTGTTGAGGAAGTGGTCGACTGTAAACCCAGAAGCTGTCATGGAGCAGATTATAAAAAAGAACTTAGGGCAAATTCTCTATTGCTTGGAGGATGATATAAACCCCCAAAATATGATAATTGCTTTTAATGCCATAATTGAGACGACAACAGTACTCCTAATGAAGAAACAAAATGTTAGATCACACAGTCACAAAAGATGGTTTAACAATGAATGCTCCCACCTCCATAATAAATTAATCAAGACTCTAAAAGTACAACCACGCAATAAAGTGGAGGTGAGAGAGAGACGCCTAGAATATAAACATGCTCTAGAGAAACGTAAGTCAGAAATCAGGAAAGAAGCTTGTGGGCAGCTCCACGTGGCATGTCAGAGTAAGGACCCTAAGCTCTTCTGGCAAACTGTAAACCAAGAATATTTTAGCGACGACAGGAATGGTAGTACTGATGTGACAATTATGCCCGAGAATTGGGTGGACCATTTTTCTTGTCTTTATAGTACTGATAAGGTCCATGATTCAAGTGTCAAATTGCCATACGGGGCCTCTACTCTGGAACCACCCACACTAGAGGAAGTGAACAGGGCCTTGTCTCAGACAGTGAAAAACAAGGCAGCGGGACCAGATGGCATGCCCGCGGACTTGTTTTTAGCTAATGTCACCCTATGGCTCCCGGTGTTAAGCAACATATTGAGATGTTACGCGATCCAGGGTCCTCCCGACTCCTGGAGATCAGCTATAATAGTCCCTATATTTAAAAAGGGGAACAGGTCGGACCCTAAATGTTATCGTCCGATATCATTAATTGACTGCACCTGCAAGATCATGGGACGCGTGATATTGGAGAGGTTGGAGACCTGGGCAACTGACACTGCAAAATTCTCGGATGTCCAATATGGATTCAGAAAAGGCCTGGGCACGGTCGACCAGTGCCTTAACCTGCACCTGGTCATTAGTAAATACACCTTGGCCAGGTCCGGGACCCTGTATTTAGGGTTCATGGACCTGACCTCTGCTTTTGACTGGGTGCAGAGGGGGAGGCTATGGGAGAAAATGTTATCAATGGGCATTGAAACATCGATTGTCCATTTCCTGGCAGCGATGCATCAGAGAGTAACTGGGAGAGTGCGCTATGGAGCAGGTGGCGAGCTCACCCCTATGATAAGCATGGACCATGGGGTACGTCAGGGATGCGTTCTTGCCCCTTTTCTTTAGAAAGCAAAATTAGTTGTGGAAATATTGACGCACCCCTCATTGCACGCAGGCCCCTGCCTGCACTTTTATATGCTGATGATTGCGTTTTAATGTCACAAACAGGGGTTGGCTTACAGAGGCTTTTAACTGGTTTTAACGATTTTATGAATGACCTTGGCCTAAAAACAAATGTGGTGAAATCCCATGTCATGATAGTGGGTAAATCGCCTCTGAAAGCCAAATCTTTTTATGTAAAAATGGAAAAACTGCTCACTGTCTCAACATTTTCGTATTTGGGCATTCTTTTTATTCAAAAAATACTTGGTCCCACCTACTTGACGCTAGACTTGGTGGGTTCAATCGAAATATTGAAGCCATTTTTAGATTCATTAAAAAATTGGGCTCACGGCCTATAAAAGCTATTACTGATATCTATAGAGCGCGCACATGCGCTGTCACCTTGTACTGTGCAGGAGTGTGGGGATGCTCCAACATTAAGCCTCTTCAGAAAGCTGAGAACATGTTTGTGAAAAGATTGTTGACAGTCCCTAAAAGTACTGCGGCTATCATTTGTCATAATGAACTGGGCAGAACTCCCCTGTCCTTCCGTATCCGAGCTGCACCGCAGTTGCTATGGCACAATATCTGGCGAAAAGAGGAAACACTCCTGAATCGTGCCATAATCACAGATTGTTTGCAGCTGGATAAAGCAAGGAAGATCCCGTGGATTGTCTCCATTCATGATCAGCTTGGGAAGTTGGGGCTATCGGACTGCATTGAATGTCCCGAAAATATTGCTAGGATCCCTAGAGCCAAGTTGAAAAGAGATTTTCTGTCTTACCTATGCCAAGCCAGAGACAGACAAGAGATGGTAAAAAAACGGGTCTCTGAGCACTCATTGTTAGTCACCTCCCCAGGCACTGAGCCCTATCTTTCCTTCTCTTTTAACCATGCTAAATTGTTTTATCTGATTAGGTTCAGGATGGGCATTTCCCACTTCTTGGTCTCTTATCCATGTAACGTATATTGTGATGCCAAATTAGATTTGTGCCCATGTGATTCCAGATCCAGACAGAGCACTTTGCACTTTATGTTTTTCTGTAACCTTTATGATAACCCAAGACATATATATTTAAAACCATTGCTAAGATTTTTAAATATAAGAAAGTGTCAGGCCGCACTGAATTATCTACTTCTTTTAAATGATGAATTTATATGTCTGATGCGCTATAAGTACATTTCTGCCGCCGTTCGGCTTAGGAAGATTGTGAAAAAATGATTGTTTTATGCACTGCCCATTATTGCCAAAACTCATTTATGCGGATTGTTTTTAAATGATGGTTCTTTCTTTTATGTTTGCTTTTATGGCTATTTCTAAGCCGAATAAAGCTTTTTGACTGACTGGTGGCCTGGTTTAACAAAACAAAGCAAGAATGTTGTCTTAAAATGTGACATCAGCCAGCAGATGAAGGGTTCCACAGTGGCACATCCTACGCAGACACCTTTACTAATATCAGACAGACCACTCACTTGTGTCTATTTGGACCACTGCGGACCCCTACAATCGGATGGGGCTTACAAGTATATCTTGGTGGCAGTGGAGTCATGCTCCAGATTCCTATGGGTATGGCCTCGGCGCTCGAACTGTTATAAAAGATTTGCGAGTCTTTATAGGGACATACGCAGTTGGCTCATTACATTCTGACCGCGGCCCCGCGTTTAGCTCTAGGGCTTACAAGGAAGCCATGGAAGGTTTGGGTGTAGCATTGCGGTACTCCTCTCCGTACCATCCCGAGGGAAATTCAGTCGTGGAGAGGAAAAACCGAGACTTAAAGCAATCTTTAACAGCAAGAGTATTAGGTTCGGGTGGTAGTTAGATCAATCACTTATATGGGGTACAACGGGCCCTTAACAATCTGCCAAGAAGTTCTCTAGGGGGTGTCACTCCTTACGAGGTCCTATTTGGGACGAGAATGTGGGTACCTGATCTTGATTATGAAAGCACAGTGGCGGATGAAAAACCATTTGACATCAATAAACGTTTGGCTGTTTTACAGGATTTGAATGAATCCAGAACACTACTAAGCAACGTGCAAGTAAAACACACCGCCATTGGGGAAGTCAAATCAGTCACTGCAAGACCTGCCTGGATCCCAAAAGTCAGGGATCTGGTCAGAGAAAAGATTGTGGACAAGAAAGAATTTGGGCTATCATATAGAAAGCCAGTCCCTGTCTTGGCTGTCGAAGGAAAAAAAACAGTACTTCTTCCGCCTCTTGCCGGTAAAAAGGAAAAGAGATTTGTCTCCATTGATCTGATCAAACCACACTATGTGGCCGATACTGAATAGTAGGCCTCGTGGGCTCCTGGGTAGCCGACGCTCTCCTCTCGCTACCATACAGGAAGTTCAGACAGAAAGACTCATAACATTCGAAGAGTCACCAATACGAAATGATGGAATTTCCAACAATGAAATGGAACTCGTTCCTCGGAATTAGAAATTCAAAGCACAAATGAAAGACAAATTTCAATTCCGCCAAACACCGATGTCTACATTAATATGCCTCAACAAGAAACACCTGCCGGTTCTACACAACCTACTGAGCTACCAAAGATTGATCGAACTGCATCTGGCTACTTCATCGATTTTGATACCTTCTCTCTTGATCCGAGTGAACCTGAGACAACGCCAGCTCCAGTTTCCCGTAAGCAACAAATTCGTGAATTCTACACTTTTCTAAAAAAGATTTATTTAGTATCACCTTGGCTCCAGCTCTGGAATATTGTGTTTTCTGTTCTGGATTGGCCTAGTAACTGTCTTTTGCTTACTTGTGAATGGAAAATATCTCCCAGAAAGCTCTGCAGTATCCAATGTGAACTTGGTCCTGAAACCTCATACATCATCTCATCGTGAACAAAGAGACTTGTTTTCTGTGAACATTACGGCTGTTCCAATTCCTGATGGTATAGTTTGGGACAAGGTTAATTATGATGTATTTGGCCCCACTGAACTTTTGAAAATACCACATTCATTAAAAATCACTCTAAATGATATCATTACCTCCACTACATTTTCTGATGATTGAGATTTTGAAACTGTGAATACTATGTTGTCTGATTTAGAACAATCCGCTGCATTTTCAAACAATGAAATGTTAGAGGACACATCTGACTTTGATAGCATGTACTGTTACCAACATTATGGTCATCACTTTTTACACAAATCCAGTATCCCAAGAAATGTTTTCACATACCACCAATGGGAACATTGCCCTACACCACCAAAAGGTAGTTTGAAAACGTTTGCACAGAAATTCTCATATTTTTCAGGGTTTAACACTTCTGACCCGGCCTCCTATTACTATAAGGTTGCACCTACATCTGCACAGAAAAATATGCTGACTAACACCAAACAGATATATTCTGCATCCTTTATTTCCCAACTGTCTGAACAGGGTTTCGACTTATGGAAGGACACTATAGACACAAAATCAGTCTGGGGTTCTAAGGAATGGCAAGTTCAGGGAACGGAAGCGCTATTTAGAGCGTACCTCATTCCGCAACAGATAATATTTCTGAATGAAACTGTGCAACAGACTTCCTGTCTTGGACTAGCCAAGAACAAGGATTTGAACACACCACGGTTTCTCGCACTTTCACACATCAATTTTACATCACATGGAGGGGATACAATAGATGACATTATGCAGTACAATACATCAGACCCCAATTGGAAGGGATGGTTAGTTTGGCCCACAGACACAAACAGATTTCAATCAAGATTCAGGGGTACAACCGAAGGGTTTAGTATCCATAGGCCAGACCCACGCTATGTACAAAGAGAACATCCGGGGGTAGTGACATCATACAGTGTTGGGAAGTTGTGCCTCGATTGGCTAAAATCCTCGACACTGTCCCAGGTGAAACAACACTTTTCCTTACTCTCAGAAGAGGTGGATTTAAGGGATTTTTTACTAGGTCCCCGAAAGCCACGTCAGAAACGTTTCTATTACGCTGTCTATAATGAAATCTGGAAAATCTCTCAACAAGAAGCTGCGGAGAGACTTCGTGAAATAGATAGAGTTAACCTAGAAAAGGCGTTAGCTGTAGTTGACAATGGTATGACTACATTAACATCCAGGATTTATTCACTGGGCAACATTGTATCTTCTGCTATTGATATACTAGAACAGGACTTGTCCATACTACAGCACGGACAATTTCAACTACGTTCTATTATGTTATTAAGCTGGACGCTGCAATCATTGCGCGCTGGTTATGTACCTTGGTGATTTATCAACAGTACGTCCCTATTTTCTGCATACAACCTAACTGAAAAGCAGATAACGATGGAACAAAGGGGAGCAAAATATACAATGCTGCATATTAAAAAACTCGACAAGTTACCTTTTACTGTGGCAGAGTCACCATCCACAGAATGGTTAATCCATGCCCTGGTCGCTAAATACAAGCATTGCCTGGTGCTAGGCGATTTTAACATTCATATAGACAAGCCAGCCGAGCAGGAGTCCATTAGGCTGCGGGAATCTTTAGACATTTTCAATATGTTCCCTTATGTACATCTCCCTACCCACGAGACGGGACATACTCTGGATCAGATTTTCTCAAATGTGAAGATAGAAACAGACGCACCTCTCCCTCTAGTGTGGTCAGATCACTCTCTCCTAGGTTTTAGAGTCTGTAAGCAACCGAATTGCACTCAATTTTACGGGAAGTACCGCCCCAGTAGTTTTAGACCGTTCCATAAGATTACCCCGGAAGCCCATGTGATGCACTTAGTCATCATCCGATTCCCTTCAGTGGCAACCTCAAGAGTGATGTATTCTGCCTGGAGAATTGGCTACAGCTTCGCTCCAGGGAGCTTGCCCCCCCCCCCCACCTCTCGTGCAGCAAAATCCGCCCGAGCCTCTGCCCCCTGGTTTACAGAAGCCCTCAGAAAGAGCAAAAGGGCCTGTAAACGTCTGGAGAGGGCTTGGCGGAAAAATTTCAATCCCGAGGATAAATTAATCTACAAACAGGCACTTAAGGTCCATTATAATAAGATCCTTGAGGGAAAGAAATACTTCTTCTCGTCTAAAATTGAGTCAGTGAGGAACAAAAGTAAAGAAATCTTTAAAATAGTTAGAGATTTTTCGTCCCCGAGTGCTGTGGACAGTCCTTTTACCCCCACCAGTGAATGGATTAGCCACCTTGCTTCTTATTTTCATGATAAAAATCAAAATCATTCAGGACTCCTTCAAGGACCTGTCCCTGGTCAAGGGAGTGATCATAGGACCCCCCCCCCGTCAACCCTGCGACAGGTCCACCTCTCACACAGTTTCCTCCAATTTCCTTGGAAAAATCTTTGGAGATAATGAAAGCCCTCAAGTCAGGCTCGCCCTCTGAGCCATGCCCAGCTAAAGTGCTGTCATCTATATCAAGGATTATCCTCAATGCCTCGCTGAAAAATGGGCAGGTGCCAGACAGATGGAAACAGGCTAAAATTCTCCCTTTACTAAAAAAGCCTTCAGCCGACCCCTTGGTGGCCTCCAATTATAGGCCAATATCATTACTTCCCTTTTTCTCCAAAGCGTTGGAGAAATATGTGAATCTAGTCATCACAGAATATGTGGAAGTTAACCATGTGCTCCATCATAGCCAGCCTGGTTTTAGAGCAAATTTTAGCACAGAAACAGCCCTACTAGAAGTCTCTGAGGTCATTAAAGAGACATTATATAAAGGAGGCAATGCAGTGTTGATTCTGCTGGACCTCTACGCGGCCTTTGATACCGTGCCCCACGACCGACTCCTGCAGAGACTTCAGGAGTGCGACCTTGGTGGCACGGTGCTCAAGTGGTTTTCTTCCTTTCTGAAAGACCGACAGCAAACGATTTGGTCTCCTCCCTTTGCTGCCCCCATCCCCCCCATGAAGGTAGGGGTCCCTCAGGGCTCGATCCTGAGCCCGACACTTTTCAATTTATATATGGCCCCCCTCGCTCACTCGCTGAGTTACATGGCGCTACGATAGTATCATACGCAGATGATACTCAATTGTTGTTTACATGCGACAAGGGCGCTGATTTTAGGGGGGGCGAGATCAACATCTGTTTGATGGAGGTGTTCTCCTGGCTAAGATTGAACCAATTAAAGTGCAATCCGGAGAAATCGGAGATCATTTTTTTTGGTCCTGCACCCAGTGATGTGTGGCGCCAATGGTGGCCTTTGGACATGTCCCCCCCTGCAACCTCAGTAAGTACAGTCAAGAACTTAGGGGTCAAACTAGATGATAATTTATCCATGAAAGCTCAGATTCAAACAGTAGCTGGTTCCTGTTTTGGCTTGTCAAAAATGCTAAAGAACTTTCTCCCCTTACTTCCGGTTACTCATAGGAAGATTGTAGTCCAGGCTCTGATCGTTTCGAGGCTGGACTACTTTAATGTCTTGTACCTGGGCCTTCCAGAATATTTATTAAATCGTCTTCAGGTAGTCCAGAATGCGGCAGCCAGGGCGATTCTCATGCTAGGACCCAGAGCGCGGGTCGCCACCCACCTGAAAGCCCTTCACTGGCTGCCGGTCCGTAAGAGAATTCGGTTCAAAGCTCTGGTTTTGGCTTTTAAAGCTCTACATGACACTGGTGCCTTCTATATTAGAAAAAGAGTTCAGCACTACATACCGCATAGAGCTCTGAGGTCCTCATCGCAGCAGCAGGCGCTTGTCCCCAACTTTTCCAGCGCCCGCATGGGTGGTCGCTCCTTCCAAGTGCAGGCCTCCCGTCTATGGAACTGCCTGCCATTGTCACTCAGACGGGTGCAGGATTTACTCACCTTCAGGATGCGGCTGAAAACCTGGCTATTCCAGCTATAGCCAATAAGCCCTTCAATCCTTGCAGATATAGTGTCAGTTTTTGTCTTGAGGTCTTTCAGCACCGGGACACTCTGTTGAGTAGCTGTGCGCTCTATAAGTACCAATTTACATTACATATAACACTACCGGTCACAACTTTCCAGTTTCAGTATTGCCTAGAACAACAACAGGCGAGCAGATATGAAGCGATGGGTAGGGAATTCATCAAGGAATCTTGGGAATTACCTTACAGATTTCGATGCAGGAATGGGGTCATGGAAGTGTTCCTTAGCGGTACCAACTGCGAGAATTCCTTAAGTGGATCTCTCATATGCCAGGATATCATGCTTCACTGGGCCTGTAATGGTTCAGTTGCTAACTTATCCTGTCACTTGAAAGGGTCCCCAGCTGCCGTGATTAATCCAGTATTCAAGTTGCTTTCAAATGGGAGTTACTTGATGCTGAATGATCAAGGTTGTTGTGGGATGCTCCCGGGCATCGCATATCTTGTCACTGTGAGCTCCAGGGATACTTGCTGTATGCAAGTATTGTTTCCACCGACCCATACAGTCAGGGAGGCGCCATTATGGCCTTCGTTGAATGTTTCCTTTATACGGTTTGATACTCTGAGCCGAATGAAAGCCATGCTTCTACAGCAAACTGTGCACTTAACCTCCGCCCGAGAAACTTATGATCTCCAGGTTGCAAGGTCTTCGGCTGAGATACAGGCACTAGTACGGACAAACTGCCCTTTCCATTTCACAGAAATGGTACAACGTATCTTTAATATGTCTGATACGACGGGTATAGTCCACCTATTTAAGACCATAGGTTCTGGACTGTTAAGCACCTTTCAGACAATCCTCAGAATTATTCCCAACTTCATACACTCTGTATTTGGAAGCATTTTCTGGAGGGCTTCCGCTGATCCTGTTACTAATATCAGGTATCCTGAGTGTCATTTTTCTGCTACGCAATGGATGACCCGTCACCAAGGAGATGCAAAGAACGCTCTTGGAGCGCCGATATCGTGATTGCATGGTAATCCATTTGGGCACACCTCGTATTCGAGAGCTGAGCGAGTCTTGGTTCTTGTCATTTAGACCAGTCTGGATCGACTGTATTCTGCCCGTCCTCCGATGCCTGTTCTGTGGACAAGAATGCGTGTTGGACCTCTGTCTAACACTTCCAACAATTGCGCCACCGAACGTTGATGCTTTACTGGACCCGATAACGGCCCATGTTCTGCAGTGTCCTCAGCGTATTCCAATGTTGATGTCTGCATTCTTAGAGCCACCACGGTATGCTTCAGCTCCTGTCGGGAAGGATACCGGCTCCCCAACAAATACTCAGGCCTTGGATGACACTAGTACATCCCCAGCAACGGCTGTGGTGAATACGGAGGAGCATCTGGGCTCGATTGACCTGATCTGCAAGGTGTTGCAGGGACCGTAGTCTGCGATTGCAGGCAACAGTGATGTTGCATCTCCCAGCCAGGACACATAAACATTTGGCTCATCGTGTGCTGGGACAATTCGGCCTTTTTCAAAAACAACCAGATTTGGAATTTCAAACAATAGACACTTTTTCTAAACTGCATGGCTTTCAGTCAGTTACTGTTCAAACTCTATATATGAACATATTTAGTACGGACTTCTATCATATGCTATAAGAATGGTTTTTTCTTTTCCCTTCTTTTAGCATTTTTTAGAAAATTTTACATGTTTAAGTACTATTTTTAATGGACTTATTAATAGTTTGCGTATCACATTTAGCTGTACGTTAGACTTTTTAGTATGTTATCCAGTTAGATGAGGAGTGGGTGTTATGTTCCATATAGGTACCCCAATATAAGCTCAGGTAGTCACCTAACCTTTCACCTATATTCTCCCCTACCATTACACTGCATAACGGTGCTTAGTACTGACCTTTTACCTAGTTACGATAACGTCCAAAGATGACATGGGGTTTTCTCTGAAAAGCTTAAGCCTCATTCATTATGCATGAGGATTCTCTGAATCACAGCAGGACAGCAGGCCTACCATCTTCTGCATAATAACTATGTACAAGGGTCATTCCTTCCGTCATCCTAGTCTGACATGACACAGAAAGGTATATCCCCAAGGGGCATCACTTTGGGTATATATACACCATATCTTGCTGAGGTAGGGAGAGGAGAAAAGGACTTCCATGCTGACACACTGACGCGAGATGCTGAGGCTCCTGCACGCAGACACTCCAGCTCACAGTGGTCTGACATCCCTTGCGGGGTGTCCATCTCGAGACCAAGATGGGGTCCCACAGTCTCTCACTTCAGGTAATGGGGTTGACTTTATCCTAGAGGGATTCTTGGCTTTTACGCCTACATACATGCTAGGGACATTTAGGTACATCTAGTTAGGGTTGCATCGTAGGAGTACGCATTCTACTGTCGTGTATTTTATATACTTGCCTGTATTCATTGTTTTAGCACAATGGTAGAAATCTACCATCCTTTTACTCTGTAAGGGGCATATTTACGTTCCCTGGCGCATCCCTGCAAATCAGCAGGGATGCGCCAGGGAAGATGCGTCACGCAAGTTTGCCCTTGCGCCACCGCCGATGCGCCGCATTTACAATGCGGCGTGCCGTGGCGCACGGATGGGCAGATGCGAGTTGCATCCCCCGGCGGAAAGGCGGCGCATTGCTGGAGTCGCGTCGCAAGCGCGACGCGGCTCCAGCAAGGCTCGGGGGTGCCCTATGCCTAACATGCTGCGTCAATCCTTACGCCTGCTTCAAGCAGGCGCAGGGTTTTGACGCAGCATGGGCGTAAAAGTGACTCAGTGAAATCTTGTAGATTTCACTTCGTCACTTTTACGAGGCGTACCTGCGAGGGAACGCCCACCCTGCGCCGGAATGCCCACATGAAACCTGATGCAGGTTTCATGTGGCGCAGGGGTTTACAACGTGACGCATCTCCCTAGATGCGTCACGTTGTAAATATTGCGCAACATGGCGCATGTTTTGTGTCGCCGCTGTGTCACATAAGTGACGCAACAGCGGCGCAAAAGTGGCGCAAGGGGCTCGTAAATCTGCCCCTTAGTGCTTATAATCATTCATATCTGTTACTGTCTAATGGTTTTTTCAGCACACCTATTTTACAGTAGAATGACGCTGGTTCAATAAATGCTTATTGAAAACCGTCTCCACCGTTTATTCTGTGCATCCCTCTGAGATGAAGTGAGCACGAGTGACTGAGCGAAAAGTAGTACACTGTTTCCACAATCTTGAGGGATCAGGGTTATTATGTTCAATAGTTGCCAAGAACTATTCTCTCCTTGGTAAGAGAGGTTTCTAGTGGCACTGTGAGCTAGCTGGTATACAGGGTAACATACCCGATAGGGGTGTCTAGAATCAGTCTAACACCAATCCTATAGTGTATGTTGTCTAAACGCGCCGATCCTATATAGGTTTATAGGAACTACACAACACCTTTAGACACTGTTAGAGCATATGAAAACAATTTAACCTGTTTAATTAGACTTTTGGATAAGGCATTTACCATGGCATTAGGAGAAAGAAGGACACACATTGTACACAGTAAAAATAAAGGGGAAGATATTTTGAAAAACGTTTCAAAGCAAGAAGAAGATGAATACAGCAAGAAAATGATCGGCCCAAAACTAAAATTAGACATGAGACAAAAGGTTGAAATATGTGTTTACAGACGAAGAAACTAATTTAGAAAAAGACACGTAGGGATTGGTAATTGTGAACACACATTTGAAATTATGGGAGGTTCATGGTCAGATTTTACAAGGAGAAGAAACAGTCATTCCAAGAGGTTATTTAGTTTGTGGACAGGATGCTTATTTTCAATTGCCAGTTGATTGGTAGGGTATTTGCTATTTAGCTTTGCTGTTTCCTAAGATGTATCATGTAAATAATGCTTTGAAAATGACATCATCATCACACAGACATACCCGTAATATAAGTGAGGGAACCCAATAAAGTCGGATATTTTTTTTGAGCAATCATACCACCAATGGGAGTTGTTTTAAATGATGAGAACATCAGAAAACTTTCAACAGTAGTGGATAAATTGGCAACCAGTACTTCCGGAGCATTACTAGTTGTTAATACAGAATTAGTGGATGTTAGATCAATGGTTTTACAAAATAACTTAGCATTAGACATTTTGCTAGCAGAAATAGGCGGAGTCTGCTAGATGTTGAAAGTTCAGCATTGCTGTTCATACATTACTGATGAGAGTAAGAAAATTCTAGAATTTACAATTAATGTTTCTGACTTAAAACCTGAATTAGAATAATTGGAAACACCTAGCCCCTCGTTTACAAGAGGCCTGCGCCACCAGAGTGTCACTTGTTATGATGATCCGGTGGCACCAGCCTCTCAATCATATTGCATGGCCTCATAGATATGGAGTAAGGCAAGGAGGCATTCCATGGGCGTTGCTGTGGGTATTCCCATTCAACACCCATGGATTTTGACACTGCCCCAGATTTACAACATCACGTAAACCTGGGGCAGCGGCAAAAACAAATGCCTCCCAGAGCAGGCGTAATGAAAAGAAACTTTAACATTTCTCTTTGCTTTTTGCTCTTTCCACGTGTGCTGCATTCCGCAGCACACACAGAATGAGGAAAACGCCTCTCATGATTGTTTTTGTGCAGCTAGGTGCCCCTTCCTGCACAAAAACAATCATGCCAACAACACAGACAACCTTGCATCATAGTGCAAGGGTGCCTGCGTTGACGCTTGGCTGTAACTTTTGTGCCGTGCTGGCTGAAAGGACAGGAATGCACTGTATCTTGTAAATATGGTGCATTCCTGCCCTTTTGAATTGGCATAGGGCAGCGCAGCAAAATGATTTGTGGCGGTTCCCTACTCCAATTATTTGTAAATGAGGCCCCTAGTGTTTTAGAAAGTTTAAGCAAAGAAGTTTCTGCTATTGGCAGCCGGTTTGCTACCACTGGAAGAGGAGTTCTTAGGGCTGTATTAGTGCAAGTATTAATTATAAGATTTTGCTTATTGACCTTATATGCTTTTTTATAAAGGTGGTAGATATTATTTTAATAGGAGAAAGAACAGAGAAAGAAACAAACAAATTATAAAAGAATTAGAATTAGAAGAAGCTAAGAATAAAGAATACAAGAGATTGAAAGGATCGGCAACTGTGAAAAGATAGAGCACTGACTTAACGGAGGGTGAGAGTGAACTCTAAAGATTTATTTGTGAAGAAAAGATGCTGATTTGATAACCATCAGAGGGGGGATTTGGAGAAGCATTTTAAAAATATCGAGAAATAATGTTAAATAATGTGCAAAGCTAATAAGACTTAAAACATGAATTTGTATGCAATCATACTTAAACGTACTGGGCCTAATAGGCTGAGACCCTGCCATATTAGCGTTAACAGAGCTAAGAAATTGTAAATTCAACATTTAAACTAGAACTTCTCCTTTAAAACAGACTTGCTTTTCCAATGAATGGTTTTTGTGCAAAATGTTTTTCGTTTTGCTTATACAGATGTTTCAACTTCCAAAAAGACCATTGTTAACTAATGAATAAACTTGTTATTTAGAAGGTTAGAAATGAAGTTTCACACATGGGCATGTAGACTTGAATGGGAGAATGAATCATGAGAATCTTAGAGGCGATAAGACATGGCTGCAGTCTTAGAAGTTGCTGTCTAAAGAATACTGTATTCATGTGAGAAAACGGCGAGTGAACGCATTCCTGTGCGCTCATCAAAAGCTGTTTGGTTGACCGAAGAGAGAAGGAGCTACATTAAGATTGAAACAATATTTTGTTAGTCTACAACAGTGCATGTTCCTATATTAGACCCAGAGAGTGCTTTCCTCATTTCCCATTTCCCTTCATACCTTTGTCTATGCTGCTCTGAGACTCTACTGAGTTTCTTGAACCTCTCTTTGTGAGAAGTTCTGCTTTGATTGATTATTGATTTACTGAGCTCCTTTTTAATGCTGAAGCTTTATGCTTTATGATTTCTCTCAATATCAGAACTATTTATGGGTCTCTGAGACTGACACCTTTTCCTTCTCATTCTTAGAATAGGGACTTTCTTTTCTTGATGGAACACACTTAATGCATTATATTGCGATGTATTGATTACTTATTGATTAATAGACTTCTAATGAGTTTCTAATGACTAAGATTGATCAATTTAACGTGTGACTTTAATAAAGATAACTTACTAAAAAGTTTAAATAATAAAACTCTTTAACTCGTAACAAACTCTCTTTATTGCCTGGTATAGATAGAGAATGTGATAATTTAATATGATGTACAGCTCTTAATCTCCTCTAAAACAATGGCAAAAATCAAACTGAGTAGAAAAATAAAACAGCTGGGATTAGCTGATGATAGAAAACCGAGACTCTGTTTGAAACCATCCCCGCAATAGTAGAGCTGTTCTCCCTTATGCCACATACTCCTCAGCTACCCTTGGACTTACCGCTAAAGTAGAATGTTGTCTCCATTAGTATTACGGCATCACAGTGTGCTATGATGAAGACCTCTTCGTCTGTGAGGTCTCAAGTGGGACAGTGGATTAACTTAACCCTGTTGATGGCTTGCCATAATCAAAATGGAGATACTGCCTAAATTCCTTTACCTGTTTATAAACATACATGTCCCTTTATTTCTTTAAAAACCCCAAGGTCATATTGACCTGCCTGATATGGTCTAGGGGCACCGAATGGTGAAGTGAGAGACTCTTATCCTGGCTTTGGGGTTCCTAATCTTTATACATATCATGCAACTGCCTAGGCACTTGGTGATTGAAAAAGATCAAGTACAAGTGGAGTTGTCTCTAGCTACGTGTGTAGCAGGCAGCCTAGATCTTCTCCTGAAGCCCACAATGTACGTTGTATGTGCCAGGCCTGGTTGACAAAGGTGGCTACACCTTGCTATACTCCCTAGTTATAACTCTGACAAGTAATACATTACTTCTTCCCACGCTCGAATCTTCAGTGGCTGCATCACTTCGCAAAAAAGAAATCAGTCAGATAGGGCACCTTTTCCCGTAGACTGAATGATTACCATTACAAGCATCCAAATTGAAGGCTTCAAATAGTCCCTTGGATAGTTTGTAATTATTTCAGGCTTAAACTAGCCACCAAGGCCATATTCTCAACATTCCCCCAAGACCGAACTAAATATTCTCGTTTGACACAAGGTTTATCATCCACCAGCAGTAGGATATTGGTATCCAAACTATGCAGCATGTGTATTGCAGCTGTGGGACATTCTCTTTCTCCAAATAAGAAATACTGAGAAAAAGAATTAAAGCTGTTGATTGAAGATAGAGTGTGGAAGTATTGTTGCTCTGAAGTCAAGCAAATGTCCATGTACTACAGACACAAACTTCTCCACTTTAAATTTATAAATAGAATGTATTACACTCCCATGACCATAACTAAACTTGACCATTCGACTAGTACCTACTGACGTTGTGATAGTGCAACCTTTCTCCATTTGGTCTGGGCCTGCCTTCCCATCATCTCCTTTAGCAAAAGATGGTTGAAACTATCAAAGAATTCACAGGCTGTGTGCTGGCTGTAACTCCTGCTATTGTGCTGCTGTGCATACTGGCATTTTCTAGCATGCTGGAGAGGTTCACAAGTGTGGGAGCTGTCATCCGACATCCACATAGCCGGCAACGGAGTGAACGCCGGAAGAGCCGCTGCCATCTGTAGCGGCTGGGGACTACGGGTCCCAGAAGCCCCGCAACCACACACCTGCATCTGGTTGCTGATCATCTAGCCCCTTTAAAGGAGCTTCGCGGTCCTGCTGCTGTGCATACTGGTGTTTTCTAGCATGCTGGAGAGGTTCACAAGTGTGAGAGCTGCCACCCGACATCCTCATACCAGCAATGGAGTGAACGGGGGAAGAGTCACTGCCATCTGTAACTGTTGGGGACTACGAGTCCCAGAAGCCCCGCAACCACACACCTGCTCCTAGTTGCTGATCATCCGGCCCCATAAAGGAGCGCCGCAGACCCACTGGCGAAATGCGCGTGGGCGCGCCCGGGCCAATGGCGGGCCCATCTTAGCCCATCATTGTCCGAAGGAGGCTGGGCTGGGCACCCCCTTGTTTATCTGTGAACTGGTAGGACTTTCCAAGGTGACTTTTCCACTTCACTTCTTCTCATAATATTTAGATTGTTGATTATTGGTGACCCTGTTTTTCTGCCCACTTAATTCTATTTCACTCCAATTTGTGCCATAGGGAAGCTTAAGGTACAAGATATGAAATAATCTGCTGTTAGGTGTGCTAATGGTACCACCTTGGATTCCTTTCTGGCGCAGACAGTGGCATAATTTCACTGGAGATTAACCTGGGGGAGCGGAGACTTTCATTGGAGGTGGAGGAGGGCCTGAGTTTCCTGATAAGGGCTTAATCTTTTCAAGATATATTCAGAGATCCTGAACCTTTAATCTGTATTGGGGCCCCCCATAGTTCTCCTACTGCATCTCTGGTAAATCAGGAACGACTGGATGTGAGTGTTCCACCAGAACCTTTCATTACTAGCATCCGCCCACCGTTAGCTAAAAGGAAGCACTAACCCAAGTGTCTGGCTGCTGGGAAATGTAAACCCCGTTCTCCTAAGAACCGGGGGGCAGATGTACAAGCCCCTTGTGTCATCTTTGCGCCGCCGTTGCATCACTTTTTGTGATGCAGCGGTGGCGTAAAAATGCAGCCCATTTACAACGTGACGCATCTAGGGAGATGCGTCACGTTGTAAAGCCCTGCATCAGGTATAATGTATGCAGGGTGGGCATTCCAACGCAAAAAAGCCTCGTAGAAGTGACGCAGTGAAATCTCCAACTATTGAATTCTGCAAGCCAACTTCCCCGTCCCGATTGATATGAGGCTTCAGGCTCCGCACCAGGCCTGGCCTGGTCTATTGGCCGGTGAGGGACGTGGTTCATGTGGCCTTCTGGGCAGTGTGTGCTGCGGTCCGTGGCGGGGGCACCATCTTGCAGCTTAAACCTTGCTGCTTCTGCGGGCCTTCACATGCCCTCCAGTCTTTAAGACCATTGCTAGACGACATGCACAGGCAAGCATGCTGGGATTGACTGGTGAGTGCTCCTCTCACTTTGTACAGATGATAAATCATCTCCAAACAGCTGCAGCGCATTAAGGGGGGGGCCTTTTCAGACCATTAGGTGCCAAAAAGCCAAATATTCATTAGGTTATCCATGAAGAAATCTACTTATTAATGATTTTGGAGAAATAAGAAAAAAGTTGAGTATATAAGGTTAGAAAAAAACAGCTCTCTCTATATTTCTTTTGTAGTAGTCTCTTCTTCTGTACCTTGTTGTGAAACCTTATTAGACTTGAATCTACTGGGTTTCAGCAGGATTTTTCCAAAAAAGTGCAATGAACCCGACACAGAGACTCATAAAGTTAGTCAGTCGTATTGATGGGTGTGAGGCTATCATGCAATGTGATAAGGGATGATTGATTGTTAAGGACCGATATGGTGAATAATGGTTGTTTATGGATGGAGGGACTATGAGGGTTTTTAGAGTAAATGGAAATATGATTGTTATTAATAATTGGCATGCCTGTTGACCCCTGTTTTTAATTTGTGGTGCCACTTTTCTGTGGGGTTGCGGAAATCTTTAACAGGTAAGGAGGCCAGTTATTAATGTATATATAACAAAACTCCTATTTTCTTGTGGTCATTTTGTGTCTATTCTCTATACAGGTGAAACCTGTTTTTTTCATGTATTTGGGAGATATCAATGTGTCCTTAAGAAGGTGTTCTAATTCTTTATCAACCACCGAAACGCATCAACGTATAAATTTGCACTAATTTGATGAACATCTGGATGGACTAGATGATGATTATTTGGAAAATCAGGCGTCCTGAACAATGATTGGAACAGATTAGTATTGTACAAAGACTCATGTGGTTGTCTTATGTGTTCTCCCTCTTTTTTGATTTTTTGTTTTTTAATCTTTATTGTTTTGAAATGCATTGTGTACTGTGTTTTTAAAATTGATGCTACATAAAAAACTGTCAGTCTAATTAGGGAATGATCTGATGAAGTTGTTACAGGAATTTTTAACTGTGATTTGATTTTGGTAGATGTAATGTTAAAGATCTAACCAATTCTACATGACTGTGGCACTGAACTTTGGTTGAATTTGGGGTGCAATTGACAGTGTGAAACGGAGACAACAGATGCGAATTATTGAATGATCTTATATACTTTTGACTGAGTTCCCAAGGGGAGATTTTTTGACTTTACTAACAATAGCAGAGTTTTGCACCAAAAATTAACACCACTTGAAAATTTTCCCACATTGCATGTGTGCTGTACTGTACATCACAAATCTAAAGTAGGAAAAGTTTTAAAGTTAGTCCAAGCATAGTATTTATTACTTGATGGGTACCCTTCCAGTACAAAACCTATGCAAGACTCATGCAAAGACCTTTGCATCAAGGTGCAAAGGTTTGCAGGGTTGGATTGGGATTAAAACTAAGCATGGGCACCCAAAGAAAAAGAGGCCCATACTTGAGGATAATGACATTTCATGAAAAGTTACTTAGGTAGTATCAGGGAAGTAATTGTGGGAGAAATATGTGATAAATTAAGCATTCTAAGCTAGTATGGCCAGTAGCAATTGCCAAGACTAGAAACACCATTATTCCATTGAACTCACTCACAGTTCCCCTTACCTTATCTTCAGGCAGGCCTATACATTTCTTCACCACAGGTCCCTGAATTTGTTAGTCACCCTTCAGTCCCTTTGTCCGTGCTCTATCGCAGATCCCTGAATTCCCTGTCTGCCATGAGGCCATGAGTCAGAAGACCATACACATCCTCATGTCTGGAGGCTTCTGTTCAGCCTTGAGGAACAATGAGCCCTGCTTATCGAAAGGCCTTGGGACACTTGCTCATCATTAGTTAGTTTTGAAGCTCCACACACACCAACAGGACATTATGCTCATTTCGATTCTCAGTCCTCCAATGCCCCTGCTCACAATGAGGTCCCAAAGGACTTCTGTGCACTCTCAAATGCCTATGGAATTCAGCTCACCCGATTTCCCTGCTCATCTATGGGCCCTGTAGCTTTCACTCTTACCCAGAAGCTCCAGCTCACTCTCAGGTTACTTAGAACCATGTTCACCTGAGAGACTCTGATTCCTATATTTACCCTCAGGACAAATAATCAGGTGCTCTGCTTACCCTAAGGACCTGATACTGTCTCCCAGTTCTTACAGAGGATAATGGGGCGAGCAGGAGCTTCAAGGGTTTTGCTCTCTTTAGATTTCTGAGGCTTTAGTTTACCTTCATTTCCCTGAAACAATTGCTCACTCCCACATCCCTGATATCCGTGCTTGTCCCTAGGCCTCTGCTCACCCTCAGTTCCCTCGGACTCTTGTCCCAACTCAGGTACGCAAGGTTCTAGCGCTTGGCCACCCACAAGTCTGTCAGATGCTCATGCTCAGGACATAAGTCCATGAAGTTCCTGCTGACATTAGGTGCATGAGACTCCTGATAATCCTCAGGCCACTGAAGTTCCTCCTCCTTTCACTTTCATGCCACTGATGTTCCCCCACACCCTTGAACCACTGACTTTCTTTGTCACCTTTGCATTCTGAATAGTTGCCACCCACCTTTAGGTGAGTGCCAAACTCCCTCAAAAGTTGCAGCAATGTACCTACGGTCATACAGAGTTGTACAAGGTTTTCTCTGTTGGTTGTCATTCAGGAGCCTCTCTGTAAGTGATGTTGGCGATTGCGTACTGTTTGGTACTTGATGTATTTTGCATTGTCGGTGAAGACATGGGGCATATTCACAAAACAATGTTGGAGCATGGATCTGTGCCAAATTTGGCTCCGACATTTTCAAAACGCAGGGATGCGCCGTATTCACAAGAATACGTCTCACCCCTTTGCACTGGTGCAAAAAAAGCTGGCTGGTGCCAGTGCAGGCACCCTGCCTCCATGTTGCAAGGGTGCCTGCGCTGCAGGGACGATTGTTTATGTCCAGAAAGGGACACCTTCCTGCACATAAACAATCAGTAAGTGTGATTTACACATTCTATGTGTGCTGCAAAATGCAGCACACATGGAAAGAGCAACAACGAGGAGAAATTAATAATTTCATAGATTTCACTGCGCCACTTTTACGAGGCTTTTTTATGGGGGAACGCCCACCCTGCATACATTATACCTAACGCAGGTATAATGTAGCGCAGGGCTTTGCAAAGTGACACATCTGCCTAGATGTGTCACTTTGTAAATAGGGCGCAGTTTGGCACATAGTTTACGCCACTGCAGCATCACAAAAAAGTGACGCAACAGCGGCACGAGCCATCATAAGTAAGGGCCTCTATCTTTACCAATTTCCACCCTTCTCTCCACTCTTTCATCACTTCTTCTCCCTAATCTCTTCCCCCTCACTCCATCTATCTGCATCTGTAGCAATCTTATCCTTCCTCTTCTATCTTTCCTTTCTTCTCTCTTTTCGTTTCCTTTTCCTCTTCCCCTCTTTTTGTAACTCTTCTGTACTCTGCCATCCCACTTCTCCTTTTGTCTCTCTCCACATTGCACCCTTCTTTCAATCCATTTGTTACTCTCCTGTCATGTTTATTCTCCCTCCCTTTTATCATTTTGCCCCAGAATGAATGTTTTCACAGTAACATTTTCAAAAAAGTGAGGGCCTCATTCACAAAGAATTGGCGTAGGGCAGCGCTTCAAGTCATTTTGGTGTGATGCCCTACGTCAATTCGAAAGGGTAGGAATGCACCGTATTTACAAAATACAGTGCATTCCTGTCCTTTCAGCCAGCACTGGTGCACAATTTTCAGCTGAGCGCCACCTCAGACGCTCTTAAGGGTGTCTGTGTTGTTGGGATAGAGGAAAACACGAGGAGAAATGTACACATTTCTCCTCATTACACCTGCCCTGGGGAGGCATAAGGTTTTGGTGCTGCCCCAGGTATACGTGATGTTGTTAATCTGGGGCAGTGTCAAAATCCATTGGTGTTGAGTGGTAACACCCACAGCAACGCCATTGGATTCCCTCCTTGACATAGAGCTTTGCGCTGCCTTGCCTTACTCCATATCCATGAGGCTATGCAAAGCCACGCAGGGTGGCTTTGCGTCGCCTCATAGATCTGATTGAGAAGCCTGCACTACCGGATCGTCATAAAAAGTGACGCTCCGGCGGCGCAAGCCTCTTGTAAATGAGGGCCTAAATGTTTGAGTTGTCAAAAAAAAGGATTCTTTTGCTCCTTTTGGTTGTTTTTCATTATATTTATTTTTGCTTATTGGTGAACGGGTGTCCCCTCCCAATTTTTAAGATGACAAGATGGTAGTAGGCACCTGGGGCTTGTCTGTCTGTTGCTGAAGACTCTAGCAGAGCCTATTAAATGGCCAAAACTCTTATTTTGGTTTGCTGCACTGCCCTCATTCTGCCCACCCCCACATAACATATGTGCTAGCTGTGATGCTCAAAAACAGCACTGCCAAATCCCGAGGCCTCACTGTCACGCTCAGACACTCGGGATGGTAGGAGACCCAGTACATGCTGTGCCTCCTCCGTCTGGCCCATTGTGCAACTGCATATGAGAATGATCCAGCAGGCTCTGTACTTACTGACCGCTGCTTTAAGCCTGCCTCAGCCAAGCGATCCCAGGCAAATGTTGTGAGTTTATCTACAGCTGAACAAAAATGGCCCGCCTGCTGGCTTTTTACCACAGGCCCCTCAGGCAAAGGCCGATTGCCCGCCCTGCCAATCTGACCATGAAGGTGTGTGTGTGTTGTTCGTAAGCCTGATAGTGCAGCGCTGCTAGGGAAAGAGGAGGAGAGTGCTATATCTCTGTAGATATGGTGCTTTCCTGCCCTCTCCCTGTCACACAATGCAGCACAGCAAGTTTGGGTGCTGAGCTGCGTTGTATGAGAGGTACATAAATCTGGGCCTTAGACTGCCTCTAAATATGCGCGTCTGGTTCGTAGGATAACCGTGCAGTAACAAGTTCTACAGTAGCAAGCATTATACTTCCTGACCTCATAATCTGTGTTGGAAGTCTGTAAACACCTGAGTAAAAGGAGGGGAAGATCATATTAAAAGCTGCAGCCTTCCACCCTAGTGTTCTTTTGGAGGTAAGGTCTCCTGTTTCTAAGTCTGCTCCACTGTTGAGTGGCTCAGTGGATTTATCAGTGGTGAAGAGCGATTTGCCTGGTTGCAGCAGATTGTTCTGCACACATACCAGTCTAGTTGAGACGGATACCTTTCATTCCTTCGCACGTGGTAACAGCTGGAAGGTTAGACAATAATGAGCAAATTATCACATCCAACATGTGTGCTTAACCGTGGTTTTGATAAGATATGAGTTGCTAAAAGTAATTCCTAAGGATCTTTTGGGACAGTATCTGTTTGCAGATCATGTCAAATATTGAACCGAAATACAACCCACATGTGCGTTCTGTGGGGCAGATTTACAAGAAACTGACGCATCTGTATAGATGCGTCAGTTTCCCTGCGCCTGCGTGAAAAGCCCTTGCGCCACCATAGATGCGCCGTATTTACAATACGGCGCACTATGGCGCAAGGTTTGACAGATGCGTCAGAAATTCTGACGCATCTGTTGGTGGAAAAGTCACGCATTGCTGGAGTCGTGTCGCAAGCACGACGCAACTCCAGCAATGCGTGTTGCGGCCTATTCACAATACACTGCGTCACTCCTTACGCCTGCTTCAAGCAGGTGTAAGGTTTTGACGCAGTGGCGTCCTAAAAGTCACGCAGTGAAATCTTGTAAATTTCACTGCGTCACTTTTACGAGGCTTTCCTGCGTGGGAACACTTACCCTACATACATTATGCCTGACGCAGACGCAGGTATAATGTCACGCAGGGCTTTCCAGCGTGACGCATCTCCCTAGATGCGTCACGTTGTAAATTTGCCGCATTTTTTACGCCACCGTTGCGTCACAAAAGTGACGCAACTGTAGCGCAAAAGTGTCGCAAGAGGCTTGTAAATCTGCCCCTGTGTGTCTTTCTGACAGCTCAAAAGAAGGAGTTCATTGCCATTGTTTCAAAGCACGTTTTGTGGTTTCTCTTAAAGTGTACACACTGTGTTTAAAATCATTTAAAATTACATTTATTAGAAACCCGACAGTTGAGTGTTGATTTAGCAAAGCGTCAACGCTATTGGCATGAGGTCTGCACTGCAATGGGGTCAATGTATGGGTTTTTGCTTCAGTGTCTGTGCGCATGCTTGGCTGCAAGGTGAACAATTAGCACAATTCACACAGGAATACTTAGGTTACCGAATGTACACTCTGGGCCTCACGTAGCAAGGGTTTTAGAATTCGGTAAATTAGAGGGTTTGTGAATGCTAAAAATCTTCTTTTAAAATGTACAAAGCCCATTTACCGATTGGGAAAAGGTTCTCAGATTATTTCAAAGGGTTTTGGAAACCATTAGGAATCAGTATTTGGTAGGGGGGTATTAAGGGCATCCCTTCCAAATACCATAGCCTTACAGTATGTTCAATATTTTGCAACCGAAATCTGGTCACAGAAAATTAATACCTTAACACCACCTCAAAGGAGGTGGTAACCCATTCGCAAATAGGGCGGGGACCCCAGGGACACCAACACCTTTGTGTATCTTTTCAAAAACATTTATTTTTAGGAGTAGGCAGTGGTCCACGGACCACTGCTTACTAATAAAACAAAAAAAGCTTGTAAAACATTTTGAACCACATTTACCAAGATTTTGTGTCAGGTTTGCATCACGTTTTTGGTGCAGCCCCGACACAAATTCCATTTTGAGATCTACTAAGCCATGCAAAGTTGATTCGAATGACCTTGTGTAGCTTAGTAAATACAAAGTAAAGCAAGGCAGCAGATAGCGATGCCTTGCATAACCTTGCGTTTGGGAGGTGTCCCATCAGTGGTGCATGGGTGGATTTTAATGCAAATCCATTTTTATAAAGAATTGTAAACAGGGGTGTGAGCCAAAATTCTGCGCCTCCCTGAGGCTGGCATAACGAGGAGAAATATTTTTATTTCTCCTAGTTACTTCCTCTTTTCATGTGCGCTTCATTCTGCAGCACACATACAAGGAGGAAATAGCCTCAAAGGATAGTTTTTGTGCAGGAAGGTAATCCTTCCTGCACAAAAACGATCCTGCATATAACGCAGGTACCCATGCACCATGGCTCAAGGGTGCCTGCATTGCCACTATGCAGCCACAAAGGCGTCAGCGCAGAGAGAGAGCTGAACAGTGCCATAGCTTTGTAAATATGGTGACGTTCAGCTCTCTCCCGCTCACGCGATGCAGCACAGCAATTTGCCTTGCTGCGCTGCCTGAACTGTTAATAAATCTGAGACATCATTTGTTTTAAATGCATCCCGTTTAACATTTATGGGAAAGGGTTGTTATTAAAAAAACAAGATTGCTTTATCGAAGAGCAATCACAGAGATAAAGGTCTGTTTAGCTCAGCAGGCCACCATGCCTGTGATTGTAGCCAATCGCAATTTGCCACCTAACTCATTAATATTTATGAGGTAGGTCGAATTGCAACCCACTTCAATTCTGTAAATCCACCTATTAATACATAGGTCAGTTCGCAAAACACAAATGGATTCGGTAAAAGTTGGTGTGCAAATTGCAACTACTTTTACCTAATGCATTTTTTGTAATGAGGCCTTCTACTCCGTCTCTAAAATATTAACTGTGTGTTCTAGTCCCTAAACCTTTATCCTGCCACATGTCTCCTATTTGGTAAAAGTGGATACAACCTGAGTCTTTCACCAATGAGACAAGCAACCAGGATTAAGGGTATGCTTTCCTGCTACACCTGTATCCCACACACTGGAAAAATCATCTTAAAGCACCCAGATTGATAACGCAGTGCTCTCTAACCTAAATATACATAACTCTTCACCATAAATTACTAGCCTTGAAGCCCAATTTGCAATGAAGAATGGTTGAAAACAAATTAAGGAAAGAAATGCAAGTATGGGTTCAGTGTATTTGCAGACACCTCAGCCTGGATTTGAATAAATTGGTGTCCAGGTATGGGCACCTCGCAAGAGAGACAAAGGTCACCTTCTCCTAGGTTTTTCGGGTCAGTGATGCTGGCCACAGGGTGAAGGACAGCGATAGGTTTGTGAGTTCAGGGCAGGATTTAGAGAATCTTAGGCTGGGATCAATGTGAAGGGCAGTCTCTGTTTGCTGGATCCTTCACTCTTATGGGTGAGTAGTTTAGGTTGTTTATAGCAGGTAGTTAGTGTGTTGAATGGATTTAGGTCGATTGAGATGATGGCAGACAGTGCTAGACTTCCCCGTGGATGACTGAGGAGGTGGGCAGAAAAGATTTGGTACTACTGGGTGCGTTCGGGCTAGCTAACCCAGGGAGCAAACTGTAAGTGACGTGAATTGGGCTGTGCTGGCACGTTTGATCTCTTGCAGTCGGAGTAGGGCAAGGAATTGCGGCCTGCGAGGTTTCAGGGTCAAATCAGAAAGTAGGTGTAAGGAGGAGTTGGCGGGAATAGCAGCCTTACCGGTGCCCCCATTGCTGTCCAGGACGGCAGGTCTAGTGAAAGGGCCATGAAAGATGGTGGTAGTTGCTGTGGTGTCATGGGCTGTGATGGTGGAGGCGGCTTCAGATGGCAACCTGCCACCAGGTAGCATTAAGGCTGCAGGGGCCGGAAGGGGAGGCAATGAGTAGGAAGTTTGTTTGTGCAAGGCACTAGTCTGCTGTCCACACAGGCAGCTAGTTGTGCGAGGTGGTTAGGAGACCAGCAGGGGGCTTTCAGGTACAGGCACCCATCAATTAAGCAGCGCGCCATATAGAGCAGAAAGACTTCCTACGAGAAACTGTGGAGTCAGGTATAGGAAGAGGCTCCTCCTAATAAGAAAAAGGGTGGCCAGTGCTCTAATCATTTCGCTGGTGCACTGGGAAGCACCTCCGGGATGAGGAGGCAGGAGGTGGTGGGCAATGTTTTTGTGGAGCAGGTGGAAGAGTCTGGGGGATAGTGGCACCCCTAATAACCAGAAATAAGGGCACTAGCAGTGGTGGATTTCCGCCACGTGACTAGATGCAGGCCCATGTATATGATGGTGTGAAAGTTGTTAGTGATAGTGAGGGGCAGAGCGGAAGACAGGTGGAAGGGAGGTTTGGCGATGAGAAAGAATGGGAGTTGCAGTAAGGTAGGAGAGTATCATTTTCTGAACAAGTTGAGGAAGGCTTAGTTAAGGGAAAGTCTGAAGCAGCTTGTGAGGGCCACAGGGTGAAGGTCTTCCAGACAGGAGCGCCCTGGAGAGGATCAGGATGGAAACTCTGGTGGAGAAGGCCAGAGAAGGTGTCTATCCACTGGTGGAGTCCAGGCTAGTTCTGGACATCGTTCTGAAGGGAGGAAGCTGTCCTGCCTGGCCCTTCCAATGTTGCGGGGGTACAGTTCCAGATTTTCATGAATGGTTTCTCAGTATGACCTAGAGTTCTGTGATTTACTCAATGGGAGCAAAGGAGATGGTGAAATTTAAGATAAAAATTATAAAGTCTTAGCTGGGAGAGCAGATTAATTGGAAGATGAAGAATTGGATTATGGGAAACATGATAATGTCTTGGAGGAAAATGAGATTGTAAAGAAGGGAGATGCTAATTTGCAAAAAAGAAGGAGAAGGTGAGTGATTGATGAGGGCAATAAGGGATATAAAAACATCTGAAGAGGGTTGAGGATTTACAGGAACAAAATGTTTCAACTGATCACAGAAAGTGAAGTTGAACATGAAAAGGCAAAAGGATTTGACAAGTCAGGTAAGAGTCAAATACAATGGTAAGGTGTGTCATTGTGGTTGTAGAAAACCCGTCCTTTCTGCATGGTCACCCCAGATTTTTCAACTTTTGCTGGCCCTATATTTTTGCTGGCTTTAGAACTCTGTGCACTTTATCCCTGCTAACCAGTAGTAATGTGCTTGTGATCCCCCTTTTAATCTGGTCAAATTGCCATACTCCTAATTGGTATATTTACCTTGCTGACAAGTCCATATTATATGGTACAAAATAGACATAGGGCATGTAAGTTAATTGTCACTAGTGAACTGCAGCACCTATTGTGCCATCCACTACAGTGACAGTGTAAAGCCTGGCTTCAGACCTACCCTGTATTGTCTGACTGTAGCAGTGTAAAACTGCAATTGGATCTGTCAAAATAAACCCTTTTGACTGGCCAAACCTCACTTTTAAACATTAATAGGCCACCCCTATGTAGACCTTGTCAATCACCTGGCAGGGTGCAATGTATTCAAAAGTAAGACATGTAGAAATTTTATGTTAACATGTCCTTACAGTGACTAGTACCTAAAAGCTATTTTTCACAAAGGGCAGATAGCTGTCCTATGTAAAAAACACAAAGTACAGATTAAAAATTCTAATACTGTATCTCAGGAATGGGACTAGCTAGAAAAGTACTAAACTTTTTTTTATCTAGTCATTAAAAATCCAACTCAATAGTGAAGTTAGATTTGTAATAAATATTAAGGAAAAGTAACTTTTAGAAAGATATCCTTTCCCTGTCTGAAGTTCTTGGAGGCTGACTTTGCCTTTGCTCTACCACTTCTGCAAGCCAGTAATTAGCATTTAAATAGGTGTAAGAAAGGTGCAAAGTGCTTCCTAGGAGGAAACAATAGGCTAACCTGAATGGGCAGAGCTGACTCCTCTGAACCGTGCAAAATGTGCAGGGTCGGACTGTGAGCCTTCATTTTTGACATTAGTGTCAAATCCTTCTTGAATGTCAAATCCTGCTCGACAGGTCTTCTTGGTTTTTTACATATAACTCTGAACGAAAGGGAGATAGGATGCTAAAACAAATCTTGTGTATCCACTCTCTGGTTGCTGGCAAACCCTACTTTTGTTCTACCAGACTTCTATCTCTGGGTTTAATGTGGGTACAGTGACTGTCCCAAGCTATATTTTAGTGTTAGACGTGGGAGGACACTAGGATTATCTTAATACACTCCCCACATAGACACACCCAGCCCTCGGAGCCCCAGTTTAGTGAGGTCGAAGACTTCTGCCATCTTGAAAATACCCAAAGTGGGTAGGGGTGGCCCCATGAGCTTACCAGTTGTTCTGATCCACTAGCTTGTGCCGCACATAAGTGTGGCATCTCCAGGCACCCACTTGAGAACACTCCTGGACCTGAAGAACATCACAAGAAGAGTGAACCTACTGTCTGTGACCTGAGAAGCGGGCTGAAGGACGACCTGCTCTCTCTTGTACCCAAGAAAAAGCAGTGGCCTCCAAGGTTCATAAGGCTGACCTCCTGTTAAAGCTACAAGGACACAACAAGCTACAAGAGGCCTTTTTCCTGCAACTGCCCAGCTGACCAGTGGCCACTAGACCTGAACAGTACTCTGCTGTTTGCCCTCTGCCTGATATCCTGTGAGTCTCTAAGTGCCTCCCCTGAGGTCCTGGGGGGCTTTAGTAGTGTTCTCCTGTGATGGATTGGAACTTAAAGGGCTAAAGTCAGAAGGTAACATCTTTTACCAGGACGATCCTAGATGGTGTATCAGATCTGCTCTCCATTGCGGTCATTGTCAATTTGCACCTAGGTCCCAGTCTGCCGTAACCAATAAGTATCATTGGCACTTTGTACTTCTTGGAAATATTCCTACTTAAAATTAAAAACAATTCTTATCTCCAGTTGCCCTTATAGAATTATTGTAATTTTGTGTGTTGTTTTGTTTATTAAACGTTACTCTATTTTTCTAATTCAGTTTGGGATTATTATTATTTTGAATTTCAACTTTATCACTGTATTGGTACTGCATAAATACTATACTTTACACACTGCCCTAAGTTAAATCTGTCTCCTCAATGCCATAGCTACCAGGAGGTTGAGCTCAGGTTAATTTAGTGAATTTGAGGGTTCACTCTGACAAGGGTTGTGATTATTACTATAGGTGGATAGCCCCTCCATCCCCAAATAATAACCCAGTTTCTTACAGTGGTCAGCCTGGGACTTGTATGGGGATAAATAAAAACTTGTGGTGAGAGTTAGATTGGTAGAAATTGATAATTGATTGATTTGTGAATTAATAAAGGTACAATCGGTAATACTGTGTACAAAGTGATAGGGGCCAAGTCGCCTAATAAAATAAACATATAGGCTGAAGAATGCCAGAAGTCAAAAGACGGGGAGGGAGCTAATAAGCATAAAGGGGATAGCAAGACTGAAGGTGATGACAAGAATGATAATAAGGAAGGAGGTAAAGATGTTAAAAAGAGACTACCTTATATGAATTTCACTGTGCCTGTGCTTTGTGTGAACATTTGTTGGTGGCCTCAAAAGAAAAGATCTCGAAAGGTGAATTTGTGGATCTTTATAAAAATGCTTCATAGAGAGGTACAGGTGAATGAATGGTCTAAGCAGGAGGAGTGGGAGCTGGCTAGGCACCCAAGGTTACTAGTGAATATTGAGACTTAGACATCCGCAGTTCTTATGTATGCAAGTGCCTATTGTGAAAAATATGATTATCGCTGCATAGCACTTATCAAATTTTTGGACTTGATAAGAAATGCCCAGTTAAATTTTAGAGTTTAAGAATGGTTGAAGTACAATGAGGCATTTAAGGCTGGATTGAATATGAATATAGATAAATTAAAGGGAAAGTCTGCAGTAAACTGTGGTTACATGAATGGCTCAAAGCAAGGCCTGCACCAGTGGTTCATACTGTTAGTGGTTTGCCTATATAGTATTGACTCTTTCTAGGGCGTCTCAATAAGGTTGGGGTGAGTGGGTTTGCTAGTGTGCAGGTTGTAGGAGGAGAAGCTTGCTATGGTTTTAACAGGGGATTTTGCACAAGTGCATTGTGCAAATATAAACATGAATGTTCAAAATATGAGGGAAAGCACCCATTCACACAGTATTTTGGGCAGGTTGCAGCTGGGGAGCAATGGACGTATAGATGGGGTAGTGAGCAACAACCACCAGCAGCAAAGAGCACCTATGCCAATTGACATGCAGATAGTTGGAGAATAGTTGGCTGGGTATTTAGGAGGGCATTTAAGTTGAGTTATCAGGGCCTGAGAGACATGTGGTGGGCACATAATTTGAGGTCTGCCAAAACAATACCTTATGTTATGTGGGGAAAAACTGAAAAAGTAGGTTGCTAAGGGGAGAATTGAAAGCCCCTTTTTATACACGGCATTTAACTGATTTGAATCTGTTGCCCTTGGGCACTGTGCCAAAGAAAACAGCTGTTGAGATCAGGCTCATACATCATTTTGCTTGGCCACAGGGCCACTCTGTGACTGATTTTAATACTCAGGTAGACAAATGCATACAAAATTGTTTGGTTGACAATACTATTAGATTGGTTAGACATTGTGGAAAGGGGGCTGCAATAGCAAAAATGTTACATAAAGTAGACTTTTAGACTGCTGCCAGTACATTCTGGCAACTTTCCGTTGCTAAGTTTGCAGTATGATGACATCGATGGGTTGCACAACTTCATGTTCACACTTTGAAACATTCGGTTCATCTCTGCAGTGACTTTGTTTTTTTAATAACTTTTCTTTATTGAGGAAAACAAGGTTAGAACATGTTGAGAGGACACATTGTCTCCACGGGTACCCACAGGTATTAGAACATGGAGCATAACCAAAAGTAAAAATAGGCAGATAGTCAAATCAAATCAAATCAAAACAGCTTTATTCGGTGACAATGAAACAAACACCATAAAAGCATACTAATACACATGTATCTAAAAAGTACTTTCTTACAATTTGTCATAAGCAATACTTAATACTAAAAATGATATTTACAAATTTGGGCTTCATGGGAAGGAAAACATGATAAAGTAGTAAGTACATTATTTTCCAAGGTTTTTTTTTTTAAAATACAGGCTACCACAATTCATACGATAAAGTGCAAGTGCAGAAAGTGCAGGAAGGTACAATTTAAAAGAAATAATGTTATGCGTCTTCCTTTTCATACAGCAATGCTTCCAAAAAGGCGTAGTCTTTTCTTTTTCTAATCGATTGTTGTATGAAGCGAATAACTGAGCCGATAATTTTCATAGTATCCAGACTACATATAAAGTTAAACGCATCCTTATAGTTAAAAAGCATATTTTTTAAATAGAGAGGTTTTAAAAAGGTTTTCCGGATACCCATATAAAAAGGACAAAAAAGGATAAAATGCAAGGTGGGCTGTAAGGTTTTACCATCACACGGGCAGGGTGGCAATATTCGTTGCCATTTCTCTGTACTTGGAAATGCAATTAGATAATGTAAGGTGCCCATCCTTAACCTGGTGAGGTAAAATCTGTGCTGAATATTCCGAACCAAAATTAGGTATAACTGGGTACCCCTCATGTATGGACGTTCACAATAAGCTACCACAGTCTGTTTTTTGTTAGCCACCCTTTCCCTTTCGTAGTCTGCAGTGGTTATATATCTTAATTTCAGTTCGCTTTTACTATATTCCTGTATACATAGGGGGTTATCTGTATTTACTTTGCATTTCATCAAAAGATTAAAAATGTGCCCTAGCCATGGTATTTTCATACTGTGGGGTCGATTCCGATTCGGGCCGGAAATTTCTCCGACCGAGCCGGACCCGGAGAGATTTCCGACCGAATCGGACCCGTGCAGTCCGACCGAACGAGTACGATGCGTCCGTATGTTATCGGACTCGAGTCGGTCGGACTCCCATTGAAGTCAATGGGAGCCGGTCGTACAACGCGTACGCGGGCTCCCATTGACTCAATGGGTGCGAGTCGGACAAGGGCGCCCCCTACAGCGGGTACGCGGCGAAGCGATTCGCGCCGTACACGCACAGGTAGGGGGGACCCATGGGTCCCCCCTGTGTGCGACTCGCGCGGCTACGCGTACAGGGGGTCCGACACGGACCCCCAAAGTACGGCTCCGACAGCTCTTACGAGCCGGACGGCGCGGCTCGGTCGGACTGCTCGCGGCGCGCATCGTACTTACCCGGCCGGGAAACGTCTCCATTGCGCGGTGCGAGTCGAGTCCGAGCGAGTCGGTCGGAGCGGTTCGAGCCGGGAGCGAGTCGGTCGGAGCGGTCGGGACGCCCGGACGAGTCGGTCGGAGATTTCGCATCGTACTCGCTCGGCCGGACCCGTGTACGGTTCGGTCGGGAAACAGGGCTCCGAATCGGATCCGGTAAAGCCGAATCCGATTCGGAGCCCTACCGGCCGAGATCGGAATCGGCCCCAGTGTTCTAGAGCTAAACAGTCTATAATTAAATCCTTAGAAAATTGTGTTTCTTCCTTCGTCCATATGCCATGCCAGAGGGTAAGACCAGCCATATTAATAGCATCATTTATATATGGGACGGACAGTTCTTTATGAACAATGATGTTTGCAGTTGCACTGGGAACAGCCAATAATCTTTTTAAAAACTTGTTTTCATCAGTTTGTAGGATTGTCGTATTTGTTCTCCCCCATATTGCGGCTCCATAATTAACTGCTGGGTCACACTTACTCCTATACAAGGTTAAAATTTCTCGTATCGGTTTGTTCCCTAATTTTGCCGCAAATCTAAATATTCCCTCAGTCGTTTTTAAAAATTTCATTTTGCATAATTCAATATGTGATTTCCATGTACCGTTATTACAAAATAACATCCCCAGGTATGAAAATGTTGGGACTCTATTTATAAAAACCCCTCCCACATGATGCTGTCTACGCTTTTGTCTCTTCCCCCCGCACGACATTACAAATGTTTTCTTTAGATTCAGCTGCAAGTCTATGTCATTCATGTATTGGGCAAAATTTTCCATTAGACATTGCCGGCCATTTGCAGTTCTAGACATTAGGACAGCGTCGTATGCGTATAATAAAACGGGGGTGGGGCGTGTTCCAACTTTCGGGCGTCTACAACCAATTTTTGTAAAACGAGTCCACGTTATTTATATACAATGAAAATAAAAGGGGAGCTAATACGCATCCCTGTCTGATACCACGCTTTACCACAAAGTCAGGCGTACATTCCCCTGATTTTCCATAGCGTACCCTTGAGGTTAAATATGCATAAATTTGTGATAAAAATAAGATTATTTCTGTGGGAGCACCAAGCCCTTTTAAAATTTGCCATAATTTTTGATGATTGACTAAGTCAAAGGCACTGGTGAGGTCTACAAAACATAGATGAAGTATCCCCTCCTTAGCTATTGTGTACTTCCCAATTAACAACTCTAGGTTTAAACATTGCTCTACCGTCCCAATACCCCTTCTGAAACCGTACTGCGCCTCTGTTAGTATATTTTTTTCACTAGCCCAGGCTTCGAGCCTCTCCAGCATAATTCGGCCCATAATCTTGGAAGAGGAATCAAGAAGGGATATTGGGCGGTAGCAATTTGCCTTTTCCCTGTCCCCTTTTTTAAAAATGGGTACAATAATACTTTCAACCCATGTGGCTGGTAGTACTCCTCCCAAAGCAGCATTAAAAACTTTCATTAATATTGGTATCCAGAATTCCAAATCATACTTAAAAACATCTATAGGCACCCCATCTGAGCCTGCTGCTTTCCCACTTGCACTTTTTTGGAGTGCTGATTTTATTTCCTCTGATCTGATTGGTGATGTTTTCACTGGGTTTACCTTTATAAATTTTTATTTTTTCAAATCAATCATATCTATTCCTTGTGGGTTAAAAATACTCTTAAAATGTAGCACCCAGTCTTCTGGTGGTACTACAGTATCGATCCTCACCACTTTATTATCTTTAAAATATGGATGATTTATTATCTTCCAGAAGAGGGCTGAATCTTTCAGCTCTACTGCCTGGTTTAATTTCTCCCAGGCCTCCTCACGGATCTCCCTTTTTCTTATTTCCAATGTCTTTTTATACTCTTTCCTTATAACATTGATTTTTGTGGGTCTCTAGGTTTTTGTTTAAGCACAAGTTTCAGCTCCCCATTTAGCCTTGTACATTCATGGTTAAACCATCTTGGAGTTAGACCACACAATTTTTTCCTTCTTTTAGATTTTAGATCACCTGCAATTTCTTTGGTAATATTAGCGAAAGCAGCTATGACAGCTGTTTGCGTAGAGGATCCATCCAGACAGATTTCTAATTCTTTTTGTGTTTTCCCTTTGAGGGTTTCCATAAATGAAGATGGATTAACGCCTGTCCATTTTATTGAAACGCCATTATTTCCTTGGGTGTCGATATCAACATCTGCATTCTTGCCCCTTAGTTTTGTTAACAAGTTTACCTTTAATTTCACGCTTAGGGAATGATGGTCACTAACCATACTAATATTTATCGAAACATTCTCGACCAAATCGTTACCATTTGAAGATATTATGATGTGGTCTATGTTTGAAGATGACCTTGTTCCCACAAAGGTATACATATTTTCTTCACCATCTGGTATGATCGGTTCCAAAATTATTAGATCATATTTATGCATTGCATTATTGATGGCTTCTCCATATCTATCATGGTGGAAATGTGGGATCTTGTCACCAAAATCGTCACAATACCCACAAGGCTCACCAGCTTCAAAATCACATTTAACACAATTAAAATCCCCTGCCCAAATTAAAACGTAAGTCCCTACAATTCCCTTCACGAATTGGTCCAAATCCTCTTCTAATAGGTTAATTACGATGCTCCTTGTGTTATCAAAAATATTGTTATAGAAGTTTATTATGACAAAAATCTGGTTTTCATTGGAATAAAGATGTAAAAGCTGGTAATATTGTGATTCAGTGAAGGTTTTCCTAACGGTCAGAGGGGAGGCAATTGGAATTAAGGTAGCCAGACCTCCCTTCGCCCTTCCCTTTCTTGATGGTATTGCATTAGTGCAAATACTTTGGTACCCATTTACATAAAAAGGTTCAGGGCACCAAGTTTCTTGTAGTAGTACAACCCCAGAACCCTCCAACATTTGTTGCCAGTTAACGTCATAGATTTTATTTTTAATACCAGCTATGTTCCATGTCATAATTTTTAAACTTTTGCTCAGGGATATTCCAGAATCAGCTATCAGCAAGTTATCAGGGCTATTACTATAATCATGCTGAAGTACATCCTCTATCTCTATATGGCGAGGTTCTGTTAAGTTAACCTTATCTACATTTGTTTTAGGATTACCATTTTCCATGTTTGTACTTGTGGTACAATGATGGACAATTTCCTCCATATTAGAGGGGATGCATAAGTTCATCCCCTTCACTTCGGCCTCCTCTAGCGACAGCTGAGGTGAAAAAACAATCAAACAATCATGATGTCGCCGTGTGTCTAACTGATATTTATCACACTGTTTTAACTCATTTCCCAATGTGTCCCTAAGATTGACTTTAAATGCCGCATTTTGGGACCCCTTTAGTCTATTAATTGACTGTAGACTATCACCTGCGGTAGAGACCGAAAAGGGTTGGAAACCTCTACTCTCTATTTGATTTGATGGTACTACCTGTGCACCATCCCCAGTGGACGTAGCTATTGAGGATTGACTCACACTGCTCTCAATATGATGCAGTTGTGCTGGCTGTAGTCAATCGCAGGCTTCTAAATCAGAAAGAGGGGCAAATCTATTTTCACAGTTTAGGTTATATGCCATGGGTGGACCTCTTGGGGCTACCCAGGTCTGTTTCTCCAGCATCGGACGTTGTAAGTTGGTCTCTGATAATTTTAGGAAAGTTGGCCTGTAAAAGAAGCCCAGTGGTAGCACAATGATATTATTGGGATTTCTGTCAAAGTCGGTACACAGGATATCCAAAAGAAATTTTACAATAAAACCATTATTAAAGTTTAGGACTACACAGTCTCTCCCCTTTTCTTTCCTTGTAGGCCCTATCCAGGTTACTTTCCTGGCCATAATCAATTGTCTTTGAATATCCCCATCCCAAACCCCCACCCCCCTCAACTTTTGGTCCACCCAGTGCATAGCTTTGGTCATTAGCTGAGCTGTGGATTCAACCTGGCCCTCCTGCAATAATGGCACATTTCCCAGTACCACCACCAAGGGGGCAGCCGCCGGTGGAAGGTGCAGAGTCAAAGTCTAAGTACCAGTATTTGGTGTGCCTCGATCAGGTCTTTCAAACTTCCTATTTACCCCTGAGCGTCCCTGCCCCAGAGGTATTATACTCTGCCCAATAGTTTCACTGTCAATATTAGCAATTGGAAGATTATTTACGTCGGCCAATTTATTTAGTTTGTTGGCGTCAGTTGGGCTCGTCAGAATTTGGGCAAATTCACCGGATGTATCAGCTGCAATATCAGTTTCATCCATAGTCTTGGCTGAATTAATATCTGAGGAGAGTGCCAAGCTTTGGGGTGCAGACTTCATCCTTGTTGGTATAGTTGGATTAGGAATGGGCGCCCGTTTACTTATCTCTTGGTTAATGTCTTCAGGGGTCTGAACAATTTCATTTGGCAGAGGGAGGGACCTGCTTTTGATCAATAATGCCTCTATAGTACGGAAATTTGATTTAGCCTGTGATTCAAGACCATTTATTTTATCTTCAATCTGGGCCAATCTCAAGATGATGGGGTTTAACATAGTAAAGACCAAGGTTTCCAGCCTCTGCCACAAAGCTTCATCTGGGGGCAGGCAGAATGCTTGGGTGATGCCAGTATTCGGTACTTCTACAGGACTTGGGGCTCTTGTATCATAGGCGACTGTGTCATCCCCCCCTCTTCTAGAGTGCTTTGCAGATTTTGCAGGTTTCGGTCTCTGCGGGCCCCCCCCCCTCTTCCTCTTCACAACGGGGTCAGGAATTGGTCCCAAGCTCAAGGGTTTAGCCACTCCTGATGCCCTGGTTGAGATTCTTTGGGTGGTACAGATTGGCTCTAGATCAGACACAGGCTCGCAAGGTATCGAGCCAATGAGTATTTCGGGGTCTGTTTCAGGAACTACATCAGTTACTATTTCGCTCACTAGATCAATACTGAGTCCGCAATCCTGAGTAGTTAGGGCAGCCATACCCCCCAACGAGGATCTTTTATTAGAGAAAGGTTCCAGAGACAGGCGCCGTTCCGTCCTCACTATCTCATGCTCAAGTACGGAGGTAGCCCTAATCAGAAATTGATCAAGTGTCCCCACAATACTCCCGCCCGGCTGCACGCCTTTTCCCTTCCCCTCTCGTTTGTTCATCTTGATATTATATCACTATGTCAGGTGTATGAACGAACAAGGGGTCGGGACTGATGACTCAAAGATCTTAGGGGTGAGGCATAGGTGATGTATAGATAAAAGCACCATCCACTGTACCTTCTTTCGATACAAATCTCATGGGGGGGGGCAAAATCCAGTTTTTGTTTTATGGGGGAAGTCCACCGCAAGCCCCCCCCGGTGGCGGCGACAGGGAGCAACAGATTGGCAGGTCAGCGTGGAGTGAAGCGGAGAGTGAAGAGCGGAGAACCGCGGCACCCCCCTCTCCTCGCAGCCTCACGCTGTGCGTCCTCACTCTCGTCCTCACTTTGCTGCTGCTGCTGCTGCTGTGCAATTGCCAAAACCCGGACCTGGAACTCTGGCTTCATCCAATATGTCAATCCATGGTTGGAATTTCTTTACCCTGCGCACTCATAATCAAAAAAAGAAATAAGTAGTAGGTAAAAACGCCTCCTACCGCTTTTCCACCTCATACGCGGTAAATGAAATTAAATAGACGGCTCCTGCCGCTTTCCACCATACACGCGGTGAAGCACACAAACAGACAAACGACTACTGCCGCTTATCCGCTTTTCCACTACACACGCTGTGAATGAAAAAACAAACGGTTCCTGCCACTTCTCCGCCTACACGCGGTGAATGAAAGTGAAAAAATGGTTCCTGCCGCTTGTCCACCCACACGGGGTGCAAGGAAAGCAAACGGCTCCTGCTGCTTCCTTACACACACGCTGTGCTGATTACGAGGCTCATGGCTCATGGCTCCCGCCGCTTGTTAGTGTTGGGGTCCAGCAGAGGAAAGCGACCCTCCTCACTCTGCTAACAATCAATCCTTGTCAACAAAGGGCTCTGTTATCCTAATTGCCGAGCAACTGCTGCAGTCAATTGGTGGAGGCCCCTTGCTCTGCCCCAGGCCTTGAGGCTATGGTTCACCTTCGGAAGTGCCGGGCTCTCTCCTCCCATAGATAGTCATAACATAACATCAGGGGACCCAGGGGGTTCAGGGCATGGATGAAGTCCAGCAGGAAAAACCTTCACAGTAGTCGGGCGGTTTGCCTGGGTCCGGGTGAGGGAGTGAGAAAGGTCCTGTCATATGGTCACATTTAGGCCCAAGTAGGTACACCACCATATTAAATGCTCAAGTTTTAAAAGTTGCCGTCTTTTCTTAACCCCTGACATTTGACACGTATTTGCTTGCATGCCTGTGCAGGGTAATAGTCTCTGAAATGCCATTTACACTTCTTCGTCGGCATATTAGCAAATGCCTTGAACATTCTGTAAGGGGCTAAGTTCACTACGCAAAATGCTGTTGTTTGTTATTGTCCGCTCGGTGACTGAGCTATCATGAAAGAATCAACAATAGCGGCCTGACTGGGGCTCCGGCATGATTACATGAATGCAGTTTATTATATAAATAACATCACTCCTTTGCTAAGACAGAGGAGCATTTCGCTGACACTGCTGAGTTCGCCCCATGCCCGAATTCCAGCCCAGCTGATTCCTGTTTACCTGCTGCAAGGGATGATGCCCAGCTCTCCACCAAGACGGGCTCCCTGATTACACTTACCCACAAGTAACGGGAGAGTTAGATCACCCTACAGGGATTCTGGCAGATTCACCCACCCTAGGCACACTAGGATAGGTAGCTCTAGGTAGGAGCACAAAATATAACAGTACTTATATGCAAGTATATATCCTACTTAACAGCACAATGGTTGTATTGTTTATTTTCTTCACCATTCTCGTAATGCTGATCACACTATTCTGTTTCCTTCTATTGATTATTGCAGGGCACGTATTTTACACTAGATTCATAATGCTTCAATAAATATTGAAACGCCATGTTGTGTATTTCTTGTGTATCTCTTTGAGTATGCATGAGTTACCAAAGGAAAGTGTTCTAGATCAGTGATGAACCCTGTGGGACTCCGCAGGTGATTTTCGTGGGGTCGGAGAGGAAGGATAGGAGTCTGATCCTTTGGCTTCTTCTGGTGAGGAATGATCGGATCCAGTCCAGGGCTGTTCCTTGTATGCCTGCGTCGTGTAGTCTGGCGACTAGTGTGCGGTGGGAGACGGTGTCGAAGGCCGCTGATAGGTCGAGTAGGATGAGGGCTGCGGAGTGGCCTTGGTCCAGGAGGGTGCGGATGTCATCTGTGGCGGCGAGTAGGGCGGTCTCTGTGCTGTGGTTGCTTCGGAATCCGGATTGGGACGGGTCGAGGACGGCGTTCTCTTCAACGAATTGTGTCAGTTTCCTGTTGACTGTTTTCTCTGAAACTTTGGCTGCGAAGGGGAGGAGCGAGATGGGCCGATAGTTCTTGAGGTCAGTGGGGTCAGCTGTGGGCTTCTTGAGCAGGGGTCTGACTTCTGCGCGCTTCCAGTCATCTGGGAAGGTGCCTGTTTTGAAGGTGGTGTTGATGGTGCGTTGTAGTTCGGGTGCGATGGCGGCCGCAGCTCTCTGGTAGATGTGAGGGGGCAGGGGTCGGTGGGGGCCCCCGAGTCGATGCTTTTCATGGTCGAGGCGGTGTCTTCGGCCGTGATCGGTGTCCAGTTGGAGATGGTGGGCTGGCTGGTGTTTCTGGGGGGCGGGGGCCGTCTGTGGCACCTGGTGGATGGTCGATGAAGTTGTCATAGAGGTTTTTGATCTTGAGGTGGAAATAGGTTCCAAGCTTGTCGCAGAGGTCTTGAGATGGTGTGATGTCTGTGGCTTCGCTGCGTGGGTTGGTGAATTCCTGAATGACACTGAAAAATTCCTTGGAGTTGGTGGAGTTGGCCAGGATTTTGTTGTGGATGAAGTTCCTCTTGGTGGCTCTGATCTGGTTATGTAGTCCGTCAAGGCGTCCTTGTAGGTGGTGTGGTTTTCGGTTGTCTTGGTGTTTCTCCAGTTCTTCTCCAGGCGTCTGCAGGTGCATCTGGCTTCTTGGAGAGCGGTGGTGAACCAGGCGGCTTTCCTGGGGCGTTGTCTGTCGGGGTTGCGTAGCGGGCGAGCTCGTCTGCGCAGTTGAAGATCCAGGTGTGGAGTTCTCTGGCTGCGTTGTTTGCGTCGTTTGCGTCGGGTGCCCAGGTGTGGTTGTCTCGGGTGAGGGTGGAGTTAAGTTGCTCGTCGGTAACCTTGCTCCAGTTCCTTCGAGGTGGGCGTGGGGCTGGTTTGGGTGCCTTGGGTTTGTTGATGGCGAAGTGTACGCAGTGGTGGTCCGTCCATGGCGGCTGCGTTGTGTGGCTGAATTGGATGCTGTTTCCTGCCGCGAAGATGGGGTCGTGGGTGTGGCCTGCTCTGTGGGTCGGTGTGTTGACGAGTTGTTTAAGTCCGATGCTGGCAAGGTTGTCACGAAGGATAGTGGAGTTGGGGTCGCTGGGGTTGTCGAGGTGGAAGTTCAGGTCTCCAATGAGTATGTAGTTTGCTGAGGCGATGACGTGGGGTGCGATGAAGTCGGTGATGTTGGTGGCGAAGGGTGTTCGGGGGCCGGGGGGTCTGGAGATGAGGGTTCCTCGGAGTGTGGCTTTGGGGGTGGTCTGGATCTGGAAGTGCAGGTGTTCGGCGGAGGAGAAGGTTTTGCTGGAGGTGGTGAGGCAGAGGGTGCTCTTGTGGGCGATGGCGAGGCCCCCTCCTGGGTGGTTGGGGTGGTCTTTCCTCTGGATCTTGTATCCGTCTGGGATGGCGGTGCTGATGTCGGGGGCGGAGGATGCGTTGGTCCAGGTCTCTGTGAAGAAGGCGATGTTGGGCGAGAGAGAGTCGAGTAGGTTCCAGACTTCCATGGCGTGTTTGTGTACGGAGCGTACGTTGAGGAGGATGCATTTTAGGTTGTCCCCGGTGCTGGCGTCGGCGGTGTTGGAGGCCAGGGTGGCGGTGAGGGTCTGGCGGCAGTGGAGGCAGGAGAACTGGCCATGGGTCGTGTTCGGCGAGGCCTGTTGGCATTCTCTTAGTCTTCCAGGGTTGAGTGCGAGGAGGGTGGTGGTGTCGTAGCAATGGGTAGTGGGAGGTCCAGAGTTCCTGGCGCTGGCCGCGGTCGGGTCGCGGACAGGCGCAGACGGGCTTGCCTTTGGCACGCCTTCGGCGCGTCCGCTGCGCGACCGCGCAGTGGCCGCCATTAAGTAGGGGAGGTGGGAGGGAGGAGAGGCTGGGAGGCGGGAGTGGGGGAATTCCGGAGGGGAATTCCCGGGGGGAATTCCGGGGAGGAGGGGCCGCAGGGGCAGCAGCGGCGAAAGGCGAAAGGAACAGGCAGGCACGAAAAAATAAAAACAGTGGTGGAATTAGAGCAAGACACAGATGGGCACAATAACAGTGGCACAACAGGGAAAAATTAAGAAAAAAAACGGCTGAGAAAGGTTACGGTGGTTGCATGCAGTCTGGTCCCAGTTGGAGCGGGCAGCAGGCGCAGGAGCGGGCAGCAGCCTCGAACCTCCCAAGGAGGAGGTCGGGGTCTGGAGGCAAGAGACGGCACAGCGGAGCTGCGGGGAGAGAGTGGACCTAGACATTCTGGTGTACAGTTCTGTTGAGTCAATTAAGTCTCCATTGATCCCACAGTGAGGGGTAGAGTTTGCTTTAACAGCCAATCCTACTGTGTAAGAGCAGCTCTCTGACAAGCCGGGGGCGGAGACAGGAAAACTGACAGGCCACATGGGGTTCGTCTCTAGCTCTCTGGCAGGCAGAAGGCAAGTACCGCTCACCTATCAAAACGCTGACAAGTGCAGCATGTTGGAGCCCAGAGTTACCCACTAACGATGACGGGTCCCTTATGGAACCCACACTGTCCATCAGGCCAAACTGGATAAAAAACAAGTTAGAGAAATACTCACACACCCTGAATACCAAGGTATAATAGAAAGTTGCACCTCACCTATGAATAATCCTTTGTTTCCAGTAATGAAACCCGACCATTCATACTGTTTAGTGTAAGTTTACAGACACTTGAACACTGCTACATGCATGTTTGCGTTACAGAACACACATAGTGTGACACTAATTAACAATATGGTGCCTAAAAAATACAAAACCACATTAGACACATCAAATTGATTTTTCTGCCAAAATATAGCTTCTGAAAGCAGGTACTTAACCACATTCAGCGCTCTAGGTTCTCAGAAACAGTTCTGTCGATTGCTCAGGCCTGTTTTCAGCCTGTGTTACGGAACATTTACAAGACTTTGATGATCAGGCATTATCCTATGTTGATGACATATACTTGATGGATGATGACTTGTCAATTCACTTGGCTAGAGTAGTTCACAAAGTTTTGGGATTTGCTTATATGGGCTACAAATTTAATTTTAAAAAATCAAAAATTGCATATATCAGTGTCCTGTTCTTGGGATACGAGCTGTCATGTGAAGGCAGAAGCCTTGTGACACATTTCCTAGAAGTGTGTGCTTCTACAACCACCAAACACATTGAAAACACTCCAATCAATATTGAGTTTCCTAAATTTTGGCACAATTTGCATTCGTGATTATGCAGAATGGGTAAAACAGTGTAACTGTTTTACCCGTGCAAGGGTGTCTGTGTTTTTAGGTATGATTGTTTATGTGCAGGAAGGGACACCTTCCTGCACGTAAACAATGATTAAAGGCAATTTGCTCCTTCTATGTGTGCTGCAGAATGCATTGAAAGATATAAAATGAGGAGAAACAAAAGTATTTCTCCTCGTTGCGCCACTCTAATGCCTGCTTTTCAGTGGCATTAGTTTTTGCCGCTACCTCAGATTTACATATCCGTGTAAATCTGGGGCAGTGTCAAAAAGCAATGGGTGTTGCGGTAGAAGGCCCACAGCAACACCCATTGCACGCCCCTTTCACGCAGATACCTGTGTGAAAGGTTACGATATTTACAAAGCGGTGTTAAGCCAAGCAAAGTGGTTTAACGCCGCTTTGTAAATATGGAGCAGGGCATTGCGCTACTGTAGCTTCGTAAAAAGTAATGCTCTGGTGGCGCAATCCCCTTTTAAATATGCCCCATAGTGTGTGATTCGTATTATTGTGTCTAGTCTTACAATGAGTACACTACTGGAGCCAGAATGGATTCAGAAATTCCAACGGGTGCACGATAAAGCACAAGATGCTTTGCGGACAAGTGGCCAAACTAAAGCATGTTTGCCGCAGACTCATGAGTTCACACACTGAGTCAGCAGCATGTAGGAATACACGTTGCAGGGAATTCAACGGCTGACGAAGCAGCAAAAGCAACAGTGTAAACTGCTGCAGTTGCTGCAATTACTTGTTCTGGAACGAGGAAAGATGGAGACATCATGACGCTGTCAGCACTGTGCGTGATGGCACCGTCTTGCCAAAAGGCTTTCTAACTAAATACTCCTACCAGTTAAGTGTGCAAAACATTCCATTTGCTCATTATCCCAGAGTGGGGGATAGAGTGTCCTAATTCAGATCGCAGGTTAGGGTTGATCCTACCAGCACATGAAGGTCTAGCATCTGCTCGCGCAGGGGTGGCAGCTACAAGTTCACTATTGCAGCAGCGCTATTGGTGGGAAGGTTTATACAAACAGACCAAGGACTTTGTCCGTAAATGTGACATCTGCCAGCAGATGAAGATTTCCACCATAGGATGCCCACCACAGACACCTCTATGGATCTTCGACAAGCCTCTGGCTTGTGTATATTTGTATCACTGCAGACCCTTACATTCAGATGGATCTTAAAAGTTTATTAGACGACCAAGTAGCCATCATCCACATCCTTTGCCATAAAGTGGGCCATAATGACTGGGATGCAACTTTCAGACCGGCGAGCCTCCCAAGCAGAGGCTGTGGCTAATGAACTGCTGTTTCCTCCGTCAGTGAGACTCTCCCCAGGCGGCAACAATAACTTTGAATGTGGTGAGGGGGAAAAGTGCCCCCCTAGCTATTCATAAAAGGGTGCACTGCAGGTAGCCATCACGATGCAGCATTGTGGACAACAGCAGGTGGAATGACAGTGACTCCTGGTGCTTCAAAACTTCACCTGTGCAGACCTGTAGATGTCTTTGGTGGGTGAGCTATGCCTCGGGACACTGTTTGCCTAATCATTGACCATCATAGATGGGGGTGCCCCCTCCCTCCTGCCTCCACTTGGTCGGTGGCCTGACATTCAATCAATCAATCCTTACATTCAGATGGATCTTAAAAGTAGGTCATGGTAGCAGTGGATTCCTGCTCTAGATTCCTATGGGTATGGCCACAGCGATCGGCTGCTGCTTGAACTGTTGTAAAAGACTTGCAATTCTTGATCGGGACATATGCAGTAGCCACATTCCATTCGGACCTGGGTGCGGCATTTGTCTCCAGGGCTTACAGACACACCATGGGAAAATTGGGTGTGACTGAAGTACTCCTCCACCTATCATCTTGAGGGAAACACAGTAGTGGAGAGGAAGAACAAAGACTTAAAGAAGTCTTTAACAGCTAAGGTATTAGGCTCAGGTTGCAGTAGGGTTAACCACCTGTATGGGGTCCAGAGAGCCCTCAATAATCTGCCTAGGAAATCCTTGGTGGGGGTCGGGCTCCCTATGATATTCTGTTCAGGGTTAAGATGTGGGTTCCAGACCTTAACAGTCCCAGTATAGTGGCGGTGGAAACGCCTTTTGATATCAGTGAACGTTTGGATGTTTTACAGGAACTTAACAACTTCTGAAATGCTCAGAGCAACGTCCAGCAAACACGTTCCGCCACTAGTGAAGTAAAGGTAGCATCAGCAACTCCTGGTTCGATTCCAAAGATGAGTGATCAGGTCCGGGAGAAAATTGTGGGCAAGAAGGAATTCGGGCCATCCTACAGTGCGCCAGTACCTGTCCTGGCTGTTGAAGGTACCAGAACTGTGCTTTTACCGCTCCTTGCTGGTAGCAAACAAAAGAGATTTGTGTCTATAGATCTCATCAAACCACATCATATGGCCTGTTCTACATAGTAGGTCCAAAAGGGCTCCTTGGTAGTTACTGGTCTCTTCTCACTAACCTACAGGAGGTTCCGTTGGATGCTTTGACTGACGATGAAGCTTTGTCTCCCCTGCTGGGGACAGATAATACTGAAGTATCACTTCTTCCTGTTACATCAAAAAATGCCATACAATCAACATGTACGGAAACACAGATTTCAATTCTGCAAACAGACAGGGATGGATTCTACTGCAAAGTACCTCTATTAGAGTCATCTATCAGTTCTACACAGCTCCACGAGCCTCACAATTTTGCACAAACAGCTACTTTGTCGACCTTGATGACTTTTCTTTGGATTCGTCAGACCCAGATCCACCTGTACATAGGGGACCACGGAGACTGTGCTACCTGTCTGGTCCACAAGTTGTTCTGTTCCTACCAACTGGGAAACTCCCTCCACAATCCACTAAACTCCTGACCATTGCGTACACCAGCTACGTCATACTCACAAGAGATACACATTAGTTCCATACGCCCCTTGTGGGACCTCCTTGGGCGGGAGGGAATAGCGCTATGGGAGGCTGAGGGAGTGGATACCTTGGGTGCGTTGTTTCAGAACTTTGCCCTTGTGCCATTTGAACAGCTTAGTGCGGATCATAACCTACCCGTGGGCCATTTCCTAGCCTATTTAACTCTGCTACTAGAGCTGCGGTGCAATTAGCAGATCACGGATACAGAGCCTGACACGCACCCCCTAGTACATTGAGTTCACATAATGAGGAATGGACGGCGCTTAATTATGTGGTTCATGCACGCTATCGCTCCCACACCGCAAGATTGGCTACTCTCTCTTCGACAACATTGGGAGCGTGACATAGGACGTGCACTGACACAGAGTGAATGGGACGAGGTCCTTTATTCACGCAAGGTCTCTCGCAATGCGAAGTTACAGTATAACATACTCCACAGAGCGTACCTTACACCTACGCATTTGCACAGAATATATGTTAGCACATTCAGCTGTCAATGTGACTCCCAGAACACAGACATGGCGCACATGTTCTGGACCTGCCCGGAAGCACAACTATTGTGTGGAAAGGTCGCGGGTGCCCTGACAATTGTTACAGGGAGGGATGCCTTGTGCAGTATGGAAGTAAGTCTATTGGGGCTATTTAGATGGGGAAAAAATGGGAAAGCTACGAATCGCTTTCTGAATCTAGCCCTGTTCATGGCACGTAGGTCTATTGCCATGAAATGGAAGGACACTCAACTCCCTGGGCTGCCTTATTGATTCGCTGCCACGTTAAAGGGGGGCAGGGATGAGTCAGTAGCCCTCTGTAGAGAGGGGGCTAGAGGCTTAGCAGTACACCCATTCTCAGAGTTTTGGACGGTGTGTGTCTATTCTGACCTGCTTAATGCTTTTGGATTCATGAGTAAGTGTTGATAAGATACGAATTGAACCAATGTCCCCTGATGTGACACCTATTGTTATTTCTCTTGCTTATGATGTGTGACCCCTTGGGGAACTTATACATTGCTGTAGAGTTCATTATAACTATAACTATAATGTGCTCTTTACTATCAGAAAATCACTAAAAAAATTGGTTAAATAAAAAGGGGGGGACGACAGGAATTTTACATTTGGCTAAAAATAAATTACTTTATGCCTCCATGGATATACATTTGGATTATAATTTTGTTACTTCTCCTCTTCCTTTGGATAGGTTTTGTCACAGTCTTTTTCTTGCTTCTGAACAGACACTATCTCCCAGATGCTCTGCTGTTGAACTGGTAAATGAAGTTTTGAAACCCCACTCTTCATCACACAAAGTGCAAAGAGAACATTTCAGCTGTTCCGGTTCCCAATGGAATTGTTTGAGATAAGGTATCATATGATATATTTGGACTGACTGAAACTTTACAAATACCTTATGTATTCCGTATTTCTTTGAACGATGTTATCACTTCTTGTACTGTCGCTAATGATTGAGTCATATACAGAATACATGAAATGCTTGCTGATTTAGAGCCTTATACTGTTTTCAATAGTGAAGAAATGTATAATGGTACATCTAATTATGATGAAATGTTCTGTTTTCACCATTATGGTCACAATTATTTACATAAAGCAAGTACTCCTTGTGCAGTATTTAATTGCACGCAATGGGAACACTGTCCTACACCACCACGGTTTGGCTCAAAAGCATTAGCACAGAAATGTGCTTATTTTTCTGGTCACTATTTTGCAGACCCAGAGTTGTATTATTATAAGTTAACACCTTCTCCAGCAAAGAAACTATAGCCTAAAAATCTGTATGGGGAACAAGTGATTGGCAGGTTCAGGGAAACAATGCTTTATTTAGAGCATGCCTTATACCACACCGACTAATTTTCCTTAATAAATTTGTGCAGCAGACATCCTGTCCCAGCCTAGCTAAGATAAAGGATTTAAATACAGCAAAAATTCCCACATTTGCACGTTTTGAAAATTGGCAATAATTCATAAATTACACGGAGGAAACATTAGACAACATGCTTGGAAACGGGACATACAATTCTTCATGTTCAAGACCGGAGTGGTGGTTAGTGTGCCCGTTCGATACTAACGAATGTCAGCACATTTTCAAGACAACACAAAGGGGTGTAGGATTAAATGGCCAGACCCACGTTACATGCCGACACAACTCGCAGGAGCCGTAACAACATACAACGTTGGAAAGTTGTGCCTAGAGTGGCTAAAACAATCAACGTTGTCTGAGGTGAAACAGCACTTGTCCCTTCTTTCTGATGACTTGGATCTACAGGATATTTTACTTAGTCCTCAGAAAACACGTAAAAAGCGCTTCCTGTGTGCAATATACAATGAAGTGTGGAAGGTTTCACAGCAAGAAGCTGCTGAAAGACTATGTGAAATTGACAGAGCAAATTTAGAAAAGGCTCTAGCAGTAGTAGACAATGGTATGACTACCTTATCCACTAGGACATATTCTTGTGTCATCTGCTATCAACATCAGACTGAGTGACATGTCCGCTATGCAACATAGGCAATCACAACTTAGGTCTATTATGCTACTAAGTTGGACTCAACAGACGCTACGTACTGGTTGCATCACATGGAAACGCTTAAATGCCGTAAGTTTATTTTTTACCATATAATCTAACTAATGAACAGACCACTATGGCTAGGAAGGATGCAACATACACTATGTTACACATAGAAAAGTTGGAAAAATTACTATTCACTATTGCAGCAATTCCAACAGCAGATTGGTAAATACACGGGTTTATTTCTCTGCCAATCTCAACATTTCACTTTAAATACTGCTTAGACACCAACAAGTGGGCAGATATGAAGTGCTAGCAGAGGGGTTTGTACATGAGTCGTGGATCTTGCCTTTCATATACAGATTTAGCAATGGTGACACTGAGATTTTTCCTAGCAGTACAGACTGCGAGAATACTCTAGGCCAGTCTCTAGTTTGCAAGGAGGTTATACTCCATGGAGCATGTACTGCGTCCAAGGTGAACTTGTCCTGTTATCTGAAGGGTTCCTCAGGTGCTGTGGTTCGTCCAGCATTCAGATTGCTTTTCAATGGTAGCTATTTGATGTTGAATGATCAAGGCTGCTGTGGGATGAAACCGGGAATTGCCTATTTGGTAATGGTTTCTGCTGTCGTGTCCTGCTGTGCACAAGTACAATTTCCACCTCCCCGTACAGTTAGGGATGCAACAGTTTGGCCTTTGATGAAGGTTTCTAAAGTGAACTTTGATACTTTCAGCAGACTAAAAACCTCTTTGTTTCAGAAGGATGTGGCCTTAACATCTGCAAGGCAGATTTTTTAATCATGTTGCAAGGTCTTCCTCTGAGATACAGTCGTTACTCCGCACCAATTTCCCACACCATTTTGGGGAACTAGTGCACTGCATTTTTAACATTTCCAATACTGCGGGGGGTTGCGCACTTTTTAAAGAAAACTGACTCCAGGTTGGTTAGCACCTTCCAGATGGTCTTCGGAGTTATGCCATCTTTTAAACACTTCATGCTTGGAAGCATTTTTGGAGGCTTAGCACTGGGCCTGTTCCTACTTGACAGGACTCTGTTTTTAGTTTATCTGCTCCACAATGGATGTTCTGTCACGTGGGCAAATGGGGATGGCACTGCCACACGTGCTTCTGTGTTGTGAGAGAAGGATATAGTCCTCTGGCGCACCCTTGCTCCAAGAACTAAACAACGACTGGTTCTTGTCCTTTCAGCCTGTCTGGCTACACTGTGTGCTGCCCGTATTCTGCTGACTACTGTGCACTTTCAAGTGTGTCCTGGACATATGCTTGGGAATGCAACTGGTTCAATCTACAGACATAGTACTGCTGGTGGGTCCCCTAAAGGCCCACTTGTACCAATGCTCTTCGTGATTGCTGTTGCTTCAAAATGCATATTATGAGCATTCCTGGGATGCTTCAGCTCCTGGTTATTTGGTTCCTGGCTCGTCCTCTGTAGATTCACTATTGGCCATTCCTCCTTTGGTGGCTGCTGAGGGGGTTGAATTTGAACATGTTTCCTCTATGAAGCTGGTGTGATGGGTGCCACTGAGAACATCGTCTGCAGTTTCTGGGAACAGCAATGTTTTGTCTACTCCTCAGAACATTTGAAACAATCTGGCAGTTTCAAGCAATGCAGATTTTTTTAATTTGGCCTTGTTTTTTATCATTCTAAATTGCTTTTTAATTGTATCTTTTTATTCACTTTTTATATTGATTTTACTGCAATTTGGCTTTCTGTATGCTTTTACTAGTAATGAGCTCAATGAGACAGACAGAATTCCATCCCAGCTGATTCCTGTTTACCTCTTATGATGGATGATACCCTGCTCTCCAATAAGATGGGTGCCTTGATGACACTTACCCACAGGTAACAGGGGAGTTAGATCACCCTCCAGGGATTCTGGCAGATTCACTTGCCCTAGGCACACTAGGATAGGTAGTGCTAGGTAGAAGCACAAAATATAACAGTGCTTATATGCGAGCATATATCCTATGTACCAGCACAATGGTTGAATTGTTTAATTTCTTCACCATTCTCGTAATGCTGATCACACTATTCTGTTTCCTTCTATTGATTATTGCAGTGCACGTATTTTACACTAGAATCATAATGCTTCAATATATATTGAAATGCCATGTGTATTTCTTGTGTATCTCTTTGAGTATGCATGAGTCACCAAACGAAAGGGTTCAAGATCTGTTTCCACGATTTCCTTGGGGAGTCAGGGTTGTCATGTTCTGAGGCTGCACATTCCACCTGTTGCCTTGCCAGGTTAGAGGTACAGATGGTGCACTGTGAGCTAGCAGGACGTAGGCCAACATATTCTGATGGTATAGGTAGAATCAGTCTTGCACAGTTTTGATGTTTATGTTGTCCAACAAACACAGTTTTACTGAGAAAGTATGAACAGTATGACAGTTATAGCTTGCCATTGGACAACTGGAGTGGAGAAGTGGGTTGGAGGGGGACAAGTCCCCAGAAGTATGAGCCGGGGGAGAGGGGGTTAAGCACCAAGAAGGGTCTGTCTGTGGGTCATCAAAAAAAGGGGGGCGGTGGGTGGAAAGTCCATGGATCACTTAGCTGGGTTAACCTAACAGTCGTGTGGGATGCCAAGGGGACCCTAGGAACGAGGTTGGTGGTCGAGTCACCATCTCCATGTGGGGACTCTCCACACACCCCTCAGGGATCAAATTACAGAGAGGCAGAGGAGGTTGAAGAAGTTAGAGAAGCCAGGCATAGGTCTGTGGGTCATCCAGTGAGCATGAGGGTATGGCTGGAAGGCAGGGGAAGGCCACTTAGTGGAAGGAGTATGGGTCATGAGTCTCGGAGAATGTCTTTCCATGTGTCCAGAAATTTGTCATAGTGATCGCAGACCCTAGGGATAAACCTTTCAAAAGCAGCCACCTTATACAGTTTTTGTTGCCACTCTTCGAGTGTTGGACATAGGGGTGATCTCCAGAATCTCAAGATGCAGATCTTGGCGGAGGCCAGCGCTGTGGCTAGCCATTTGGACTGGTGGTTCATAATGGCTTGACATTGAGCAAAGTCATGAACTAGAGCGGTTTGTGTTTTCTACACCACTGTGAGGGGTATTGTTAGTCTGATTGAAGTTGTGACCAATAGGCCAATAGAGCGTGGCAGTCCCAAAGCAGATGAACAATGTCACCCTCCAATGATCCGCATCTCCAGTACACTGCAGTCAGGAGTTGGGAAGATCTACGGAGTTGTAGAGGTGACTAGTGCCATCGGTGAACTACCCTGAAGTAAATGAATTTGAGGCATACTACTCTAAGGTACTTATCATGGGTAGCCAAGAGATCCTCCCAGTTGTCCTCCAAGTAAGTGACCTGCAGCCTGTCTGACCACCAGTCCTGCGGGACAACGGAATAACATATAGTTGATCCACCAATCTCTGGTAAGGCCCGGACACTGTCCTTTATAAGTGCCCCATTTCCGTAGGTAGTCCATCGATGGAGAGGAGGGCAGGTCTAGTGGGAGAGGACCCAAGAGGAGGCGAAGACAATGCTGCAAGCGTTGGTAATCCCAAAAGTAGGTTGTGTGTAGGCCACATTGTTCTTGAGCTTCCGCCTTAAGATTTGTAGTTCCCATCCTTCAATAGGTCAGATAGTTGGTTAATACCTTTAGATTCGAATGGTGTCCAGTTGGGTTCCGTCCTCTCTACCAACAGTGAGGCGATGCACCACAAAGGGGCTTGTACATAGAGGGTGGGGTGCATCTTGAGTAGCTGGCGAGCTGTCAGCCATGCATGGACTGTGGTGGCCAAAGCAGGATCTGACTTAATCACTTTGGACGTGTCTCCAGTGTGCAGCATTTTAATGCCCTTGATACGACCCAAGAGGGTCAATTCCAACTTTATTCAACTGGGCATGTCCAATGTAGTATGTATGTGGTATTTGAGGGATGCTAATTGGACGCTAACCAATAGCAACAGATGTTTGGTATCCCAATACCACTCTGAAACTGGGGAAGATTTATGCTGCCACAGAACAGTCAAGGCTTCCGCCCACCCCCGCAATGTTTTCAGGGTTTTCTCAATGGCATCCATTAAGCAATCAGGGCTGAGGAGTGGGGGCATGGTAAACAAGTAGTTCAATCTAGACATCACATTCATTTTGAGTATCTGCGTATTCCCCCATAGAGAGAGGTTGAGTTGTGACCAGAGGATCGTGTTGGCCTAGATGTCTATGTGGGGGGGGTTTCAAGGTTGCACTCCACCATGTGTCAGAGGTCAGGGGTGACTTCAATCCCTAGGTATCTCATGGAGGCGGAGGACCATTTAAAAGGCAGGCCTGCAATTACATTCTGAGATATGTGGTCTGTGAGGGGAAAGACCATGCTTTTATCCCAATTTATCTTACACCCAGATAGGGAGAAGTGTGAGATCAGAGTAATGAGGGCTCTCAATGAAGTAGCAAGACAGGTGAAGGTGACTAGGTTATCGTCTACATATAGTATGAGCTGTGTTGAACACTTGGGAAGGCTATGCCATGAATTTCGGGGGAGCTGCTGATTGCGATTGCCAAAAGTTCCAGGGTCAGAATAAAGAGGAGAGGGGACAAGGGGCATCCATGTCTGGAACCTTTGTGGATTTTAAAGGGGGTAGAGGAATGACCATTTCAGGTGACTAGTGCAATAGGATGAAAGTATAGCCTCCGGATCTGGTTCAGAAATACTGGGCACACACTGTACATGAAAAAGATAGTTCCATTGAACCCTGTCAAAAGCTTTTCCTGCATCAAGAGCTTTTCATCCGTATCATGTCGAACTCTCAAGAGGATGTATGTCAGAGTGCGGCAGTGGGATGCAGACTTGATCCTTGTGTATGATGGACGGATGACAGGGTTTAGGTCTGTTAGCAAGTAATTTAGCTAATACTTTCATGTCAACGTTCAGCATAAAGAGATCGGATGGTAGCTGGAACAGTTCAGGCAGTCTTTACCTGGTTTAGGAATAAGTGTAAGTGAGGCTCTGTTAGCATTGGTGACGGTACAGTGTGATGGTGCGTCTTCAGTGTACACCTCGCAAAGTAAGGGGGCTAAAATATCCTTGTGTATTTTATAGTTTTCAGATGGATATCCATCCAGTCCCAGGGTTTCTCCATAGGGTAAACCATCAATCGCCTCAAGGATTTCCTCCAGAATAATGTCTGCATCTAAGGCCTGTCTCCGGCCTGCTGAGAGGCACGGGGTTGCATTGCGAGCCAGGAAGGCAGTAATGTTGTCAGAGGGGCATGTGGTGTCTGGGGTGTAAAGGGCTGCAAAGTAAGTCTTGAAGGACTCTAAGATGTCAAGCGGTGGGTGAGAAGTTGTCTGTCATCCCGTGGATGGCCGGTATGATGCAAGAGGAGTTGTGCTGTCGCAATTGCAAGTGCCAAAACACAGCCTGCCTTTTCTCCACGCATGTAATGTCTCTATTTAAGGCGAAACAAGGCTGTTTCCCCCTTGGAAGTATACAGTATGTTGTTTGTCTTTGACTTGCAGCAGGGCCTGCAGTATGGACTGCGAGTGGGATTGAGAATATTGGTCCGAGAGGGAGGCGAGGGTGGATTCAAGTTGGACTTGTTTGCGGGAGGCTATATGTTTTCATTGGGATGAGGAGCAATACAGGGAGGCTACATGGCCACGAAGAGTAGGGTGGTGTAGGAACGTCCGGGAACGAATTTGGATGGGTTAATGGTCGGTACTTCATGTGGGGGTTGGGGGGGGCACAAAGGCTTAAGGGCAGGGACAATGCTTGTGAAGGAAGGCGGTGCCTCGGGATGCTGGATGATGTTTAGGAGTTGCGAGTTAGTCAATGGGGCCCGCTAGGCAACAGTAGGCAATAGCGGGGACAAAAAAAAAACGCTAAATGTCAGAGGCGGGTTAGAGGGACACAGAGCGGGTGAGTGGGAGCAGCGAGAAGGGAGTGGCATAGGGGCCCTCGTTGTTTCGGTGGTTAGGAAAGGGCAGCAAAGGGTCTAATTGCGCTGTTAAGGCGGGGAACCAGGCTGCGCGGGAGGAGGTTTTGCAGATAAGAAGAATGGAGTGGATCGGTTAGAGTACATTGAGCGTTCTCCACATCTGGGGGGGGAGGGGGCAGGGGAGTTGCAGCGCCAGGCACTATAGGGCACAACAACCAGAATTCGTGGTGTGGTGCCAATTCTTACAAGGACACGATTCATTTGCACACGGCGTGGGGCGTGGAGGCAGCAGTCCGGCAAGGTGGGGAAACATTGGGTGGCGCGCTCGTGGGCACACACAGGAGGCGGAGTGGGCAAACATTTGGCCGAGGGACAATACAGCAGCAAAAAGCTGGATTGGAAGGGATGACGCCTGGTACCTGGCTTTACATTGCACCGTCCTGAGGGTACTCTTACAGTAAGAAGAATGGAGTGGATCGGTTAGAGTACATTGAGCGTTCTCCACATCTGGGGGGGGAGGGGGCAGGGGAGTTGCAGCGCCAGGCACTATAGGGCACAACAACCAGAATATCCCCCCATACCGTGGCCTTTCCAGCTGCCCACGGAGTTGCCAGTGAGTCTTATAACCCCTAATTGAGGACTAGGAAGGTGCAGAGATAGATAGGAGCACAGTTGTCCCTGTCTGTGGGGTCTTGTGGTAAGAAAGGTTTAGTCGCCAGTTGAGAAGGGGTGGGCGAAGAGCACCCAAGTCTAGCTGAAGCTGGATTGTGTCATGGTCCGAAACCCAGAGGGGACCATATCAGCATCTGCCAAGTGACCAATCACTGCTGTGTTAAGTAGAAAGAAGTCTATTTGACATCTGGTGACGTGCAATCAGGAGGTATAGGTATAGTCCCCTCTAGTAGGGTGGAGTAGTCTCCAGGAATCCATCAGAGAAAAGTATGACATCAGATCGCGGAGTAGGCCCCTGTCCGTAGTGTTGTGTAGCAAGGACTGGTTGGGTTTGTTCATGTAGAGGTCCGGGACCATGTTCCAGTTGCCCTTCAGGAGAAGTTTCATTTTGGGTTGCTGTTTATCTGGCAAGAGCTGCCTAGGTGGGTTTCCTGGAGTGGGGTGGGACATATACGGAGCCTCTAAGGAGTACTTGGTCATGTATGGAGACTTTAACGAGCATAAAGTGGCGGTGTGGGTCCCGCCGAACCTTGGGAGTTTTCGACTGCAAGTGCTTAGCCAACAATATGGCAACACTGCCCTTACCTTAATGTTTGTTGGAGCAAGCTTCACTCACCCCAATTCATTTTTACAGGCTTGGTATTCCCTACCCACCAACTGCTGGTGGAGCTTTTGACTTTCCACATCTGCGATAAGGGTCTCCTGCTGTCATGTGGCTCAGTCAGGTCCCGGGAGAAAAGCTGCCATTTTAACATGCATATGTTTTCCTAAGTTACCTTCTCTTTTACACGATGACTTTTGACACACATGTGCATGCGTAACAGTGCAGGATTAGTTTCCATGAAACTACATTTGTTTACAAATTCCACTTCGTAAGAACGCTAAAACGACACCTTAAACATCTTGTACACTGTGCAAATGTAATTGTTTGTTATTCGTCCATGAGACGACGCATCTATCAATCGATCATAAACAATGGCGGCCTGACTAAGGTCTCAGCTCGGGAGCAAGGATGCTATTTGTTATAAATAAACAAGCATTTCTGGGTTGAGGCAGAGGAGCACTTGCTGTCATTGCGAGGTCACTACACGCTGAAACCTCAGCCCAGCTGCGTGTTGATCCCTCTGGAAGGAGGGATGTCCAAACTATGACCAAGATGTGGACCTACAAATTTTCCCTTCAGGTTACGGGGTTGGATCATCCACTAGGAGATTATTGGCAGAACACACACACCCTAGGCACCTAACTTAGGGAACGCATAGTGGGAGTACGCTATATATATATATATATATATATATATATATATATATATATTTACTGCCAGTTCCAATTCCTCATTCGAATCAGAGACCCACACTGGAAAAGACACCACACCAATCCTTCGGTTTTCGCGCATAGATTGTTATTATTTTCACTGTAACGCGTTTCGGCATTCCTTTGCCTTGATCACACACCAAGCGTCTGTTTCACTATCTACACTTTAAAAGCTATTGGTGAAACTCCTGGTCACATAGGTCAAAGCACCTACCACCACTAGAGAAAAACTATATCGTCTGTTGGTGGCTGTACACGATCTTACTGTGTTTACCCAAATTTGATCTGTTTCATCACTTTGACTGTTTAAATAACATGAAAATTTCATTCTGTTTTATGGCACAAAATTTCTTTCAATTATATTTCAATTTTTCAAGTGAATCATTTGTCAAAAAGATTTTTCAATACATTAGACCTTTTCATTAAATTAAATTCAAATAAATTATACATTCATAGTAAAGATATGGTGACATTATATATATACAGTGCAAGTGCATATGTTAATACTCCAGCAATGAAAACCCAGTACATATGGCCAAACTCTATGCGCTAGTGCTTGATCCCATTACCAATTCATTCCTCTCTGGAGATTAACCTTCTCTACATTTTAACCCTTCAATGATAATACCACACAATTGGTACAATTCGTTTGCTGCCACCAAACTTAGGGCATCATTACGATGGCGGGCGGAGAAAGTCGCAGCGGAATACGGGACCGACCGCAAGGGGTGCGGCGGTCCCGCACATGATTAGGATGCCACCGCCACCGTGGCGGTGGCAAGCCCTATTTACAGCATTGTGGCGGGCGGTGCTCCCCGCACCGCCCGCCACAATGCTGTGAATGCACGTCGTGCATTTGCATGCACAACGTGACAGGCACCGCGCGGTGCCTGCCACCTTGTGCATACAAATGCAGGGGTGTACCACAGGTATCCCCATGTGCACCCTCTACCCCCCAACCTCCTGGGGGCCCGCTCAGTGTTTGGATATGCGCAGACTTATGCGCTCGTGGAACAGTATGTAGGTTAACAGGCAAAGGGTAGGTGAGAAGCGTGCTGCAGCCGGTAGGTAGGTGGCGGCTGGGCCGTCAGTATTAAGGGGCACGCAGGGATGTGGTGCAGGGTTTTGGGGGTGAAGAGTGGTCTACAACTACAAGGGGCGATAGGGCGCGGCTGCACTCAGGGCTTAACCCAGGTAACACCTTGCAGGCCCAGCAGCACAAGGGGATCGGTCTGGGCTCGGTGAGGTTGGTTCCAGAGGGTAGGTGCACCGGGTTGCTGTAAAATGGTAGGTTTGACGTTAGCAAGGCAAAGCAGGTGCACAGACACCTAGGGATGGCACAGCGGGGATTCAAAGCCCATTCAGAGGCGACGATGGTTGATAGAGATAGGAGGTGCGGGCAGAAAGGATGAGGAGCAATACAGGGAGGCTACATGGCCACGAAGAGTAGGGTGGTGTAGGAACGTCCGGGAACGAATTTGGATGGGTTAATGGTCGGTACTTCATGTGGGGGTTGGGGGGGCCACAAAGGCTTAAGGGCAGGGACAATGCTTGTGAAGGAAGGCGGTGCCTCGGGATGCTGGATGATGTTTAGGAGTTGCGAGTTAGTCAATGGGGCCCGCTAGGCAACAGTAGGCAATAGCGGGGACAAAAAAAAAACGCTAAATGTCAGAGGCGGGTTAGAGGGACACAGAGCGGGTGAGTGGGAGCAGCGAGAAGGGAGTGGCATAGGGGCCCTCGTTGTTTCGGTGGTTAGGAAAGGGCAGCAAAGGGTCTAATTGCGCTGTTAAGGCGGGGAACCAGGCTGCGCGGGAGGAGGTTTTGCAGATAAGAAGAATGGAGTGGATCGGTTTGAGTACATTGAGCGTTCTCCACATCTGGGGGGGGAGGGGGCAGGGGAGTTGCAGCGCCAGGCACTATAGGGCACAACAACCAGAATTCGTGGTGTGGTGCCAATTCTTACAAGGACACGATTCATTTGCACACGGCGTGGGGCGTGGAGGCAGCAGTCCGGCAAGGTGGGGAAACATTGGGTGGCGCGCTCGTGGGCACACACAGGAGGCGGAGTGGGCAAACATTTGGCCGAGGGACAATACAGCAGCAAAAAGCTGGATTGGAAGGGATGACGCCTGGTACCTGGCTTTACATTGCACCGTCCTGAGGGTACTCTTACAGTAATATCGGCAGTTAGGGGAGGTTACACAATAACACCTTGAAATGAGTCGCGGGACATTAGGGCTCTACCGCGCTGGAAGGGCCGCATTGCGCGTATTTTAGTCAGGGGGAGGATCAGGAGTCAGGATATAGGATGCTGGGGTTGTGCCCTCTCAAACGTCCTTTGGCCGTTCGGACACCTATGGCATTGTCGGTGGTGGAGGGCAAGGCTTGCGGTGCATGGCACAAGCGGGGCTGCCGGTCATAAGAGTCCAGGAGACATGCCCATCCAAGCCCTGGCCTCTCTGAAGAGAGCACGCAGCGATGGTCCGCTATGTGCGAGTGTGTGAAGGGGTGCACAGCGCTGAAGGAGGTTACAATGGGGTGAAGGGTGAAATGCCGGCAGAAGGACAGCGTGGAAGACCGTAAAGACGAGGAAGTCGATGACGTTTGAGATGGAAGATTTCAGAAATATGTGGGGACATACAGCGTGAGATAGCGCCTAGCAGACTGCAGGGGAGGGCGGGGTCACTGGAACACTCTGAAGACCACTGTTCACTGACCTTTTGTAGGGTTTGTCACACTCTCACAATGTCAGAGTTGAACATTGTTAGTTATAATTATTCACAATAGAACGTGATGGTGGCCATTTGGAGGACAGCTTAAAGTCAATGGGGTAACCCTGTGTCCCGCAGAATCTGGGTATTAACAATAAACAACTACAAGTGGTTCTGTCGGAGAGAAACCAATTGCTTAGTACATGTAAAGAATTAATCAGCAAAGCTAAAGTATGATACATTGTTTTCCAGAAAGCAGGGATTGGCGCCATTTCTTACAAGGGCAGGAGTAATTTGCTAACGGCGGCGTAAAGGCACCAGTCGGCAATATGGGGGAGACACTGGGTACCGCGCTCGTGGGCACACAAAGGCGGTGGCGTCTGCATACAGGCTGCAGCGGGTGGTCACACACATGCCTTCTGTTCCTTGCAAATGGCGCCCTCCCTCACAGGCTGCCTCCTCCCTTCCTCTCAGCCTGCCGGTCTTTGTGTCTCTCCTCGTTCCATGGAAGTTTATAAGCTCTCCTGCCTTTTCAAAGACAAGACCACCACCAACTTGCAATACCACATACCATCGTCCTGCCCTAACAGCCCCATATAACGCATTTATTTCCTAAAATGTGAGGGACAGTACAGCAGCGAAAACGGATTAAAAGGATAACGCCAGCTGAGTGGCTAATATAATAAAGGCCGTGGCTTAAAGTACGTGCACAAAAATGGGTGCTTAGCATAGTGTGCTGCCCCACTTGTATGTTGCTGTTTCTGTCATTGCATCCAGATATATGATACAAGAAGTAGCAGCATACTGACAATAAGTCGGGTATATTGGCGTTGTCAATGGTTGTTAGTTGCATAAGATAAATAAGCAGCAACTATGGCTTGGGCTAAATTATGTGGCAGGGTTGAGCGAATTATGCGGCAAAAAAAAAAAACACGCCAAATTATGCGGTATAATGCAGCACATTTGGGTGCATGGGGAGTCTAAAGAGGCGCAAGCTGCCGAAAAATAGTGGGAACAAAAGTCATACAACTACAGGTGAAATGTAAAGGGATAAGGGGATAAAGGCACGGGGAGATAATATTGCTCACTGGCTAGGGCAATCAAATAACGTTCAAAGGTAGCAACATATGAGGTAGGCGGGAAAAACAAAAAAAAGAACAAAATTGCCGCTACACCAGAAGGTACAGTGTACAAAAACAGCAAAAGCAAACCAAGGGAAGGGAGTTGTTCAACAGGACCAATATATTTTACTAAGGATGGAACTAAGAAGGCTACAATAGCGTTAATGCATGTAGGTCAAGCAATAAGGCAGCCATGCTGGAATGGGGGAAGTCCTAATTCATACGCAGACTCCCTCTGACAGCACGGTATATTAACAGAGGTATTAAGCTACAAGGCGGTGGCATAGCAGTGTTGCCCCAAGGGCACAAACAAAGGGTGCAGTATTAGGAAATGGCAGCACAGCTGCATGCATAGTTATAGTACAAGGGTCCTGCGCCAAGTCCCAGTTAATGGACTACAGTAGGACAGGGTCCTTGGAAAGGGAGGACGTCCATTCTGACCCTCTGGCCTCGGGGAGGGTGTGCAAGGCTCATCGCCGGGGGTTTGGGGTGGAGGGAGTTGGGAGAATAGTGAGCTCCTAGCGCCTTCCTCCCCCTTCCCCAGCGCTCCTCCACCAATGCCGGATGGGTCGGGGGTGGGGGGTAAAGGGGGGATGGGTGATGGAATAACGGTCAGGATGGAGGATAAACATTTTGAGCGATAACTTACAAAGAGGCACTGCCCACCTGGCCTTTGGAGTAACAAACGGAAGGAGAGGTATATGTCAGTGAGATTCATACTACCAACGATAGACACGCCTGGGGGCACAACACTAAGTGGGTGCCAGGAGGTGGACAACGACGGTAGTCTGCATGTACGGTTCACAAGAGCCGGTGCGGCAAAGTCTGGGTGCAGGCGGTGCAAATAACAAGGCTAACATGTTGTTTCTATTTTAGAGTATAAGCAAGGAAGCAGTCCATTCTGATGGAGAGAAGGGGCTGTGTAAACGGAGCAAAAGGGGTGTCAGTAGTGGCGGAGGTCACAGACTGGGCAAACAAAGCAGGAACCAGCATAAGGGGTCGGGGGACTGGAACAAAAAAGGTAAGTTTGGTAAACAGGATGGGGCGTCAGGCTTCTGAGTATAGGGAATACCACCAAGACAGTGCTGGGGGATACCGTAGCAAGCGTATGGACCTCTGCGGCCTACACCAATGCCGGACGGGTCGGGTGGAGGGGTGGGAATTGATAGACGGCATTGGCATAGAAACAGTTACCGAGTTACCCATAGAGTAACATCATATATACAACAAGTCAGGTCTATTGGCTTTCCATTAGTTGTTAGTGCATAAGATACATAAGCAGCAACTATGGCTTGTCTAAAGTAGAGGCGCTTCAGAAGGTTTTTAGATAAGTGGGGAACATAAGAGGGAGTCACACAGCACTAACAAAGCTTAGAAACAGTTACCGAGTTACCCATAGAGTAACATCATATATACAACAAGTCAGGTCTATTGGCTTTCCATTAGTTGTTAGTTCATAAGATACATAAGCAGCAACTATGGCTTGTCTAAAGTAGAGACGCTTCAGAAGGTTTTTAGATAAGTGGGGAACATAAGAGGGAGTCACACAGCACTAACAAAGCTATTAAGCTACAGTGCGGTTAAATAGCATGTTTAACCCCAAGGCCATCAACTAGGGGTGCAGCTATTAGAGGATGGCAGCGGAGCCGCCAACATAGTTATTGTCCTGGATCCGGCGCCAAGTCCCAGTTAAGGGACAGTGTCCTTCGAAAGGGGGAAGTCCATTCTGACCCCTGTGGCCTCGGGCGGGTGTGCCAGGCTCATCGCCGGGGGTTTGGGGTGAGGGGGGTTAGGTAATGGTGAGCTCCTGACCCCTGCTTCCCTCTTCCCCAGCACGCCTCCACCAATGCCGCACGGGTCGGGGGAGGATAATAATTTCAAGGATAGTGAAAGGAACATAGGCAGCATGAGGGAAGAGGCATGGGGTCGTTCCAAGGACATGGCTGGTAGGAGGGCTCAAGTGTGGCAGTACAGCCAAATACAGCAGCTGCTGCAAAGCCAAGTGGTCATGTGGAATTAAACATCAATATTAATAAGTTGCTTTTCATTATAGGTTATCAGCAGGAAACAGTCTAGTCAGGTGGCAAAAAGGGTATTAATAAGAGGCTGGGTAAAGCATTGCAGGAATTAGGAACTCAATAAAGGGCAGGGCGGAGAAGGATATAGCGGTTGGAGCAAAGCAACAGCACCGCCGTCGTGTACAAACGTTTGCAAACATTACAGCTAGAGTTTCAATCTCGACAGACATGTTAAGGAGTTGGTGGTGCGGGGACAAACACTCTGTGGTGTGGGCCGGGGTTGCAAGTTAATATAGTTCCTGCTTCTTAAAGGATCTGCGGGCAGTAGTATGCAACGTAAAGCTGAATGGTACAATACAAAAATGAAATAATTTGTTCTCCGGGATGGGCCACATGTGAATTAAGACCATATGCGGGTACCAACAACCGAAAAAAAAAAAAAAAGCGCAACAGGCTGCCCCCCCTTTTTTGTGCAGTATAGCTAATTTCAGACCGCACAACATATCCTTCTCAGTTCAGCCATTTAAAACAGATCAAATTAGCAGGTGACCCATAATCACTGTATGTAGCATAGAGGTGGACAGCCCTTATTGCCCAGTTAGGCTCCTAGCTAGGTACATGTATAACAGGCAGGAGTCTATCACTAGGATACATCATCACCCGCAAATATGGGATGCCAAGAAGCTCATGGGGAACTTTGTGTGGACATAGGTGGAAAAGTCATGGAGAATGTACCACTTAAGCAGTATATTAAAATCATTCCTAAGATATTATTGTTCACCATTGCTGTGTTTCTGTTCTACTTCACAGAGTGCAGAGCGGTGTGCGTGATCCAACACTGTTACCTTTCCAGGCTACAGACAGAGCGGGCAACAATAAAGGGGGAATTCAGCATTCCGCTTTCAACGTTCAAGGGTGCACTGCTCGAAAGATTCAAATGTGCCGCACCCGGTCAACAAATGCTAATGTTGTGATCATTCACGGCCGTAGGAAACTACTTTCCAACTATAGAAGGGGCAACTTCTTTCTCATTATAAAGGAATACCTCCTAGGCAGGAGCAGGTATGACACAAGGTGGGATACTGCTAGATTATTTCCAGGAGGTCCCTGGCAGGGGCTTCATCCCAAGGAGGGAGGTATACAGTTGTCAGATACAACCGTGAACAACTTCATGCCAAATGTTCTACGGAACATATGGGCAATATTTAATGCAAAGTGTTGTAGGTGTACAAGAAGAATTGGGGCGCAGCTATGGCAGTGGGGGGCCTTCCTGGCAGCGAAAGCTCCCAGAGAGGCTTGGCGGTACTTACAAAGCGATCCTACTTAAACTTAGCATTTGCCGAAGGGGAACAGGCCACAAACAGGTGACAGTCAGGATCCAGGGGGTACTGGCACGCTACCACAATGGCCTTGGGGGTTGAACCGGAAGAAAAATAGTCGAGGGCGGAGCCTGTGGCCCGGAAGAAGTTGGGAGCTGTGATGGCACCGGAAGTGTAAGGTCACCCGGTCGGGTTGAAAGCAGACGCTTACCCGGAAGGAAATGCGTGGCAGTACCGGAAGGGAAAGGTCACCCGGTCGAGTTGGAAGCAGATGCTTACCCGGAATGAAAGGTGTGGTTGCACCGGAAGTGAAAGGTCACCCGGTCGGGTTGGAAGCCAACGCTTACCCGGAATAGAATGTGTGGTGGCACCGGAAGTGAAAGGTCACCCGGTCGGGTTGGAAGCAAACGCTTACCCGGAACGAAACGTGTGGTTGCACCGGAAGTGAAAGGTCATCCGGTTGGGGGCTGGAAGCAGGCGCTTGCCCAGAGTGGAAGTAAATGATGGCCGGCACTAAATGTAGGGCATAGTGCTTCAGGCTACGGTACAGAGGTCACAAGCTTCCAAATAAATTGAAAACGCATGTTGAAGGATCGCTTGTAAGTTCAAAACTGCCTAATAAACTGCGGCCTCAATTCTTCCATAACGTGAAATTGGTGTGGTCTAAGTTTGTGGGATCCGGGTGGGGCGACCAGGTGGGGAGTGCCTTCGCTATGCCCCTTGGTTCGGCCCCCCCCACCCCAAAGGGGGGGGGGAATGTGGCTGGACCGGGGGTCTTAGTGGAGGCCACCCCCCGGGAGCAGAACCCGGGCTGGAAAGGGTGGGGGTAAGGGCAGGGCGTAGGCAGGGAAGTTGCTGCGCAGCAGATTAGGACACTGGGTTCAGCCCAGCCATAAATTTAAGCAAAGGAATTTGGCTGGGGGGTGGTGGGGTATTTAAACAGAAGTGCAAGTCTCGACACACTCTTTCTCTTGGGAATGTTACAGAGGAAACCCACCCACCCACCCTCTGAGTAAGAAAAGTTGAGAGCGGGGGTACACTGGGACAAAGTCAGTCGCAGGGGCAGAGGAAAATTACAGAAGGGTAAGTGAATAACAGGTTAGCGATCCTACTTAAACTTAGCATTTGCCGAAGGGGAACAGGCCACAAACAGGTGACAGTCAGGACCCAGGGGGTACTGGCACGCTACCGCAATGGCCTTGGGGGTTGAACCGGAAGAAAAATAGTTGAGGGCGGAGCCTGTGGCCCGGAAGAAGTTGGGAGCTGTGATGGCACCGGAAGTGTAAGGTCACCCGGTCGGGTTGAAAGCAGACGCTTACCCGGAAGGAAATGCGTGGCAGTACCGGAAGTGAAAGGTCACCCGGTCGGGTTGGAAGCAGATGCTTACCCGGAATGAAAGGTGTGGTTGCACCGGAAGTGAAAGGTCACCCGGTCGGGTTGGAAGCCGACGCTTACCCGGAATAGAATGTGTGGTGGCACCGGAAGTGAAAGGTCACCCGGTTGGGGGCTGGAAGCAGACGCTTGCCCAGAGTGGAAGTAAATGATGGCCGGCACTAAATGTAGGGCATAGTGCTTCAGGCTACGGTACAGAGGTCACAAGCTTCCAAATAAATTGAAAAACGCATGTTGAAGGATCGCTTGTAAGTTCAAAACTGCCTAATAAACTGCGGCCTCAATTCTTCCATAACGTGAAATTGGTGTGGTCTAAGTTTGTGGGATCCGGGTGGGGCGACCAGGTGGGGGGTGCCTTCGCTATGTGCGCTATAACTCTATAGCAGTGAGTTTTCGTCCAGCCTGAAAGAGATGCGCCTCTGAGTGGCCACGGGGGACTCCAAACCCGATCTGGAAATTCATATTGTTGAAATATTTTTTCGCAGTGTTGTGACTTTTGTGAGTGGCGCTGTCAGTCAGCAACGGGGAACAATTAGTTTCCGATGGAGGTTTTAAGTGCCCATTTTGTACATTCATTTATACCTGCCCGCGGCTGATATTAAGGGCATTAGCACGAGCACAAATCTCTGCTGCCCGCTCGCGCTCTCTCTCACACACACTCAATCACGCACACTTTCGTTCACACACATGCTCTCGCTCACACACACTCTATCACCCAAACGCTCTCTCTCGTCTAAATTGTGCCACCACTGTCACATCTCACCAGAGCTGCTCATATTGTTGTATTCTGCTTTTTTGCAATACTCCAGACAGGCAGATCCGTCGATTTAAAAAAAAAAAAAAATTATTTCTTTTCCAATGTATTTTTCACTTTGCGATAAGACGTACGGTTCTGCTGGAAAAAAGATTCAGAATATGCGTGTAGCTTGCATTTTTTTACAGTTATTAAACAGCGCACGTCATCAAACACGTAAGATATTTCCACACAGATTAAATTATAGCCGTTAAATGCAGCGTTGCACTCTGCAGATGTTAATAGCCGCATCTGCTGAATAATAAAAGGCCATACAGGTTTCAAGATAAATTAGAGCACGAGCATAGCAGCAAGAATGTGAATAGAGCAGACGGGCGCGTTTGGGAGCGCATTTTAAGAACGGTAGTTGAAGTCTGTAAACTGAATGAGAAAAGCCAAGTGCTCGTAGTGCTGAATTAAAGGGACACGTAGCAACAAAAAAAAAAAAACTAAAAAAATACACAAGTTGAGCTTGACCATTATGGTTTATGGAGGTAGCCAAGGCCTGTGGATGTCTAAGCTTACCGTGCCAATGACACATGGGTACGCGGGGACAGAAGAGGGTTTGTGTGTGTACACAAGCAGCATGGATACTGTTAGGGGGAATATGGGCTGGTATCTGGATCACGTGGTTTGTAATCCGACTGTGCTCGAGCCATCGCCATCACTACAAGATTCCCAAAGGAAAGCGTATGGGGCTGGAGCCAGCCCCGTGACTGGGTTCTCCCGGATATTTGTCTGGGCCGAGAAGAAGAGAAGGGGCATGTTGTGTGTGTTTGCCTGGTTATTCCTGACTAGAAGAGGGAAGTGTGATGCATGTGTTTGAACATTTTAACAGCAAAACCTAAGACCGGCCTGAGTGGAACACCCCTTCTGCAAAGAGGTGGATCATAAGTTGTGTGTACCCTAGCTGCAAACATACTTGCATATCGGTGATTAAACTGGGTGCTGTAGGCAACCTCTGCAAAGAAGATGAATGCATGAGGTGTTGTGAGACATTTTTACAGGCATGATGATGCAAGTTCTGAAAACAAATAAGGGATCAACTAATTAGCAGATACAATCCAGGATGAAGGCACATAAACTGAATGACAACTATAGCACCACCACCGCCCGACTTTAACAGGAGTGGCTTTGCTCACCAGTCTATGCAACCTAATCTTCTATGTATTTAATTACGGAGCGCTCTGCATAGACACCTATACAGCAGTATGTTTCCGCATCCCATGTTATATTTTTCTTATACCTCTTAATTTTTAGAACTTGGACTGCACCATGTGCAAAGATCTGTGATTTAAGTAGTCACTGCTGCTCACAGCTTCATTTCTTAACAAGGGTAACTCCGCTTTTAACATTTCAAAATGTTTGTTGCACCATAACATTTTAGCTTATAGGCTCTGGGGGCATATTAGCAAGGCGATTATCGCCACTTTAGCAGGACTTTTTCCCGCTAAAGCGGCGATAATATTATCGCCCTATCAGCAAACTGTCTCTAACAGCAGTTAGAGACAGTTTGCGGGCATTAGCGCCCGTTTTTTTACCGCTTTGCATGTCAGCGATATTTATCGCTAATGACATGCAAAGTGGGCGTTCCCGACGAACAAACCTGGGAAACACCCGCTAACAGGCCTATCGCCTATTAGCAAGGTGAAAAGTCGCGCTAACCGGGGTCATCGCCATTTATTTAACACCTGCAATTAGCAGGTGTTAGCCATACCTAACATGGGGGGGTGGATTATGCTGATACGACCACAGGGTCGTATCAGCAAGGTGTTCTCCCTTCTCCATGCAACATCGCTGGTTTTTCAGCGATGTTGGCCCATTTCCCCGCTATCGCTGGAATATTCATCGCCATAGCGCTAATCGTTGCTAATACAGCGTTAGCGTGGCGATATATTCCAGCGATAGCCGGCGATAAAAAAAATCACGCTAAGCAGGGTTAGCGATGATTATCGCCTCTTCTTTTTAATATGCCCCCTGGTTTTATGAGCGTTCTCTCCCACTACATTATCTACGGTTTTAAACTAACTCGCACGTTCTGACATCTGTATCCGAAAAAAATACATTGTATAGATGAGTTTAAAATGTATAAATATTGTGTAGCTCTCCACACACTCTGATGGCGTTCCTGTGATTGCATGTCTAGATATTGACGAGAAAGAAAACAAACCACCTCTGGGCATATTTCCGGGTGCTGTGACGGAGAACACCCTGCTGGTTGCAATTTCAGTGGAATGTTGGAGCGACAGCAGCCAGTCACTTTTCAGAGACTGTTCGCGCTAACATTAGCTTAAGATAACTTTGTCTACCGTGTTTGTTGAGCCTTACTTGGGCAGTTTAGCTTTCCTGCTACCAGTAATGTGGTGATGCGGGGTGTGCGTGGAAGTCAGTGGAGTCTTTATCCACCCTCTGTTTTTAAGAGCCACTGCATTGAGGTCACACTTCATAATCTATATCCTCTCCAAGCACTTGAATATTAGGTGATGACTGTGAACTTTGAAGGATGAGTGGGTGTAATGGTATGAGTGGGTGTAATGGTATGAGTGGGTGTAATGGGGTTGGAAGTCATCAGATTGCAAGTCCATGAGCATCTTTTTAGTTATCTGTTACTATACCATTTCCCGATGAAAGGCAATATTTCTCTCCATGTGTTCCCATACCTGGCGTGTCACGCGGTTTGGTGCTTTCCCTCCATGTTAAAGAACAGTAGGGGCATATTATCAAGAACGGCGTTAAAATTATCGCCGCTTTAGCGGCATAAAACTGCCGCTAAAGCGGCGATAATGAGCTTGATAATATGCCCTTGAGAATTCCAATAGAAGCCCATGTTCTGGTGTCAACATGGGCTTCTATTGGAATTCTCAAGGGCATATTATCAAGCCCATTATCGCCGCTTTAGCGGCAATTTTATGCCGCTAAAGCGGCGATAATTTTAACGCCGTTCTTGATAATATGCCCCAGTAGTTGTTTCATCACCCAGGCTAATGTGCTGCATAGCTAAATACATATAAGGTCCCAAAGGCGAGACCGATTGCATTGCAAATGCTTGTTCTCAAATAGCAAGTGCTTTATGCAAGTGCACCACAAGACTCATAGGGGCATATTATCAAGGGCTTTATCGCCGATTTAGCGGCACTTTTTGCCGCTAAATCGGCGATATTTTTAACGCCCTATTAGCAAGCTGTCGCTAACAGGCGTTAGCGACAGCTTTCAGGCGTTAGAGGCTGGGAATTACATCGCCTTGCATGTCAGCGATATTTATCGCTAATGACATGCAAGGTAGGCGTTCCCAACCTAACAGCGACTGAAAACAGTCGCTAACATCGCTATCGCCTATTAGCAATAACCGCGAGGCGATAAAAATACGCGCGCTAACCGCGATTAGCGCTGGTTTTTAGAACTGGTAAAAGCATGACTTAACAATAATAGTCAATGGGAGGTGGATTGCAAGGTTAAGTCCCCAGCATTAGCGCGAGGAATCTATCGCTGGATTTCTCGCGTTATTGCTGAGTTTCGCCGCTATCGCTGGATATTTTATCGCATTGGAGATAAACCTTGCTAATAGCATGTTATCTCCGCGGTAATATCCAGCGATAGCCGGCGATAGAAAAACGCGCGCTAAGCAAGCTTTGCGATAATTATCGCAGGTTCTTGCTAATATGCCCCATAATTTAATGCATTTTGTGCCACAATTCAGTATTTCCTTCGTGACCTTTCGTTCCACAAGCATATTAAAACCTTGGGGCATATTAGCAAGACCACGTTAAAATTATCGCCGTTTTAGCGGCAGGAAACTGCCGCTAAAGCGGCGATAATGGGCTTGCTAATATGCGTTATGGAATTCCAATAGAAGCCCAGGTTAGATGTCCTGCACATCTAACCTGGGCTTCTATTGGATTCTATAACGCATATTAGCAAGCCCATTATCGCCGTTTTAGCGGCAGTTTCCTGCCGCTAAAACGGCGATAATTTTAACGTGGGTCTTGCTAATATGCCCCCTTCTTTTAAAAAAACTTCTTTAAAAAAGTCGGTAGCCAATTATTATTATTAGCATATGAATAAGACTCGTGAGGAGTCGAAACGCGTAATGCTGACTGCACTGCCACAATTAAAGAACTGTGAAGGAAGATTGGCTGGTGGGCCTGTGTTTCACATTACCGAATGGTGAAGTGCGTGTTCTTCTTTTGGAAAATTTTGGGACCGACGCTCCAGACAGGCCCCGACCCGAAAGGATGGGCGTTCCGGGTGTCACATTGCATTTGGATTATTAATCAGAACGGGATGCCCGCCGGCTGAATTTGAAAAACGGACAGAGTGTTTCATGGAAGGGCCATGAAGGCCCGCCTGGCATAACTGGAAGTCTTTTTAAACGGCCAGGGTTTGTTGGGAAACTTTTTCCTATGCACGCCATGATTACAAAACTGCAATGAAGGGCAAAGCAGCAAAACACAGGAAGTGATTTCAGTTGTAATTCAGGAGCGGCACGACCTTGGATACTGCAATGATTCACACATGCCACACATGGAATTTAATCCTTCAAAAGGCCATGGGGGAGTATGAAGTTATTTACAGGAACCAGAGGTGATAACGTAATTTTCAGTGATGCTGAAGGACATGGTTTTGCACATGTAAGAACAAAGCATTATGGGCATTGTGGTTCTTTAAAAGATGAACTAAGATTCAGTGACTAAAAGTTTGGATGCGAAAAGGTTGAATATTAACTGATTAATCAGTGCATCAAATTACTCAAGTATTCACTGTTCTCATTTTAAAATCGTTATGAAATGCCCATTTGAATGATGATTTTCAAAATAAGTCTGTCTCGACGGCAGAGGTATTTTGCTGCACCATAAGTCCTTCCTCTCTGTCTATGCATTGGATGTTATAAAACCAAACCAGTGACCACCCCTGTATTAGCATATGAATAAGACTCGTGAGGAGTCTAAACGCGTAATGCTGACTGCACTGCCACAATTAAAGAACTGTGAAGGAAGATTGGCTGGTGGGCCTGTGTTTCACGTTACCGAATGGTGAAGTACGTGTTCTTCTTTTGGAATATTTTGGGACCGACGCTCCCAGACAGGCCCGACCCGAAAGGATGGGCGTTCCGGGCGTCACATTGCATTTGGAATATATATAGCCAAACTATACAAGGGCGGCTGCTGCGCAGTTCGTGACTGCACGAAGGGTCGGGTACATTGTTACCACTGCCCCTGCCCTGTTGACATTTGGACGGTGAGGCTAGAACGTTATGGGGACCCGAGGAAGCCTGTGGACCCTGGACTCACCTTTAACAACTTAAGACCCCCCCTTTTGCCCGATATTCCAGCGCTCATTGAGCACGGACTCCGCCTTTGGTACTCACCACCAAGATGCATTCTGGGGGCTGCAGTCTTCAGACATCGGACTGCAGCTGTGAGCAATCTGCAAGGAGGAGCCAGCTGACTTCCCCATCCAGGGGGAGGATCGAAGCAGTACAAAAGGAGGGTGTCGGTGATTTCTGAGTGAGAAGGGCATCTGATGAAGGCACACTCTACGCCGAAATGCATTATGCCCTGTTGGTCCAATAAAGAGCTTCTTAAGGATTCCCCTGTGTGGCCTCGGCCTTTTCTACTTGGAGGAGGTTTTTTTGGACATTTTACGCGTCAGCCAGAGACGCGTTACAGAGGCCCCGTTCTGTAAGTTGGCCTGAACATCTCTGGATTGGCTCCTGTAGCTGCTTTTTGCTCCGAGGTATCGGAATGGTTCAGGCCCGCCTCTAAAGCCAAACTATACAAGAGCGGCTGCTGCGCAGTTCGTGACTGCACGAAGGGTCGGGTACATTGTTACCACTGCCCCTGCCCTGTTGACATTTGGACGGTGAGGCTAGAACGTTATGGGGACCCGAGGAAGCCTGTGGACCCTGGACTCACCTTTAACAACTTAAAACCCCCCCCTTTTGCCCGATATTCCAGCGCTCATTGAGCACGGACTCCGCCTTTGGTACTCACCACCAAGATGCATTCTGGGGGCTGCAGTCTTCAGACATCGGACTGCAGCTGTGAGCAATCTGCAAGGAGGAGCCAGCTGACTTCCCCATTCAGGGGAGGATCGAAGCAGTACAAAAGGAGGGTGTCGGTGATTTCCGAGTGAGAAGGGCGTCTGATGAAGGCACACTCTACGCCGAAATGCATTATGCCCTGTTGGTCCAATAAAGAGCTTCTTAAGGATTCCCCTGTGTGGCCTCTGCCTTTTCTACTTGGAGGAGGTTTTTTTGGACATATATACATATATACACATACATATATATTGTTTCATATGCTTGTATATGTACCTTGTTTTAGCAAGATGGTGGAACTATTTATTTTGTTCACTGTCCTTATACTGCTAATTACTTTAATCTGCTTCTGTCTATTGATCATCACAGCACATATTTTCTATACAAGAAACACAATGGTTCAATAAATATTGAAAACACCCCTCTTTGTATATTTCTCAGAGAAATAGCGCAGGTGAGTGAGCGAAAGGGTTCAAGATCTGTTACCACAATTCCTGGGGGAGTTAGGGTTGTCATGTTCTGTGGTTGCCAAAACTATTTGCTACCTGTCTAGGTTTAGGGGTGCTTATGGTGGCACTGTGAGCTAGCTGGTCTATAGCACAACATTTTCTGCAGGGGTGCTCGGAATCAGTCTGCCACCATCCAACATTTATGTTGCCCAACAAACGCGCAGTGGAAACTACATGACACTGCTGGAGAGCTATGTCCGGCCTCAGAGACGGAGTATAAATAAAAATCCTAAATCTTCTATCATTTTGTGTAGTGGGTGAGACCATTTACAATCAGCTAGATCACCGTAAAGTGATGCATCTGTGCCATAGCCCCCTACGGACAGTACCTATTATGGATATGTGAGCTTAGGGCCTAAAGGAAGGGAAGGGTGAGGGGCGAAGAGGGTATCTGGTGCAGGCTTGGAGCAACCCGCCGTCTAAGAAAGGGAAGCAAACTTTGTAGGGCCGGAGGGGTGCGCTGGGTTGTCAGGGTCCAGCAACCAGGATCTTCTGAGTACCCATTGTGTGGTGAGAGATAGGATGGCCCCTGTGCAACAGTTCCCTTATTGTGGGTAGTGTCTGAAGGAGGAGAACGTATGGGTGAACATGTGTATGTGGTCATCAGTGTATAAGACAGTGCGCAACATGGCATACTGACCTGTCTTGGTATTGGCTCATGTGCGGGGTGCCGCGTCCACAGGGGCAGCAGTCTTCAGAGGGGACTAGGACTTGTCCCTCAATTGGGGTTCCTTGCAGGGGAGGCAATGTTTGGGACCTCCAGACCACTCACTAGTGACGTCCTCCAGTCATTGACGTATATCTAGTGGGGCCTCAGCGGGCCCACCTGCCTGTTCAGGGGCAGGGTATCTGTAAGGCCAGCGGCGTGACCCAGGTCCATGCCAGTTGGAAAGGCCCCATCCAGATAACCTTCCAATTGGACAGGATCATATAACTCGGACGTTTTGTTGTCATGGGTTATCAGCATTATTGCTGGGTCTAGGAGCCCGTAGCGAATGCCAATTTGTTTAATTTGGGGGCAAAGTTGGAGAAATCGTTTGCGTGTGGTCTGGGTCTTCGAGGAAAAGTCTTGTGATAGGAATATCTTGTGCCCATCAGACAGAAAAGGGCCATTCTTTTTCGCTGCCTGAATCACTTGCCTGACCTTAGGAAGCATGCAATGATCTGCCTCGGGCCTTCATTGAGTGGCTGTCTGTGCTGTCATATCCTTTGTACCATTTGAAACTCCAGGGGAGGGTTAAAGGACAGGTTGGTGATTGTCTGCAGAAAGTGGGTTAAAAAACCCATTATGTTGTCTCTTTCCATCTTTTCCGGCACCCCTGCTATCCAGAGGTTGTCCCTGCGGGATCGATCTTCCAGTTCCACAATCTTCTTTTGGAGGTGCCAGTGATCCTGTTCCCAGTCTATTGAGGCCGCTATTTTCTCATCGATCGGATCCCGGCAAGATTCAGCCACAGACAGCCTGGCATTGAAGGAGGCAATATCCTGGTGCATACTCTGTGTGTCTGCCAAGGTTTTGGAAGTATTTTCTGCCACCTATGAGAGTATGGCCTTGAGTGTTCAACCTCCCTACCAGGAGGGCTGGCTGCACCGCCATGCTAACAGCTCCTCAAAGAGGGTTTGAGGTGAGTGTCCAAGCCCTTAAGCAGCAATGAAAGTGCAAAGGGCACTGTTGAAACAGTCCCTGCCTTGGTAAATATGGTTCTTCAGCCTGCATGGATCAGTGCTGCTGTGCTAGAGATACGTGCTAGCCTTTTCGCTGGGTCCGCTTCCATCCCCTCACTTTCGGTCCATGCAGTAGTGGGCATTGGTCCTGGAACCAGGCATCCCAGCACAGGTCCTGCCCTTCCAAGCAGGGAGGCCAGCTGCAGAGGGTCGATGGGTGCTGCGACCCTCGCTGCGGAGATGTGATGTCTTACCCTGGCTGGATCAGCTGCGGCTCGTCTCTCTCCACGGGCCAAAGGCTGCTCAAGATTATGGAGTGTTGGGAATGCTGCAGGAGTTATGGGTGGTTCAGGGGCCCCATAGGCCTCAGGTGGTGGCCGCGCATCTCAACGCACCATGCAGAGGACAATGAAGGAGAGATGCCACAGGAAGAAGCCATCGCAGGTGGTGCTGGGCCTCAGGGGAGAGTGCATCAGATCCCGGCCTATGCATCAGAGACCTCAGACCCCCGCCTCGGCATCCCTGCTGCCAAATCTGCGGTTCCCTGTGGGAGGGTGCAGCCTTCAACAAGCAGATCCTCCCTTTCCGGGCACTACACTGTCTGAGAGGTAGGAAAGAGCCCGGTCGCTACACACCTGCGCGAGCTCTACTGCGGAACGACCATCTTGCCCAGGCATCAGACTCTGCCCCGACTTTGTGTTTGTGATTCCCAAGGGGTCTGAGGATTGCAGGATGGCTTTGGCACCAAACCCTGTTTCCAAGTGCAAATTCTGGATGCTACTTGAACTTTTCATTCCATGGTTATTTGCCTTTTTGCTAACACCAAATCCAAATCAATAAATCTACTAGTCACTATTTTACCTTAGGTCTCGGATACATTCACAGTAAACAGGTTTAAGGAGTTACTACTAGGCCCCTTTGCGTTGCCCCATTGATAATTTGTACTATCTCCATTAGCCCAGAGTATTGCCAAATGATTATTTTCAGAAAATCCGCCGGTATTTGCCCACTTCTAGGGCATCAGGGACATGAACGCTCTGTGTACTAATAGAAATGAATTCGCTTAAATCAAGCATTTTGAGATATTCTCAGTACCTTTCCGAGTACACATATCGATTCTTCCTTGCCAGTCAGTTGGTATATTTCCATTGCCCATTTGTCCCTAAAGGTGTCTAAGTTAGGCTTAGTGTGGCTACGTAGGGCTTTATCCCACACACAGGGAATAGAAAACTCTTGTTACATTTAAGTTGTATATATTGCCATACTCCAAAGAAAGATATTTAGCGGCATATTTAGGAAATAGTGCCAAATTATAAGGCATATGGCACATTCCTGAATTTTCCCTCTGTGCTGGTGCGCAATAGGCTGCTTAGCGCCACCGCAGGCACCCTTGCACCATGGTGCCAAGCTACCAGGGGGTTGAGCACAGCTTTATTTGGAGTTTGCTTGTGCCTTACCCTGACTAGGATTGTGGTTGCTGCTTGACCAGGACTCACATCCGGATCACTGATTAAATATCGATAAAAAAAACACCGACATACAGAAATATCGCAGTTAAAATATCGTACACACTAATATCGACACCCTATACTTAAACATAAATTTACACAAATATCGATAAAATAATATCGCCTAACAAAATATCGTTTACAAAATTATCGACTACAAAAATATAGGTAACAAAAATATAGAGAAAATTAAATTAAAATGAAATACAACACAAATATTGAAAACACTAATATCAGCCTTACAAATATTATTAAAATACATATAAAAAATATGGATAAAACTATTCAACATTAAAAAAACACTATTAATAATTATTTAATTATTTAAGATATCTCAAATAATTATAATAAACAATTAAAACATATATAACAATATTAAATACTTAAAAAAATTATAATATAATTCTACTAACCCAAATAAATGTTACAATTCACAAAATAAAATTAATTTACTAACAAACAAAAAATAATTAAATATATATAATATACAACAACTATAAATATTATTAATTAACAATATTAACATTGGGGGGGCGCTAGAGGGCGCCGGCAAGATGGCCGCACATTAGTGTAGCTCTGCCCGGACGATCTTTAATCCGCCCAAAATCTGCTGAAAATCGAGGCATCCAAGCGCCTAATTTGCTGTCCTGGCTGAAGAGGCACCCCTGCTGCTGAGGGGGCCATCGGAGTAGTTGGAGAGCCCTACTTTGTAGCACTTTGGCAGGGATGATCCCGATCGCCTCGAAGACAAGATGGCGGCCTCCGCGGCTGCGGGCGAGACCTGAGCTCTAACAGAGGCTCTGTGGTGACGAGAACGCGGGGTGAGATAACATCTGTCCACCCTGCCCTGAGTGGTCGACGGCCGCTGGAACTCACCTCTTCTGCATGCCTCCTGCCCCCGCGCCGGAGGCCTAAGGATTAACACCGGTGCGAGGAGCCCAGCGAGGAGCCCAACTAGACCTGCGGGACGCGCCGGCGGACTTGACTGGCGGCTGCGGAGCTTCATCAATGCCCGCCGCGGACTGTGGTAGGTGGGGGGTGGTCCGGGCCTCGGCCTGTGACCACGGAGGTGGGAGCGGGCCGGGGCCTCGGGTCACGGCCTGCCTGCTGTGGGCTGTGTTGCGGTGCATGCGTCATCCGCTGTCTGGCCGCTTTGCCTGTGCTGACTGCGCGAGAGACAGATCTCCAGCCTCTCTTTCCCCAGCGGTGTGGACAGGCCCCCTGATCCCTGAACTGCCTTCCTGCGCCTGGTCTCCCTCTCTGCCCCACCGCTGTAGTGCTACTGGTGTGACCTCCCGCGGCTGCGCGAGGAGTGGACTGTTCCCCTGAGGCCCGCTTTCATACCCCAGCTCCCGCTGCCTGCTGATTCATCTTGGCCTGGCTTCGCCTGTGGGGGCTATCTAACTGCTGGATATTGAGAGTACCCGGGCCATATCTATTACTTTGACTACTGGCGAAGGCTTGATTCTGATAAAGGCCGTGTCTGGCGGGCATTGCCTCTCTACCCTGCAAGGAACGTATGCTGTATTGCTTTGAACCCCTCACTGCTAGATACTGAGTTTGCACGGTTCTTGCCGCTGCTAACGCAAAACATGGGGAAGCCGGACAAATCACAGCCCCGCCTCACTTTTGAGGCACGAAAATCAGGCAGAGTTCCTCAGAAGGCGGCTTCTGACTCGGAGGCGGATGGACAGGGAGAGGGCCCTCCTAGTCTGGAGTCTACGCTACTGGCGATGCAAAAGAGTGTACAGGCTATCGAGGGTAGCATGTCCACTATTAATCACAGACTAGACCACATGTCCTCACAACTAGAAAAGCAAACGGCACGAATGGGGGAAGTGGAGCAGAGGGTGTCTAATGTGGAGGACGGGCTAAACGACGTCACTAGGAAGACCCTCAATATGGAAAAGGTCTTGGCCCTCATACAGGCCAAGAACGAAGATTTGGAGGCCAGGTCTAGAAGGAACAACATCCGCCTTCTGGGCCTTCCAGAATCAACAAACACTGGCAAAATGGAGCACTTCATTGAATCTCTCATTCAGGAGGTATTTGGTTCTGAGCAGCTGTCCTCAATGTTCGTAGTAGAGCGGGCCCACCGCTCCCTGGCAGCACGACCGGTCCCTGGTGCTCCTTCTAGACCAATCATAGCCCGGCTATTGAACTACCGGGACCGGGATGTCATCTTACGGCTGGCCAGAGAGAAGGGTACCATATGTCACCAGGGAAACACGCTATCCTTCTTCCCTGACTTTACTGCCGCGGTCCAGGCTGCGAGGCGTGAGTATGGGGCCGTTAAAAAATTCCTTCAGTCCGAAAACATACTGTATGCCATGCTGTATCCCGCGCGTCTCCGCATGGGTTCGGAGGGGAACTTTAAGATCTTCTCGACTCCAAAAGCGGTGATGGAGCATGCGAAACAATTGAAGAAGCACCGACGGGAGACCGAGACTGACCGGGGAGAGGAGGATTGACAACCCTTAAGTACTCAGTGACTTGAGCTTCCCCAATGTGCCCCCGTACTACTGAATTCCATAATTGTTTTACCCTTGGGCAAGAGTCTTAGCTACATGTTTCTTATTTCTGTCCACAGGACGAATGACGCTCTGTCATATACATGATGGACAGGATGCACTCAGTTAAATCTTTGCTTATTGATTGTAACACAGGTACACGACCGATTGGCCACCTCCCGCTCTGTGGGAGGACAGTAGCACTCTGACACCCCCCACATGGGAGTTCCCCACACACCCCACTGTTAACGAACTGTTAGATTTGGTTGTTGGGGTTTGTTTGCTTTGGGTTGGGATGGCTTTGGTTTGTTGGGTACGCTGAAGTGGGAGGGGGGATGGGGGTTTACGGTGGGAGGGGGGCTAACTGGCACTTTAAGCTTCTTATTTCGTGAATTATCTCTTCTTGGATACACTGGCACACACACGTCTTTGATAAATTCATTTATTAGGATCCTTTGCACTCAACTGTCTAGATGAGGAGTAAGATACAATTTTTAACCTGGAATGTGCGTGGCCTCAACACTCCTAAAAGATTAGGTCCGTGTTTGCCTATTTGGACAGGATGGATGTCCAGATTGCTTTTTGCAGGAGACCCATCTCACAAAATTATCGGAAAAGAATGTGGGGAGTAGGTGGGCTGGCCTACGTGTAGCTTCCTCCTACTCCAGCTATGCACGGGGGTGATTACACTGGTTAAGAAAGGGACTCCATTTCAGGCCACGCGTACTGAGACGGACGACCTGGGCCGTGTGGTGCTGGTGCATGGACAACTAGGTGGGTCAAGTGTTTTGTTAGTGAATGTGTATGGCCCAAATGTTGATGACCCTGCCTTTTTCGTTGATGTCTGTCGCCGCATCTCGGGGTACCCAGATGTGGAGATAATATGGGGAGGCGATTTTAATGTTTGTCTGGATATGGATGTTGATCGTGTGGGTAGTGGGCTGGCACAGCCTAAACAGGCTGCGGAGGCGCTGCGGGGGCTGATGGATGCGGGGCAATTGAAAGACGTGTGGCGTTTGCAACACCCTGAGACGCGAGAGAATACATTTGTTTCCTCTGTACAAGGGACTTGGTCCCGTCTGGATTTCTGGTTAGCCACTGAGGCTGCATGCACTTGGGCGATTGGGGTACGTCATTTGGCCCGGACACTCTCGGACCACTCTCCAGTGCTATTGGAACTCCAGGTCCCCGCGTGTGAGAGGCCACCGTTCCAGTGGCGATTACAGCCGTCGTCTCTGTCTGACATAGTCTTCAAGGCCACTGTTGGGGAGGCTATTCACAATTTCTTCAGGGAAAACACGGGTTCTGTTGATAGCGCGGGCACCATGTGGGAGGCATTTAAAGTCACCATCAGAGGAGTCTGCATGGGAGCACAGGCCGGTGTTCTACGGGATCTGAGACACAGGATTAGCAAATTAGCTGCTAATATTTCGACCTTAGAACGAGCATATGAGACAAACCCACTACCCGAAACACTGTCAAAGATCCGTGAACTGGTGACTGAACATAATGAAACTGCCGACCAGGAGATGGCGCACAAGTCCAGGCGTAGTAAGGCCCGTTATTATGGTGAGGGGGAAGGCCCAGCCGTTCACTTGCACAAAAATTGGCTGCTCCACGGAGTCAGGAGTATATCACTGAGATGCTTGATGGGGCGGGAGGGGCTCACTACACCACGGATGACATCAGTGAGACCATACTTGGCTATTATACTGCCCTTTATAGCAATAGAGATATGGTACAGCCAGATGAAATACACTCGTATTTAGATGACGTGGCACTTGGCTGGCTGTCCCCAGGACATAGAGAATATCTTACTCAACCTTTCGATGAGGAAGATGTTAAACTTGCTATTATGTCCCTCCCCACATGTAAAGCTGCAGGCCTGGATGGGCTCCCGAGTGAGTTCTACAAGACATTCGCAGATGCTCTGGCCCCCAGACTCCTTGAGGTTTATGCGGAGGCGTATGACACTGGACGCCTTCCGACCTCGCTACGGGAAGCTCTCATAGTGATGCTATTGAAACCCGATAAAGAGCCCAACAGCTGTGATTCCTATCGTCCGTTATCCATGATTAACATCGACGCCAAGATTTTAGCTAAAATGATTGCCTGCGACTTCAGCCACTGGTCCTCCTGCTGGTTCTGCCTGACCAGTCAGGCTTTGTGCCTGCACGATCCACCACGCACAATCTACGCACCCTTTTTGCGACTCTCCACTATTTCGATCCCGAGTTCCAGGCCGTGGCGGTACTACTTGATGCCACAAAAGCATTTGATTCTCTCTTTTGGGAGTATATGTTTACTGTACTTATACGAATGGGGTTTCCCCTTTCTTTTTACAATGGATCAGGGTGCTGTACTCTGAACCAGCTGCCAGAGTTCGCGTGAACGGGTGGGTGTCGTCTACGTTTCCCATAGGAAGGGGTACGCGGCAGGGCTGCCCCCTGTCGCTGATGCTATTTGCACTGGCACTGCAGCCGCTGGCTTGTAAACTACGCCAATTGCACGCCCCGGCTGCCCTACGCTTCCGACAACGACCACTTGTTGTCTCACTCTATGCGGACGACATGCTTTTGTATGTCCGTGAGCCTGCAACCTACCTCCCTGCGTTGCTCCGTGAATATGTCAAATTTGAAGGTTTCTCCGGCTTAGGGATAAACTGGGCCAAATCGACGGTATTCCCCTTAACGGCTGGTACCTTTGAGGTCGACTTAGACTTTCCCCTGTCCTGGACCCAGGACCCTGTGAAATATTTGGGGATTTGGGTGCATAGAGACCTTGAGCAGGTACTCTCCATGAATTATGGACGCACTATCACACAACTCACAGAAAAAGCCGAGCAGTGGGCCCGTCTGCCCCTCTCGCTTGCGGACCGTATCGCAGTGACCAAAATGGCTATTTTACCAAAATTATTATATCTATTTGTGAATATCCCTCTCCGCCTGAACATGTCTGTCTTTAAGGTACTGCAAACGGCCCTACTGTCATTTGTCTGGGAGGGCAAGAAACCTCGTAGTTGGGATACTCTGGTACAACCATTTGAACGAGGTGGCTTTGAGGCACCGGATTTGCACCTCTATTATTTATGTGCACAGGCGCAATTTGCGCATTATTGGTTTTTCCCCCAACGCTTTCTTCCTCATACCGCAATAGAAGCTGATGCGATACTCCCTCTGCCATTAGAGGCAGCCACACTTTCGGGTGGTAGTGGAGGCCCCCGGTCGGAAATTAACCCGGTACAGTGCACTGCCTGGGCTTGGCAGGCATTGGCTAAAAGGGCAAGGCTGAATTACCTCTATGCCCCTAAATTACAGTTAGTGGCGCACCCCGGCATATCGGCGGCGCAAGAACGCTCTGCATTGCGCACACTGCAAATGGTTGGGGTTACGCAGATGGGAGACCTATATAAACACGGCCAGTTTCGCTCACTATCTGACGTCCAAGCGGGCAGGGCGCATGGATACATGCTGAGTTTCACGTACGTGAGGGTCCGACAGGCAGTCAAGGACGTCTACCCTGATTACCCAGCGGAGCCTCAGACATTGCGAGCACTGCAGGCGGTGCTCGCTGGGGAGGACCGCAAGGGCCTAATTACTAAATTATATGCTGCGTCGCTCCGTGAGAGGGAGGCGGATGTACATCCCTCATACACTAGATGGAATGAGGCGTTGGGGGGAGTGTTGTCTGCAGATCACTGGCAATGCTGTTGTAAACTGACTGGGCACCTTACAGCTAACTGTAACCTTCGCATTATCCATTTTAAATTTCTGCACCAACTCTATTATACCCCCGTGCAGCTGCGAAAATTTGGATTGCGCGATACGGCTTGTTGTGTGCGATGTGGGCAGCCGGACGCTGATTTTTTCCACCTCTCCTGGCTGTGCACAGGGATAGCTGCTTTTTGGACTAAAGTTGCGGGCGTGCTGACAGATGTAGTGCTGGAGTGGGTGAGATGTTCGCCTATGTTATGTCTGCTGGGCAATGTGACGTCTTTGAAACCTTGCAATAGGCGACTTGTTGCTGTGGCGACGCTAATGGCCAAACGTGCTGTGGCGCTCTGCTGGGGCGCTAAGGGATTGCCTATGGTCCGAAAGTGGATCAGAGATTTGGTTTACTGTCGGGAGCAACTGGAAGTGTATGCAGAAGAACTGCCTGAATCGTCACGACCCAAAGACTTCTGGGCCCCACTAACATTATATCTCCTGAGTCATCCTGATTTATAATGTACCACGCATTTGTACTCATATTCTGAAGATGCCCGATGCCATTGGACTCAAATCAAAGTGTCACTGTACATGTGTACCTCTAGGAAGCGATGATGCTCTATCTATGTATGTCCCATTTGTTGTAGTGCCAGGGGTGGGGGAGAGGGTTCTTTTTTGTGTTATAAGAGAAGGATGTTGCATATTTGTTTCATATATCATCCGGTGCATTGTGTAATTCTACATTGCGTGCATTGATTTCAACAACGCGATGCTGATGGCTCGCTTGAGCAGTATTTGTATTGTATCGCAAATTTTCAATAAACAAATTTTAAAAAAAGAAAAATATATATTATAAGGCTTTTATTGGGAAACCTAAAGCGTCGTCGGGAAGGTTACACCAAAATCATTTAGTGCACGAAATGAGACAGGGCATTCATTGTAAGAGAAATCTAATAAAACATCAGGAAGGCCATGCACTGGAGAAAATCTATATGAATGTACAGAATATGACAAGGCATTTACTGCAAAAGGAGAGCTCAGAGCTGATGCGATATCAGAAATTCGACACTGAGTTGAAATCACATACAAGTGCTAAATTTGACAAGGCATTCATTACAATGGGACAGCTAATGTTAAAGTGCCTTCACCCTGACCTGTTCCATCCCAATACTCCAGTATACGCTTCTTCAACTCACTTGTTCTCACCCTAAATGTGTTAACATCAAGAGTCACTTTTCTATCTCCCACACAATGCACCATCTCCAGAAGCATCAATTCCTCTTCTTTAAAATGCCTGATTCACAGTACCAATACTCCTAGGATGCTTGTTTCCGGTCAGGAGGACCTGGCTTGGCAGTTCTGGCTGGACTGTTCCCATGTGGCATAGGGTCAAGACTGATTTGCATATGGCCAGGTCTAAACTGGGGTGGCATGGTGAGCAAAAGAATGATGGATTTAACCCACATCTCTTGACTGGGGGTGAATGTTTTGATTTGTTCTGCATTCCATCCATCAATTGTGTGTCTTTTGCTTTAACGCAAATCAACGCCCTAGAAAACCTAGCATTCCTACTGAACCTACTTAACACACTTCTCTTTGACACATAACAACTCATACATCACCACAGAAAGCCTAGCACTCATACTCAACTTACTCAAACACTCTCCCCTACCGACACATAACAAAGTTAGAATTTTGGACCTCATCTTTGCAGACCCTTCCACTGTCAGATGCTCCGCTTCTATTGTCAGTGACTTTTCAGACAAATAAGCCATCCCTAGACATCTCAAAAAGTAAGATGGAGTCTTCTGCTGAAAAAATAGCACCTGATGTGCTTCAAGGCCTTATTCTGCTGAAACGAAATTCAGCTAGCTTCTCCGCTTATTTTCTCTCTACCCTCTTGAACTATAATATTGCCAACCAGATCACTGTACAAGCCATAGCTCTGATGTGGCCCACAATATCGCTTTCTCTAAGCCCAAAATATCATAACCTTTTTTTTTTTAAATATGAAAGTAGACACATTTATTTACTCAGCAACGGTGAGAAGTACATGGTTGACATGTGCTAATCTAAGTAAATTGAACACTGTATTAAAATATTTTCACTTTGAGCCAGCCCCAAATACACATACTTCTTTGAAAGAAATACATGTGACTTACAGTCGGAAAAAAAGCGACAGATTACTTTAAATATCTTGATATTCATATGGCCCTGGCTCGCCTAAGAGCATGGGAGCTCAATGGGGAGCTCTTGTTATCCCAAATTAAAAGTGACATCGGGGCATAGGGAGGATTACCTCTTAGCATTGCTGGTAGGGGGCACTGTTTAAAATGGTCTCACTCCCCTGTCTGCTCTACAAATTACAGAATTATCCATATGAAATCCCAGCGGCCATGTTCCGCTCACCACAGTCTACTATCACAACATTTATATGGGCAGGTAGGCAGGCCCGCATTGCATTTCGGAAATGTATCCTTTCCCCATGTGAGGGAGGATTGGGCGTGGCAGATGTCAAGATATACTACACATGGCCTGTCAACTGATACTTGTGAATGACTGGTTCTTTGCAGACCGCGACCACCCAAATATAGGCATCGAAAATATGGAATAATTAACTTGCTGTACAGCCCATGTAAATGACTAGGATTTCTCACGTCACTAATGCGACACTATCTTGCTGGCATCAGGCACTCCATAGGATCGGATGGGATGAAGTCCTGACTGCAGATACCCCATTACGGCGAGTACCATGGCTCCGGCATACAGCAGGCCTCGGTGGCCTTTGCCCCTTGGAATCGAATAGGTATTTTCAAGTTAGGCGATGAATGGGAGGGTGACCATTTTAGGCCATTCACACAACTTAGGGAAACTGATGACATGCACAAATCCCAATTTTAAGGGCTCTCTACAACTATGACATGCTTTAGATGCTCATGCTGGAGAGTTGAAGGTTCTGTGCAATTTTAACTGTCTAGAAACCCAATTAACAATATCTGAACTTGGGAGGCAGGGAATTTCTAGATTATACTGGACACTGGTGGCTAATGCACCTGCTCAGCCAGGAAAATGTCTCTACATTAACATGTTGTGCTCAGAAGTATCGCAAGGTATGGGGCATGTGGTGGGACTGAAATCACAGACTGGACTCTTTACAAATGCTCACCTGCAATTGGTGGGGTGTTTGAACTAGATTGCGTTTCGATTGTACTTAAATTGTGCTCTGCTGTAGGCTGTTTTCTGCTTGTTAAAACTAATAAAGAGTATTTATTTTTAATTAAAATATGTTTTCCACATTTATATGTTCAGATGTTCTAGGCCATTGACTGTGATGGTGCGCTGCAAGGTCCCGCTCCTGATTAATGGAAGTACCTTCACAAAAAAGATCCCGTCTGCACTAAATCGATTACTGTTGCAAGCCCACAGCAGCTTGTCAATTTATTTTTATCTTGTAGTTTGTGTTGTTGGATGCTTTCCTCCCCTGTTCACTGAGTCTTTCGCTTTTTCACGCTAAATCAGGGATAAGTCAAAGCACCTTTTTTGTTTCAAATATAAATTAGGGACAATAATAATTTTGTGCATTCATCTTTTCATTAATATTGAGGATTCCAGTACCCTACTTTTATTCAGTTTGGTATGCTATTTGGTTTGGTTGCACTACACTTTGATGAGGCTTGTGACATTTTGCACTTATTTGCCTCTTAGATGTACACTAGATATCTGCTTCCTGCAAAGGTCATTTAAGGTGCACCCATTCCTGCCTGATGACCAGCTCCTCTAGTGCACTCTTTGTAAGATCTCTCTCCTTCCTCTTTGAGGGTTGTTAGCAGAAATGTTTTTCCACATATCTTTTGATGAAGACCCTTTTAATTGTCTATGTAGGGTCGAAATGTCCCTCTTCATGAGTAATTGAAGACATTTAAAACCGGTCAAATTCTAATTCCCAACATACTTTGTTCAGAGAATCTATAACTTTTTAGTGTCTAAGCACGAGACTCCACGACACCAGCATCCGAGACCAAGGCCTGGATTGGATCTGTTCCTTCCTCTTTGGTACAACACAGCGAGTCAGACTACCACCGTTCCTCTCCAGAACCCACTGACAACGGCTGTGGAGTCCCCCAGGGTTCATCCCTGAGCCCCACCCTCTTCAACGTCTACATGGCCCCGCTCGCAGCCATTGTCAGGAACCATGGACTCAACATCGTCTCCTACGCCGACGACACCCAGCTGATCCTCTCCCTCACCAACAAACCCACAATCACCAGAAACAACTTCCTCAATGGGATGAAGGACGTCGCTACCTGGATGAGAGACAGCTGCCTCAAGCTCAACTTGGACAAGACCGAAGTCCTCATCCTAGGGCCCAACACCTCCGCTTGGGAGGATTCCTGGTGGTCCGTCGCTCTAGGAACCTCACACCCACGGGCCATGCACGAAACCTCAGCATCATACTGGACTCCTCGCTCACGATGAACCACCAGATAAATGCCGTCTCCTCATCATGCTTCCACACCCATCACCTGCTTCGAAAGACCTTCAGATCGATCCCCACTGGAGACCAGGAAAGATGATCACCCACGCACTCATCAGCAGCAGACTCGACTACGGAATGAACTCTATGCAGGCGTCACCCAGAAACTCCTCAGGAAACTACAGAACGTTCAAAATGCCGCAGCCAGACTGGTCAATATCCCCCGCCGCAGCCACATCTCCGGGCACCTGCCGAGAACTCCACTGGCTCTTAGTCAACAAAAGAATCACGTTCAAGCTCCTCACACACGCCTACAAAGCCCTCCATGATGCTGGACCAGCATACCTTGACCACCGCCCAGTTGCAGCCGGCATGGCTCACGGGTAGAGGGGTGGGCGTGGGGTCGCACGGGTGGGGGGATGGACAAGTGGTTGTGTGGGAAGGGGGGTCGCGCAGGGAGGGGGGTTTATATAATAAAAATAAAAAATGTAAACTTACCTTTCCCGGGTCTGTGTCTTCACTGCTCAGTCTGCTTCTGCTTTTCTGCCTTCGGCAGGAGCAGGAAGCAGGCAGCCTCCCTCCCTAAGCCAATCACAACGCTGCAATGGCAGCATTGTGATTGGTCGGGAACGACGCCCAGCCAGGCGCCTA
>CAWUFW010018698.1:0-212271 GCA_963921515.1 Calotriton arnoldi | reverse complement strand
CCCTGGGTGAGGGTGGTGGTAGTGGTAGGCATCCTGCCCCCCTGGGTGAGGGTGGTAGTAGTGGTGGGCATCCTGCCCCCTGGCTAAGGGTGGTAGTAGTGGTAGGCATCCAGCCCCCTGGCTAAGGGTGGTAGTAGTGGTGGGCATCCTGCCCCCCTGGGTGAGGGTGGTAGTATTGGTGGGCATCCTGCCCCCTGGCTAAGGGTGGTAGTAGTGGTGGGCATCCTGCCCCCTGGCTAAGGGTGGTAGTAGTGGTGGGCATCCTGCCCCCCTGGGTGAGGGTGGTGGTAATGGTAGGCATCCTGCCCCCTGGGTGAGGGTGGTAGTAGTGGTGGGCATCCTGCCCCCTGGCTAAGGGTGGTAGTAGTGGTAGGCATCCAGCCCCCTGGCTAAGGGTGGTAGTAGTGGTGGGCATCCAGCCCCCTGGCTAAGGGTGGTAGTAGTGGTGGGCATCCTGCCCCCCTGGGTGAGGGTGGTAGTAGTGGTGGGCATCCTGCCCCCCTGGGTGAGGGTGGTAGCAGTGGTGGGCATCCTGCCCCCTGGCTAAGGGTGGTAGTAGTGGTGGGCATCCTGCCCCCTGGGTGAGGGTGGTAGTAGTGGTAGGCATCCTGCCCCCCTGGGTGAGGGTGGTAGTAGTGGTGGGCATCCTGCCCCCTGGCTAAGGGTGGTAGTAGTGGTGGGCATCCTGCCCCCTGGGTGAGGGTGGTGGTAGTGGTAGGCATCCTGCCCCCCTGGGTGAGGGTGGTAGTAGTGGTGGGCATCCTGCCCCCTGGCTAAGGGTGGTAGTAGTGGTAGGCATCCTGCTTCCCTGGCTAAGGGTGGTAGTAGTGGTAGGCATCCTGCCCCCTGGCTAAGGGTGGTAGTAGTGGTGGGCATCCTGCCCCCCTGGGTGAGGGTGGTAGTAGTGGTGGGCATCCTGCCCCCTGGCTAAGGGTGGTAGTAGTGGTAGGCATCCTGCCCCCTGGCTAAGGGTGGTAGTAGTGGTAGGCATCCAGCCCCCTGGGTTGGGGTGGTGGCGCGCATTCAGGCCCCTGTGTGCATATGTGGCATTGGTGATGGGCATCCCGCCCCTATGGTGCTGCTGTTGCAAGTATATTCAGATTCCCAGTGTATGTGTGTGATGTGTCGTGTACGTGTTGTATGTGTTTTGTGGTTGGTGTCTGACTTACCTTCTGCGCCGTACGCGTCCGTGCCTGTTCCGGTAGTAGATGTAGAATATTGGTATGATCGGGACGAAGGGATTCATGGTTGGTTCGTGTCGTTCGTCCTTCTCGTTGCTTCGCGTCGTCCTCGTCGCTTGGCTTCGTCCTCGCCGCTTCGCTTCGTCCTCGTCGCTCGCGCCGTCCTCGTCTGTGCTGTGTTCGTCTCGTAGCCGTGGATCGTGTTGTGGCGCGATTCGGAGCTTATGTGCGCCTCTCCCGGATGCTTTGACGTGCCGTGCGTAGCGACGGGTTCGGCGCGTACGGAAAGCGCATCGTACTTGTCCGGCCGGACGGGGCTGCATTTTCCCTTCCGTGCGACTCGATTCGGCGTTTCCGGATTCGCCTCGGTCGGAGAACAGGACCTGGTTTGGGTGAGTACGGCTCGGCCGGAATTTTTGCTGTTGTGCGCATCGTACTTGCTCGTTCGGTGTGCTGTACGGATCGGTCGGGAAACAGGCATTCGCATGGCTTTTTTCCCGACCGAATAGTATTGGGTGCGCCTCCGACCGAGATCGGAATCGGCCCCATAGTGTTATTATTTTACGTCATCAGTAACTTCAGAGGCTTCTCCTGAGAAATGTGCTATAAAAATCTATTTGCACTAAAGAAGTCTGTCTTAAACTAGCTGCATGCCAAAGTGTCCTCTGCTTGGCCTGAGCCATTGCATTTATGCTTAAGGGACTAGCTACATTTATATAGGTAGCCAAGATTTAGAGACCTTGAATAAAAGTTGTACTGGGCTATCAACCAACTGCTTCTTTGCTTCTTAGTGATTTGGTTCATAGCAACTGCTTTTGCTTTGTGCTTTTTTAGGTCGAGCCTAGTGCACCGCGCATGCGCTGCATTGCGGGGCTTCTTGTATCTACTCTGTGTGGGTCTGACTCCTCCCACGCATTGGATTGGCTTCTGCGTGTGTCTTTTCATAATCAAAGCCTGCAAATGGCTAAAGGTGAGTGCATGTCCCACCTCTTCTGAAAGTTCACTCCCATGGCGTTTTTCCGCGGGAGGGAGCAGCAGCACGCAGGGCGGCAGCTGCAGTGCCTCCTTGTCTCTGTGTGCCTGACCCCACCATTCCTCTTTGTGTCCCTGTGCCATCTTTGCCCGCCTGCACCACTCCCCCTTGTCTCTGTGTGCCCGCCCCCACCACTCCTCTTTGTGGCCCTGTGCCGTTGTCGGTGTTCACCATGCTCCCGCCCCGCTCCCGTTGTCGCATTCCCTTTGTTTTCTTAGCTATACAAGCCACTCGTTCGACATCTGGTCTTAAAATAATTCACATTCTTCCTCAGAGAAGCCAGAATCCCTGCATAAGTTGGTTTAAAGCGCTTCTGTAATACTTCAAATGCCACCTTTGTAGCCTTAGGGTGCTAAGAATGGCCGAGATTTGGAAGCAGGTTGGGGCTGAGTTCCAGCCTGCACGGAGAGGTCCAGGCCATCTTCCTCTGTTTGCTGTCGTCATGTGTGACAAAGTTGTCACAGTTCCACAGGCGCTCTGAAGACCGATGAATGAGAGGAGTGAATTGAGGCTTAGCTTATTTACTGAGTGTTTACTGTGTAGCGACTGTAATATTAGCCGAAGGAGTTTAGTAAATTTTTGCTGCCATAATGGCAAATGAAAGATTGCCAGGGTTAACTTCACCAAAACGTATAGAAACCAGGCAACTATCCTACTTCGGTCTGCCGCAAAGGCCCTGTGATAACCCGACAATATATATATATTTTTTAATTAATGATGCTGGTGAAATAAGAATTTTTCACCTAAAAGCACGAGTGCACTGGATCTTTGTAATCAATCACCTTGTCTACATTCCTTTCAGCCCTAGCAACAGTCCCTTAAATTCAGATGTGGAGAAAACTGAATAATTAATCACCTGTGAGAGCCATGAAACTCACTGAAGGGAGTTCAAGTCTACGGGTTTCTCCATAGGCCCATGCGACAAGAACGCCCTCGCAAAGCACTATGAATAAATATTAATGGGGCAGATTTACAAAAATAGTTGTAGCCTAAATTGCTGTGACAAGAACATCAAGGGATACAGAAAGCCCGAGAGTATATGCGAGTTTACATTTTTGTTAATGAAGGAGAGTGGAATAAATATGGAATTCCTGAGGCTTTTGTGTGGGGGATTTGAGGTACTGCAAATTGCAGTGAACACGCACAAACTGTTTGCTTCTATTCCAGCTCAGTTTGCATGCAGTTTTTACCCGTGAAAACTAATTTTAAGTTACGCTGTTGTTTTTGTGAACGAATTGTCATGTAAATGAGACATTTGCCTTTTTTTACAATCATTTCTTTGGAACCCGAATTGTCATGTAAATGAGACATTTGCCTTTTTTACAATCATTTCTTTGGAACCCGAATTGTCATGTAAATGAGACATTTGCCTTTTTTTACAATCATTTCTTTGGAACCTGTTTTCCACTTGTGGGAATTCTGCATTGTATAGTATTGAAGTGTTACCATGATGCTTTCTTTTATTATATTATTGATGTTATTTTATCATCATCACTAGTCCCATTATAGTTACTAATAAGCAGATAGTTTTGAGTAGAATAGCAAGGTGAGGTACACATCCATGGTCTATACAGAGCATAAGCACATTATTTACTAACAACTAGTCCCAAGAGAAGTTATCGGGATCAAGCAGGTACTTTAAGCCATTACTCTACAGAGTGGAAGGCACGTGTGCCTTTTAAAGTTCCTCTTTACTGACCTAGAGAATGTTATGTTAGTTATGGTAAATAGCTTGTTTTGTGTTGCTGATCTTGGACTACAAAAGACCTAGCCTTGAACATTTAACATTCTTTCTCAGATATGAAAAAAACAATATTCATTTTAGTCAGACCCTCATTATGACGTTTGGGGGGGAAAGAAACGTAGATGGCATATTGATGTCTGAACCTGAAGGTAACTTATGAATAAAGATATTTGGATAAACTGTATTCAGAGGGAAAGGGAAACTTATCGAAGTCATGTCTAAATAGATTGCAATGTTTTAAAACACTCTATGGTGAGTTCTCAGTCTGAGCATTTGGGAAAGTATACGTTACCAAAATGGACCATTATCTGATTTTTTTTTTTATCAGGCCTCAGCTAAACCCTGTGAGCAAAGCAGGATGGTGGACCTTAATGCTTTCAGGGCGTGGAAGAAGGTGAAAACCTTGGAATGGGTAGCCTTCCTTGCCACTACCGGCCCCTGTCTGACTAATGATGTCAACCAAAATGTAGAGGCTGTTAACACATGTCCTCTGGGATCAGGGGATGTACTAGCTCGTTTACAGGAGCAGAAATAGAGAAAAGGCAAATCTTGTGCTCCGTGGTTCTCTCCGCACCTGGTCCGCTAATTTTATTTTATTACCTGCTCGTCCATTGCCATCCACATCTCAATGGTTTCTTTTTTTTTTAAATTAGATTTCTTTGGAGGAGCAGGAAGCAAATTTCTGTCCACCTCTCCATCTTACAAAAGCTCTTTCTTGCTTGCAGTGTTTTTTATTTACCTATCCATTTCGGATTGGAGATATAAAAAATGGCACCTGTGCATTTTTTAGGCATGTACATGCCTGCTCATTCATACGCACATAAGCCATCACACATGTTCGCTCCTTGAGCTGCTTTATTTGTTTACTTTGCCCTACGCTGTACCACACTGGCAAAAAACGTTTTGCCGATACTGCATGGTATCCGCAGTCAGCATTGTCAAAGCCAATAGGTCCAAAAGGCGAGACCTTTTGGCTTTGCCAATGCTTGTTCTCTTTTGCCCTAGTTTTTCTAGATTGTTTTCATAAATTGTGTCATGTTTACAGATTGAGGGACTGAGTCCTCTCTAAATTGTCTCTTTCCATTCCAAAGAACCATTTGGCTATAATCAACCATTTGGTGATGTGTGATTATTTAAGTTGAACTATCAAGCCAAATGTGCTTCTTCTATAGAAATGTTCTCATGCCCTCTGTTGATCCACATTAGGCACGAGCTGCATATTCAGTAGACCTTCAGCTAAACAATAGTCTCATTTGAGACCACCTAGTACAGCAACTGCTTAAAAAATCACCCCCGCTTCAACTTTCAAAAGTGCTGATGGCCTAGTGCTATTAAGGGCAGATTGTAGGAATAAGCTACCGGCTCCCCTTGTAAAGCCCACACTGTGCTCTTAAAAGTAGTATTTGAGGCAGCCACTCACCTAGAACCCAGTTGATGCCTGTTAAATGGCATCACACTGATTCCAGGGTCCCTACCATGGTTTCACCTCGACGTCAAATTTACCTTCAAGACATCATCCATTTATCTTTACGACTGCCATCTTGGATGATGACATCATCTAGCTATGCTATGCTCCTAAATTGGTCAAAAAAGGACCACCTGCTCTCTGGTTATCTTTTGTTATCATTTTCTTATTAAGCACACCATAGGCAGCAGGGATCTATGTGATGTCAACCGACGAACAACATAACATCAATCCAAAGCTGCAGTTCTCACGGCCAGCTGTTACCAAGATAGTTTGTGTGAATAAAAATTACTTTAAAATGGTATTATTGTCGAGATTATGATTCTACAGGGCCGTTTCGTAACCTCAAAAGGATCTCACCTCTTAAATCTGGGGACCACTAATATACAGATCGCCTCCAAACTCGAGGATCATGCTTCATGCTATCCTTCAAACCTGCCAGACATGATGAAAGGACCTGGTCCAGGAACGGCACCATAAGCCACTCGAAGGTACCAGTGATCGATTTTCCGATGATACTCGGGATGCACAAACTCTGCAGCAAAACCAGATCATGGCTTAAAAAATAACATTTAAAGTGAAATAGACCCTCTGACAATATACGTCCAAGATGTAATGGATGTTTGCGAGTTCCTCCTTGTTTTTAGATATATTCATAATGCATAAATATTGTTCAGATGCCAGGACTTTGCTCCCAAATAAATTAACATTTAAAGAAATACAAACGCATGCCCAGATGAAAAAAACACACGTTTGCTATTTAGGACTTAAAACCTCGTCTGGGGAAGTCACGTGTGGTGCTTACGTCTTTAAGAAGCAACAGTATTCTAAACAGGTTTATATTTTTGGTAGCAAGGTGTTCAGTCGCCCCAAACCTCCATAGTGGTCCACATGTTTTATACATACATTAGCAGACAGCTATTTTCCTCGACAACAAGTTGGCAGCTCTTGCAAGCTCTTCCTGCCAGAGGACAATCAGTTACATTCCGATGGAAAAATAAATCCCTCCAACCCACCCAGAATGCAGTGCGGGAGGCGAACCGCTCGCGGCATGCTAGCACTTTCGGTTACCACCCAACAGCAAACGAGGCCCCCAGTGACTTTGTCAAACTTTAGTGAAGATTAATTTGACTGCAGGTGTCAGGCGTGAGTTGCCCTTTGCAGATTCGCCGAGAACATGTGGTGGAAACACTTGCATATGCAGGCAAGATGGCGAGACATGTGACGTGACGGATCTCACAGCGCTATTTTTATGAAACGCTCGTGTTTGTTCAGAAAACCCCAAACAAGGCGGAAGCACCGAGTTTGCCATTTTCTCATGTTTACTCCCAAACACTGTTACCAATTACTGGTGCCGGAATATATTTTGTTTCCTTAATTGTAATTTCTCAGGCAGTGTACAACCGGCAAAAGCCGGCCCATAAATCTTGTAGTGACAGCTACTGTGCTTGTCCAATGTTAAGCATTAGTGGTTCTTTTCTGAGCCATTTCTTAAGTTGTCTGCGTCAGCTTTCTACCTTCCACACACATCTGCAGTTCATCTCAGCTTTTGAAGAAATATATGAGCGCCTCCGTTCAATTTCACCTCCCCTTTCAGGAGCCACCGACTTGCCGCTGTGAAGGCCTGACTCGTTTGAAGGTCGGCCGATTCGTTTGAAGGTCGTCTGCAAAGGATAAAACCTAAAGCCTTTGTAAAATGTACATGCGATAGGAACTATTTCATCCCAGCACCATTTCGTGTTATTTGTTGGTGTTTGCGGCTGTTCTGCATTGTGCTTCCCGAATAGAAATAGCTTTGCTTATGACAGGTGGTGTATGTTTGACCGGAAGAGCCCGAACCACAAAGATTTTTCTGTAACTTACTCCTGTAGTACTCCTTGCTTGCTCTTGAATTGTAGGAGTATGCCTTAAGTCCTACAAAATTAAGTAGCACCCATTCACTGCAAATTCACAGCTATTCAGGAACAATTTCTGTAAAAATCAATATGCTAGCAGATAAATGATTTTTTCTTAGCTCATTGTCCTTTCAGGTTTTCAAGGTTTCCACAATAAATATGTATAAGATTAATTTATATATAATTAATTTCACTGGAGGTTTTTAGCATATTTGTTAGTAATTCCAAAGATCTGAGAAGATTTTATTATTTGCTGAGTCAACAAGCATAAGGCTCGAAATTATAGTGCAATAGGAGTCACAACACTTCCAAAGGGAATGTGTTCTGAAAATTTTAAATTATGCTGAAATTTAGATTATGTTGGTGCAATTTGCGTAGTTTGGGGAATTTTCATGTTGGATTTGGTAAACAAATTTCCGAAATTATGCCATTATGCCACACTACATAATTGTGCCCACTATGCAGTGCAAAATTATAGCGCAGGAGCACAAGAACAGCACAAACAACCAGACTGCGAGTGGCTGTTGTTCGCAGCAATTGTGTTTTTTGTGCTATTATTAGAGAGAAACGCTCCCTCTCGTCAAAAATTGATGTAAGGATGCATTTTGTATTAAAATATAGCGCTAAACACCAAAGTAATGGCAAAACGATATATAAAATGTATGATCACTGTTTTGGAATTGTTTCTAGGACATAGTTAATATAAGCATTACTGAAGAGTACAAGCGGGATTAGTTTATGTACAAGTTAGAAAATAGCATGTCATTCTTTGAGCCTACCGTAGGGTGGTAGGAGTAGAGCAGAGTCTTACTGACTTCCTAAAATCCAGGAAATAAAGCATATTTCATTTTTTTCTTTACATCATTGCCAAAGAGAGGTGTCAAAATAGGGCTCAGCATATGTTAACGCCAGATGTTTAGACTTCTGACCCATATCTAATCTCTTTGCCATGCAAGCGCTGCCTTTGTCAAAATATGGCATATGCGTCAAAAATTGCTTAAGTGCCAAAGAGTACCACACAGTTAGTAGAAAATTAATTTGGACAGCATGTTCCAGGGATAGAGGTAGGCGCTGTTATTTATTGCTCAAAGTTTGGGATATAGCGAATGATGCAGAGGCCATAACAGAGATCTGTTAAAATGGATTTATTCTGTAAAGCAGTCTTAGTTTTAAACACTGTTATTTTCTGTGCCATCAGCTGTGTGTGGACAATTGACAAATTTGAATGTATTCAACAATTTCAACAATTTCCGCAGACTGGCCAAATCGCTACTGTTCTTTGATACATGTGTCGACTGAATAATGTGGAACATGTTCAATTTCTCTGCAATAAGATGGAGATAAATGTTTGGTGTCAAGTTTTGCCAGTTAAATTCTACTAGGGAGTTCCATGTATTGATAAACTCGTATCAAATCACAATAAAAGAAAAAATTGTTGAAGAAAGTATTTTGGCACTCATGAGTGAGCTTAGTTTTCATTTGTGCCCCTTTTTATGTGCATAAGACTTAATTTCATGCATGAACGTAAAACTTGCTATTCTCGTGGTTGATTCAAACAGGAAAACGTTGGCTTTGAGTCCTGGAAGGTTCCACAGAGACCAACAGTCTCGAAGGCCTCCTGTATTCACTGCGAATATGAAACTCCTTTGATATTTTTTTTTTTTCTTTTTTTTTATAGCTGTGCATGTTTTTAGGTGTTTTTAGGTGCTGTGGAGTTGGAGTTCAGGACAAAGCTTGAAGGGCAGTAATTGTTTTGAGAAAAGAAACACATGAGATTTGCTTTAAGAAATGCACAGCCAAACAGATCTACTTTTCAATTGAAATTGGTTTTTTTGGCAATTAACTTTCAGCCTAAAGGAAAAATAATAATTTTGATTGCGAAATCTATTTAAATATACTACCAAGGAAAGGGGGGCCAGAGCTTTAAAGGTCCAGCACCAAACGTCACTACCTGTCAGGCCTCTTAGATCAGCACTATATCTCGGTGCAATGGGTCTGGGATGTGACCCACATACATCCCAAATAGGTGGTTATGAACCACCACTATCAACAGCTAAAGATTGACCCTGCACCCGAGAAGGATGAGTATTCTTTTATAAAAGTGTCCTAGTACATCACGTTTAAACAATGGAAAAATATATTGAAAACAAACTAGCTTCCCAGAAAAAAGTAAAAAGTCATGCATCTTGATTGCAGTCTGAATGAATCTTTTATTGAGAATCACTTGTTCTTTTAAAAGCACCACACAATTGCGTGCCTTTTTTTTTTTTGCAGTCTGAATGAATCTTTTATTGAGAATCACTTGTTCTTTTAAAAGCACCACACAATTGCGTGCCTTTTTTTTTTTTTTTTTTGCAGTCTGAATGAATCTTTTATTGAGAATCACTTGTTCTTTTAAAAGCACCACACAATTGCTTGCCAATGCGTTTCATCCTTCTTGGGACTTCTTCAGGGCTAAAAGCAATTACAAAACACTATTTACAATATATAATACAGGTCAAGTGTACAATTCATTATAGTTCATTATTGGACTAGCATCATAGTGCTATTAGCTATTAATATATACACAATAAAAACATACAATACAGGTCAAGTGTACAATTCATTATAGTTCATTATTGGACTAGCATCATATTGCTATTAGTCACCATCATCATTAGACATGGCTCTCATCCTATTGCGATCGGAATCACTGGGAAGCTATTCAGAATCTCACATAGTATTTACATCTCAGTTTTTTTCGCTAGGGAGGGAACATAGCAAATAAGTACAAAATCTATTATCGTAGATCCTACATCATCTTCGAAACTAACATCATCATCTTGTACGTCGCATATATTCATTGTGCTATATTTGCAAAATTAAGTTCAATCATCATTAATCACTAATTCATAGCCAGAATCAAGCATATATATATTGTCCACATATGTGTTAAATGTTTACACTATCACCCATACCTTAATCAAAGTCTGTATCTGCTGTTGATGTTAAAAGTAACTTCGAGCCAACCTTAACAGCAGCGTCGGTGAAACTGTATATCTATAAATAAACATAATTTGTATATCGCTATAAATACATGTTTTGAACATTTATTTGCTTTTGGCCTGCTGTTTTTATATAATTGAGCTGTTACTAGAACACAGGATGTAACATAACTATTGTCATTTATAGAATAAGCACAATTAAATGAATATATCATTTATAAGGCCAGCACAATTATCACTGTCACTGCCAAAACAAAACACCAATATTATCAAATCACAGTACAATTCAACACTAATCTTTAACCTTAAAAAATGGCCTGCACCAAAATTGTGCAATTACATATGTGGGTACACGGTATCACCTATACCTAAATCAATATCATTGGCAACTCATACAATTTTCATACGTTAAGAGATAAAGAAACCCGTATTAACGTCACATTTCGTGTCTAGATTGGTGCACTTTTTGTTATGGTGTATTCTAAGTTCTTGCCTGTCACACTTCATTTTATGTAAGTGATAGTGTGTAAAAACACTTACTGATCTTAAAGTTTGCGTGGTCGGTATTATATCATGATATACCGCTAGGCATCAAAAGATAATTCGTATATTACGATGATTCGGAGGTAGCCGATGTTTCAAAGTGAAAGCTTACTGTAAAGACATGGAAAAAGAATGTTGTAATGACGACTCTTGTGCATATACGTAATGTTATTATGTTATGAAAGCAATTCATAAGTGCCTGATACCTTATAATTTCGATTCCATAATTGGAAGTGGGAGTCCAGATCTTTTTCGTATGTCCCCTATTATAAAAGCTAGAGATAATAATAATACATATCAGATAGTGATGAAATAAGCGTATCGCACAAGGGCTTAGGTTATCTCTTAAAAGAGCCCCCAAACTTCTGGCTATTGGCAGTCAAAACGCAAACATGTAGAGATGGCAGCTGAAATATATAACGCATTAGGACACTTACTGGTAGAAATTCCGCGTTATCAATACTGAATCTGTGTGCCCCGTGACCTTTGACAAGTGGCGATGTCATACGGTGACTCGGTATGTTCGAGTATTTCCAAAGAATTAATGCTGTAAAAACACGAGAGCCAACATTGAACCTCTGTTGATGTGTGCTCAGTCCTCATACTAATTCTGATGTGCCGTAAGTTAACATATATGAGTCACAAGGCGAACAGTCATGTGCATAGAGACAGTTAAAATAATCCTGTTAGTGCTGATTTTTATACTGTCCTGCACCTAACATATAAATTAAACAAACGAACGATAACATTATCACTGTTATATATAATAGGATTGATATCTCATTGGCTCAAACAGTCCATTCGAGGTCACAGGTCACTGTAAAGTGGGAACGAAACGCGTTGGCTGGCTGTCTGTTGCAAAAGAAATTGAAATAAAGAATAAAAGGTTGAAGAACAAACCAACACAAGATTGTGCTACTTAATTTTCGGTGCACCTTCAATTAAATGTATTATAATGCTTGTGTCCCTGTTGTAGTGTCCACGGCAACCGGAACACAATAGGCAATGTAGCACACTGTGACTGGCATCCCACTAGATGAGCATCATTGACGTAAGGGAAATCACTGTCCCTACATTCATCCACACATTCTACATGAATGATGAAAGACATGACACAGCAGTGCGTTTCTGGATGTTTATTGCACATCCAGTGGAGTTTTGCAGCTGGAGCGGTACAGGGCCATGCCAAGCACACTACACAATATGGGCCCGTGGAGGGCTAGCCAGAGTCCTTCAGGGAATGACAAGTACATCGGAAGAGTAAGAGTTCAGTCCGCAGTCTGGTCGCCGTGTCATTGGTCATCAAACAGGATATGGCAGTCCATGTCGCGGTCCAAGGTGAGTGCAGCGGAGTGTATAAGGGGTCAGTGGCAGGTCATGGGGCCATGTGCGGTACCAAGCAGAAACAGGCAAGGTGGCGGAAACGAATGCTAGTGCCTCCTTCTGAACTCAATCCCATCCACGTCCTCGGATGTGTGCTCTGCCCCACCTGTGTGTGTTGCAGTACCGGCTGCGGCACTGTGTGCCACTGACACATCAGGGGCCGGAGGAGGATTGTCGGCCGCACTGTGTGGCAGTGACACATCAGGTGCCGGAGTGGCTACGCCTGCCGCACTGGGAGGCACTGACACACCAGGGGGCGGAGATGTGGATGGTGTGGGGGCAGCAGCATTCAGCTGCGCCACGCCTTGTGGCAGCAATGCCATGATGAGGATCTGCAGGGCCTGGTAGATCCCAGCTACATTTTGCTGATGTGCAGCGGTGGCTGCCATCCTTTCCGCCTCCATCCGCACCATGTCCTCCATGAGCCTCCGCATGTGTGCCAGCTCACGGCTGGGATCGCTGGAGCCACTCTGAGCGGACAGGTGTTCTTGTCTCTGAGTCATGACTCCAGCGATGTCAGCCAGGGCCCGTTGGAGACCATGGAGCAGGCCGTGGGTGTCCGTTAGGGACTGGATCTGGTCCCTGATGGGACCTAGACACCCATGGATGGCGTCCAGTTTGGTAGCCAGGAGGTCGAACCCCACCCGCACCTGCTCAGCCGTCTCCCTCTGGCCCTCCAGCACACGGCGTTGGAAGGCCATGTGTTGTTCCTGGGGGTCTTGGGAGACTGCCCGGGCTGTGGGTGCCTCCTGCTGGGTGGTTTGGGTGGTGGGTGGGGTCTCCTCGATGCAGCTGGGCTGCCCTGATCCTGGAGGTGAGTTGCGAATGATGTCAATGATGTCTTGGAGGGCTTGGGTGTCGACGCTGGGGGTGTCCTCCTCGTCATCAGTGAAGAGTGGCTGGGACTGCTCTGCAGGAGGTGTTGACGGTGCCCCTGCAATGTGAAGGGGAGATGGTGTATTACAATGTGTCCGCATGTATGTGGCCGCATGGTACAGGTTCACATTCAGACAGCATGGCATTGTACATTGTGACAGTCTGTGGATCAGGGCCATGATCCAGAGTCATTGTGGGTGTGCACTGTGCTCTGCTCGATTGTGCATGTGTGCCATTGTGGCCAACTCCACCCGTTCCCCCAGTACCTGGTGGTCACTCACCCTGTTGCGGTTGTGTTGTGTCCTGTCGAGCTGTGTCCGGTCCCCCGACTCCTGCCACGGTCTCCACACTGATGGCTGTCGACACCAGCTCCTCCATGTCATCCAGCTCCAGCTGTAGCGCTGGACTCCCTCCTCCAGTCTGCATTGCTGCCTTCTGGTTGCCTGCGAGTTTCTCCTTGGTCTTGCGCTTGATGTCAATCCATCGCCTCTTGACCTCGTCCATTGACCTCTAATGCTCTCCTACGGCATTCACCTTGTCCACGATGTCCCGCCATATTCCATTTTTGGTGCCCAATGACACATTGGAGGTGACAAACAGTTGTTGATGGTGTTCCATCACCTCCGTGACCAGGATCCTATTCTCCTGCGGACTGAACTGCGTCTTCCTCTTCTTCTTGTCCTTGCCCTTCCCTGTCCCCGAGGTCCCAGGCTGGTCGTCCGGGGTGCTTGTGGGGTTGCGCTCGTCCTCTGCGCCTGCTCCGGCTGCCTCCATGGTGCTTGGGTTTTGGTCATTTTGTGTTTGTGTGTTTTTTCTACTTTTATAGTGGTTTTTCCCGCCTGCCATGTGTGTGTTGCAGGCCTGGCGCTGCTTATCTCTGATTTCTTCATCGCGCTTTGGCCCATCGCCTGTTTTTTCGCGTTGAGGTTTGTGTTTTTATCACTGTCGCGGTTGTTGTATCGCGGACATTGGCCGCGTTTTCGGGGGACTATCGCATGGTACCGCCGTGTTGTGAATTCCAGGTTAACACGAGGTTATTTTCCCACGATCGGCTGCGATGTGTAAAGTTGCGTTAACATTTTTTGGTGATGTTTCGCACACGTTCTTGTGAATATACCCCTAAATGTGTTTCTAAATAGCTCCATTTTTCAAAGTCTTCAGCCACTACAATGCCAACGCTTCCCTGTGAAATCCTTGTCAATGTTATTCAACATATTTCTATTTATAAAATTAATTTAAGGAAAACAATTTAAAAAACTGAATTATCAAGCTCTCCAAGATAGGAGCGCACAAATAAAAATTTAGCAATATTGGTTTTATATGTATATTATTCCTATACCCATCCACTATCCTTCACAGACTTTTCAAAATGCAGTTATGCACTGAGCACATGTCACAAAAGTATGAAACAAAATGCAAAACGTACAAATCTTTCACATAATTCACACAAGGCAGGACAAAGTGCTGTCCTGCACTATGTAAAAGGTAAAATGGACCATAACAGTGCCATATCTGCTTGGATATATTGTTGTATCTCTCTGCTCCTGTGTGTTTACAGTTAACTCTGCCTCATAGGTTTTGTAGTAGAAGGATACCTTTACAGAACAAACTACTATGCTTAGACTTAGTTTAAAACTTTTCCAAGTTTGTATATGTGGTGTGCTCTACCGCGCTATACCACACAATTGCAAAGCTTGGAAAGGTTTAGAGAGAGAAAAACTCTTCTCCAACATTATGCCTGCCTCAAGGAGGCATACATTTTTTGGTTCAGTCTGTCTACCTTTTATAAAAGATAGGGATGTGCATCAACAACCCTGGGTGGCTGTATGGAAATGTCCATGTTCTACCCTTTGGAAGCCTCCTTGATGTAAAGTAAAGCAAAGTAATGCACAGCACAAATGTATGTTACTTAGGACTACTTTCCAGCACGAAACAAGTTTTTGCTGGAAAGTTAATCCCTATTCAACACCTTGCACCAGTTTGAGTAATATTTTTGAAGCAAATCATATACAAAATGTTAGTAAACCTGAGCCGAAGTTAGTTATCCACTGCTGTGACTAACAATGCTGAATCCTGGAGAAGGGGCCTGCCTCCTTCAGTCCATGTTTATTTCTATGTTAAAAGTGCAATTAAGAAAGCCTGTGAACAATAGTGGATGAGTGTGAAACATGTCCAACATAAAACTGTAGCTGGGTAACTGTAAATAAAGGGAATGTTTACCTTAGTGGGGTTTAGAATGACATTGTAGAGTACTCTAGCTTCACTTTCCTTTTCCATTTTATGTCGCTCAGAAACTCTAGGTTAAAAACCATCCCCTTTATTCACAGTTACCCATCTATAATTCTGCAAGTGTTGTTCATTAAATTGTTTAACCAATAGAGGAATAACTCGACAAAGTGTTCCATCCGGCATGGCCCTGCTACAGTATCTCATAACGCAGCACGGGACTGCATATTTCTTTTTCAAAATGCCTCTATGTGACCATAATCTGTATTACAAAGTTATTTGGGGGCTTGAATTTCCTTGGGTGAAAACTAATACATTCGACCACCCTCTAGGCCAGCAGTCCATCTCACTGCAGCACATATCACAGTTATCCCTGGGTCATTCAAACCCCTCTAAATACAGAGTGTACTATGGTGGCTAGTTGTAAATCACTCTGCTCTGGAATGAGTCTGCGACACAGCAGATCATCCTGAGAATTCCAAGCTGGTTTAGCCATGGCAAAAAGATTAGAGCTTGCAAAATTCTGCTAAACAGTTTCGTTTGTCTGCTTATCTGCCTGTCTGTCTGGTTATGTGGGGTCAAGACCCCTGCTGGTGTACAAGTCATCTAACACAGGACAGTTACTGTTATGGCATTGCAGCTGAATAAAATCACCAGCAGGTGATAAAAAGCATTTCTCAAGACAGATACAATTATGTAATAATGCAATTTTTATTCAATATTGACAGCGACTATTTTCAAGCATGCCCATCGCTTTTGTACAATATATCATTTTGAGGCAAATTTACTAACATTTTTTGCCGGATTCGCATTACAAAAGTGACGCAAACTGGGGAAAAATGTTTATATGAGATTTACTTTTCAGCTCAAAACAGCTGGAACGTAAACGGTTGGAAAGATGCTTAAATGTAAAGCAATACAGCGCTTTGCATCACTTTGCATCAATGAGGCGTTCCCATGCAACCACCGATGGGTTTTTATGAAAATTCTATCAAGTAACAATGGTAGGCAGGATTTTGCACCATAATAAATAACACCTCTTTGAGGCAGACGTTAAAAAAAAAGAAATTTTTCTATTTCTCCAAACATTTCCAATTTTGCAGTAGGAAAAGTGCTGAAGTTTTTCTTGGCTTATTGTTTTGCGTTATAAAACCTCTGCTAGACATAATGCAAACAATTTTGCACTATGGTGCAAAGATTTGTGCATGATGCTAAGCAGTTTGATTGTGTGCCAGTGCTAGGGAGAGAGCAGGACATAGCTATATTTTAGTAGATATGTTGCTATAAGTTAAGGGATGGCGCTGTCCTGCTCACTCTCTCTCAAGCAATACAACGCAGCAACTTTGGTTGCTGTGCTCGGGTGTATGAGTTTTTAGTGAATCTACTTTGTTGGTTGTTATATCTGAGTGGTGGAGTTATGGAGTCTCAATATATACCTCTTATTAAAGTTGATGTAATTAATGTATGAAGTGAGATACACAGCAACTACAAAGCGATTTTAGGGTGCCGCATTTATTCAATAAAACAGTGAGATAATATATTAAAAGCAGTGGCGGCTCGCATAGGGCGTGCTGCCGGGCGGTGGGGCGGGGGAGGGGCAGTAAACTCGGACATACGACGGAACGGAGGAACATAATAATTACTTCCCACGTGTTTGTCCTGCCAACGAGTATTTTAATTTCAGAGTGCTTTGATTGCACGAGTTGAACTTGCAAACTTCTAACATTAGAGCATTATATGGTGATACTGAGTCATTTAATTTTGCTCTGCCATCATTGATCGAGAACTGCAGCTTGCCTGCTGAGAAACAACAGACTCAAAAATCTTCTTTGCCAAAAATGATTCAGAAAGTTGATTTTTTTTTTTCCACATGCAAGTACCTGGTATTAGCTTAGAATATTAGTGTGACATCTTCCAGAAAAAATAGGAATGCATTTGGATCCCTGATTTTGGTTCCGATCATCAAAACCCAGCATTAGCATATTTAATTAGGACATAAAAAGAAAAACGATCAGTAGGTTTGTGGAAGTGAACATGCAAATTTATGTTACAGCCACACCCTCTCTGTGATCTGATTTGCTGAAATCAAAAGCACAGTCAACTTTTAGGCACATGTTAACAAAAGCCATTCAAGTGCATCTGCTTTATTCATAGTTCTCTGGTGTTTTGAGAGTCAAGAGCCAGTGGTGGACACCTATGGGGCTCCAAGCTATTGCATATGGTACAGCAGCATGAATAAAGGAAGGACGTTGATTCCAAGGACTTCTAGTAACAGCTTAAGGTACTTCAGTCTGCTACAGAACAGACTTCAAGGACTGCTAGTAAAAATGTACGGTACTGCAGCGTGTTATGAAAAAGATATATTTCGGACCACAGGGACCTCTAGAAATGACCTATGGTACTGAGGCATCCTTTGAAAAGGATTTGTGTCTGATAGAAGAGAACATGCTTTGATTGGGTGAGGTGCATCCTTCCACAGCTGACGCAAAAGAATACTATTTTGCACATAGATGTATCAGTTTATTTTTTAACAAATAGCAGTGCATGTAGCTGTTTGCTTGTTTCTGGCTATAGAACAAAGTTTTGAGTGGATGTGTTACATCCCTTTACTACTGACATCAGATAACACTTTTGCTTTTTAATTATTGCTGTCTCGTCTAATTTCTAGAAGACAATAGTTGCATATCCTCACTCAATGCGCCATTTTCTTTTCTTCTCAACAAGTTCATTTCTACATACGCGTGCTAGATAGTAGCTAAGAATATTAGGATACCTTCTTCTAGAACGAACATTTAGAAATGCATTTAAAGCCATACAAATGCCTATTATAATTCAAATTTCCATTAGTATATTTACTTTGTACAAAAATGAGAATGAAACAATAGACTTGAGAAAGTAAATATGCAAATTCATACTGAAGTCACGTCCTATGAGTGATCTGGTATGCTGAAAACAAAAGCACAGTCAGCTTTTTGTCTCTTTCAACAAAGTACATTCAAATGCATCTGCTTTGTTCATAATTCTCTGGAATTCTGAGTTTGAAGGGACAGTGGGGACACCGATTGGATAACACATAATTGCTTGCTAATAATGACATAAACTGCAAGCTAATATGTAAAATATTTGTTTCTAATGAGGGAGTTCTAGTGACAGTCTAAGGTACTGTAGACTGCTACAGAAAACATTTGTTTCTTATTCCACAAACCTTTAGTAACAACATAAGGTACTGCAGCCTGATTACAGCAATAAATATATTTGACTGCAAGGACCTCTTGTAGCAACCTAAGGTACTGCACCCTGCTTCAAAACTGTTTTTGATTCCACGGATCTCTAATAATAGTCTGCAGTACTACAGCACGCTGCAGCAAAGGATATGTGCCACTTCAGGATACTGCTATGAAAAGGAATTTAATTTGACATCAGGAACCTTTAATGAATACCTAAGTTACTGCAGATTGCTATAGCAAGAATGTGTGTCTGATTGGAGGAGACTCCAGTAACAAGCATTAGCAAAGCTCACAGGCCTTTGCTTGCTTTCTTCGATTACAAAGCGGACCTTTTCGCTCAGGCAATGCTTTGTTTAAATATAAATGAGATCTATTAGCTTTGTCAATTCTTGTTACTCTTGAGATGAGATTGTGAGAATGAACGCCTTTTGTACACAATTAGTTTTCATAATGTGCACATGTAATATTTTAGCACATTTCTGATAGTTCATTCAGTTGTACATTTTTGACATTTTCACAACTTTCAACATACAGTTTTCCTTTGTGACAAAGTGATGCAAGAGGAGCCCAGAGAAGGACATCAGAGAAGGACTCACTCGTAACTTTGTACAGGTTATATTTATCCACATGACTATGTTAGCTCAAAACTGGTTTGTCGAACTTATGCTAAAAGTCACAAGGATTGTTGTTTACATTTAGTAGTAGAGTATCACTTTTATCAACAATGATCTTTATGAACATGTTTGAGCTATATTAAGAATCCTTCCCAGATTTCTGCTACTGAATAATATTGGATTCGGATCCTCCTTTCAACAACTGGACTATAACTCGTCCACTGTGTCACTTCCCACATACTCTTGACAAAAAGTGCGTTAAAGTAAGCAAAACGAAACTCAAAGTGATTTGTAAAAACTTCAAATTAAGCAATAAATAATGAACAGTTTCGCCTTTCTCAGCATGTCTGAATTATGAATCAATATCTTCACAAATTTCAGCAAAATATACAAAATGGACGCTAGCAATTTATAAAGATAAAAGTACTATATATGTTCTAGAAATTACTTATTACAAGGTACATTTTTTAACCACCCCTAAATCTGTGGAAGTAGATAGAAATTAACTATGATGCAAAAAATACAGTAACACAATTACTTTTTTTCCAGGGAATTGGGAATATTGAAGACTAATTGAAGATACATAGATCCAAAAATCAAATTAATCTTGTCTGCAGAGGAGGAATATAATTGAATTTCTTATCAAATACATTTTTGCTAGTGGTAATGCCTTTCTCTAGATCCACAAATCTGCCTGAAATATAGACAACACAAACTGTTTTTAAAAATGTATTTGACCAGCAAGCGTCTAGATAGGTACACCACACATTCTCTCAGATGTTCTCTTTTGATAACATAAGTTTGTACATGTGAACCTGGCCGATCTTTTTTGTATACCACAATTATGGATTGAAACTTTCACCACAGTTTAAATGAGAGACTATCTTCACATCTAAAGTTGTTAGTTTTAGGGGTTCTGTACTATATTGAGCCTACATGTGTTATTCTGACATTGTTTCTACTGACGCTAATTTGTGCTTAGACCTCACTAAAAAGACACAGGAGCTTATTTATAAGCCCCTTGCATCATGGTACGTCACTTTTAATATGGGAAAAAGTGACGTGCTGGCGGCGCAAGGGGCTTGTAAGTAAGCTCCACTTTCTCTACAGGGGGCTTTCAACATAAATTTCCCAGAAAGAAAAAAAAGTATTTCAGCCATTACTATAGAATCAGCTGTGTGCTTGTCAGAATCAATATGCAATGTGCTCCACACAGATATTTTTGTTACTCCCTGACTACCCTTTGGTCTCAACAAGCAGGTCAAAGCTTGTGGGGTCTTGACAGCCTGTGGAGGCGGGTGAATGATGGGGAACGTTTATTTCACAAAGGGCATTTCTTCTAGAGTTACTCTTGAAAGTTATGAGGTGGGTATAATGTAACAGAGGGATTAACAGCTTCCTTGTGAAGGTGCACAGCTTTTAACTGAGAAACCGTCAGTTCACACTTACACCTGATGACCATCTCAGAAGTAAACCTTGAGTTGAGAAGTCTTTCTTGTTTAGGTCCACAATTCCACAGCCAAGGTTAATATCAATAACATAACATAACATAGCATAACATAATAGCGCCTGGTAAAGTAAGGGCTATTAACATATGTTGTTAATCAAAACACTGGAGCACTTCAAACTGGTGGTATTTCCAGTACTGGCCTCTGTAACGATGGTGTGTAACATGGTTTCATCTGGAAAGGCATGGGCCTTCCCCCTTTGGGGGGGGTTCGGTGGGGGGTATAGTAAATGTGCCTTCACTGCACGAGGATGAATGAATGAACGAAGTGTTTCTTTATTGATGAAATGAGCATAACAGAATCCTTCCCAAGGGCAGAAAACCACCTGCATGGGATCAGGATTGGACATTATCTCACACTAAAACCTGAAGTCACTCCATGTCTCAGTTCTTTTCTCATCACAATCACTAAAAGCAGGTTGTTTTCAACTTCAGCACCACTATGAGGCTTGTTGGCCCAGTGTAGAGTATGGAGTGACTAGAATAACTGTAAAGGCTGGTGAGGCCCTAACTATTACCTGCTCTGCAAATACATTCTTTCCTCTTAACAATTATTTAAAGGATTTATAAAGCGCGCAGCTACCCATCAGGGTTTCCCTGGCCAAGTGATGGCATCATTGCTTGTGAGTATTCAGGCCCATTTTACTTTGACAGGCACATGACAGACATCGGTGTGAGGAAACTCTCAAAGTGACCAATTTCCGCTTGGTCTCTGAATTTTCACTGCAAATGGACATCCTGTTTGGCAGAGATTTGGGCCCTAATTTTCCAGCATGTGACTGATAGGATTTATTGTATACCAGTCTTCTTCTGAGCAATGGTTAGTGAGTATATGTCAAATTAGTTTTCGTCACATCAATGTCATTTGATAATGGAAGCTGCAGTACACTGTCTGTTGACAGAGCTCTAAAAACCACACCTTCTCACAGCACCATCTCCTTGTGTGATCCTCTGCTCTACCTGCTTCTGTTAGCAGTCAAAGTGCATAAAAATGTATGTGAACTGTGATTCAGAGCACCACATGGACCGGGTCAATGAGTGTGGGGTTGGGTCAGAGACATGGCTAAAAAGAACAAAATATTCTGTAACAATTTTGTCGGCCTTTCACCTATAGGTAATTACATATAAAATATAATGCACACACCTTAAATGAAAAGTAAATACATCTTAAATGTATGTGTTGGAAATGCATTTTTCTGGTATTAATGCTAGGTTGGTTAATGTGGTCACTTCAGATGTCTGCAGGTGTACCGACAACCACTGATTTGAATTCTGGTTGGTGCACTGGGGAAATAGTGAAGTGTATTTATAGTGCTAAAAGATCCAATTCTCGAACAGAAAGCACTGTGAAGATGCAACTTATTTGTTAAAAAATATATTACACACAGCAAAAGGTATGTTGTGCATAGTATAAATGGGTTGCCTCAAAAAGTGAAAAATGACTGTGTTTAAATGTTTACAGTGCTTTCAAAAGTTATGTTTTTAGTACTACGGTTTCTATACCTTGTAAACTCCTTTTTTATAGGTTTCCCTTAACATTCCAGATTCTACCGATTAATGTCTACCCAGAAGCCTCCAGATGTGCCAATTAACCAACTGCACAGTTTTACATTTCTTTCAGGTAGCTGGCACCTTGGAGAGAAGGCTTGTTTATTCTTTAGCTGCCTCTCCTTTCTCTCACTTCGCCCCTTTCTCCACTTTCAATCTGCAGCAATTCAACCTTTCTGGAATGGTTGCTTTTTTAATAAAAAGTAAAAAGTATGGGAACTGTTTTACCCAAATTAATAAACTTGGGAGCGTTGTTCCCCTGTTCTCCTGCCCCCTCGTATTTGCAGTAATTTATCATGCACACTATTTTGGCAACATAGATGTATGACCTGTTTGATTTACCTGTTACCTGGCAGATGGAGTTGATGTTTCACATATCTGCTTGATTATTATCTAGGAAGTATTAACGAGAAAAGGTATCATTATGCTATCACCAGCAAATATATGCTACACTTTGCACAGCATTTTACTATTAGTTTATTTGTTGAAATGTATTATCCTAGGGATACACTGAAAACAACTTTAAAGAACAACACAATCACAGTGCCAAAGTGTGATGAACCACATTTTCCAATGCTCTTCCCTGATAACCAACAAGCACTGGCAAGCTGATCCAATGGTACATTTTTTATTTTTAAAAAGAAAAGGTGGGGCATGGCTGAACCGCTTACAAGATGGCTGTGGGCTCTTGAATCTCTGCTTCACCCGGAGCCATCTCTCTTCTTTTGCCGTGGCGGCTGGCTGTTGACAGGAGTTTAAATGTGCGGTATCAAGAGGCGAATGCGGGGGGGTTCAGGTATTTCCGTCTTCACACTCTTTCTGAGCGTTTTTTTCTATGTTTTACCCAAATTTCGTTCCTCTCATGGTAGGTGGTTATGGCCGCCATTTTGAGTTCCTCAGAGCGGTGGCGCTGTGTTGTGCTCCGCGTCTTCGTTACTCCCGGGCTGATCCTTTGTGTGGCAGGTACTTTTGTTTTCCTTTTTTGAGGTGAGGTTTCCCATATGCTGGATAGCATTATGCCTTGGGATAACCTGTTATAGGGAGTCTGTTGGTGCCTGACTGCGGTGTATCCTTACTACCTGACTTTTGCTATGTATTCAGGCTTGATTTGGCCTTTATCCTGATCTACTGGGGCTCTTCTGGAAAAGACTGTCAAGTGTTTCTTTCTTCGCCTTTGCAGACCCTTAAGTGCTTGCTGTCTACCTTCTCTGCTGACTGGTCTCTTTTCCTATGGAACATACTACCCCAGCTTGTCAGAAGGTCTCTGTGTTCCCTGGGGTGATGTCTCTCGCAAAGAGTCTGGAGCGTCTACTAAACAGCAAAAGAAAGATCCTGCCTCTCCCTCTAAGTCTCCTTTACCTCTTACCCTCAAAGACCTCATGGAGGAAATAAAATTAACGAAACCCTTCATTATGGAGACTAATACTACGCTCCAACGAATAGAAGAAAAGTGGTTTAATTTGGACTCTAGGTTGACGGAGGTGGAGCAAAGACTGAGTGATGTTCAGGATGCTGCCAGTGAGATAGAGCTATGTCTAAAGAAATCTCTCTTTTGAAACAACAAACTGAAGATTTGGAAAATAGGAATAGACGCAATAACCTTAGACTTTATGGCATTCCTGAAAAGGCGGAAGGGTCAGACATGATGGCTTTTCTTAAGATACATATTCCAAAAATAGTTGGACTTAAGGAGGATGCAAGCCTTAATTTGCAAAGGGCCCACCGCATTGGGCCTCAGTCATCTGGGTCTTCATCACAGGGTCGCCCGAGAGGAATAATTGTTCTTTTTCTGGAATATACTGAGTTACTAATGGTTCTGTCTGCAGATAAACAAAGGAAACAAATGTTATGGAATGGTCAGAATTTTTTTTTCTCTCAGGATGTCTCGTGTTACTGTAGCTCGTCGCAAGGAATTTCTTTCTTTCCGTCCTGCGGTCCTTGAATGCTCAATATGGCCTTGTGCACCCATGTTTCTTTAAAGTGACCTACAATGAGAGATTTTTTTCCTTTGACTCCCCTGAAGATATACGGAAATTTATCCTTCAGAGTCAAGGAGATGCTATGGAGCTGGGGAAATCCTGAACTTCTTGCCTGTCTGGAAACAAGTTCTCTCAGTTCCTATTGTTTTAATGTTACTGTCTGCACTTATTTGCATTATTGTTTAGCTGCGCAATTATATTGTTACTAACAGGATTTTTTTCCTTACAGGTGTCATTTCCTTCCCAGGAGCCTTCTCCCAGATGTGTTGCTCCTATGTAATCCCCACTCCTGACATTTTGTATATAGTTTGTCATCATATGTTGGTAAGTGCCTGCTTGGTGTTTTTCCTATGACATGGTTTCTTTTTTTCTCTTCTAGAATTTTCATTGTTAATTATACTTGTTAGTACTTCTCCAGCTGCTTTCTTCCCCTAACTAAGTTTTTCTTTTGACGGTCTCTGTGGTTCTGTCTTCTGCTTTAGGTCGACTTCTGTATGCCGTCCATCTTTCTCTTTTGCATGTTTCTCCACCCCACTTTGTTATTACTGAACCCCTCAGGGTTTATAAGTTTATCATTGGCTGAAGTTGTTGGGCTTCTTGTCATCCTCTCTTTTTCTACTCATTATTCTTTCTTTCTTCTTTTCCCTATGTTTCTCCCTTTTTCTATTCATCTTTTATATTTCTGTTTTGCTGGTTCTTGCTTCCTACTTTCTTTTTTCTTTCTTTCCCCCTTACCTTTGATGTTCATTTTTCGTTCTTTGTTTCAAATATCTGTACTCTGTACTTATTTTTATTGCAAATTTCTCTTCATGGTGGTTCTTTATTTTCCACATAATTTATTCATTCTATGATCAATTTTAGAATGCTCATGGATGTTCCTAATGCCTTTTCCTTCTTTCTATGACTGGTAATATTCGTATTGTGTCCTGGAATGTGAAGGGTCTACGTAACCCTATAAAGAAACAAAGAGTGCTTAAGCATCTATCTTGACTACAATGTAAGATTGCAATGCTACAAGAGACTCATCTTACTGAAAATGATATAAACTCTCTCAAGAAGCAATGGGTGGGTCATGTTTACTGTTCCCGAGATAAAGAAAAAAAGAATGGAGTGGTGACACTATTTCATAAGTCTCTTTCTCTAACTATTGCAAGGGAGGAGAAGGATGCTGATGGCAGATGGCATCTTCTTCACCTCGTTATCAATGGCACTCCATTTTCCCTCCTTAAAATTTATGGTCCCACTGGTTTAGATGCACAGTTTTGGCAATCCATTTCATATATCCTACACTCCTGTTCAAACCCCAATCTTCTCGTTGGTGGAGACTGTAATCGAATTATGGATCCTTTCATTGACAGGAAATCTTTCTCTAGATATGACCCTAACAAAATGCAAAAGCCTTTGCAAACTCTATCCAATTTAGAGGTTTGGTTGATGCTTGGAAGATTTATAACCCAGATAACTTGGAATTCCCTTTTATTCTCCCACACATAATTCAAAATCTAGAATTGACTACATTTTTGTGACTCCTCGACTTCTTACTAACTTAATTCATGCTGAGATTGGATCCATACTTATATCAGATCGCGCACCGGTTTCTATTGATATAGATCTTCCACCCAAACCCTCTAAACCACGTAGGTGGCATTTTAACAATTATCTACACAAAGATCCGATTTTTGTGGAGCACTTTAAAAGTTTTTTAGTGGACTACTTTCATACTAACACTACCCCCGACAAACCATTTCACAATGTATGGGATGCTTTCAAGGCAACGGGCAGAGGTTATATCATTGATTATGTTGCTGTTAAAAGGAAGAAACTTCTCAAGGAATCTTCATCCTTATTATTGTCTAGTAAGCAACTAGAACATGCTTATTACACTTCCAACAATGATGATACTCTTAAGCAACTTGTTCAGGCTAAATTGAATTTCAACAGGAAGTTGACTGAGGAGGCATCCGGTGTATTATTAAAGATCAACTCTAAATTTTATGGTGGGCGCAACAGAGCAGGTAAATTGCTAGTGAATAATTTGAAGGTTAAATCCCAAAAATCCTAAATAGTTAATATTGTTGATGATAAAGGTATTAATCATCTTAAATATGAAGAAATATTGCTTTGTTTTACAAATTTTTACAAAATGTATATACTCCTGAGTCCTCTGCTTCAGACACTGCCTTGGATTTGTTTTTTGATTCTCTTTCTCCCCGTTCTTCCACCTCTCCGGGCTGTTCTTTTCTTGATCAAGACTTATCTTTATCTGAGATTAAGGCCGCTTTAGCTCAACTACCTAAGGATAAAGCTCCGGGTCCGGATGGTTTTACAGCTGAATTTTATTCTTGCTTTTCACAGATTCTTCCCCCACATCTCCTCTCAATATATCAGTACTTCATTTCCCAGAGTGAGGCTCGCGTCACTTTTTTGGAAGCAATAATCTGTTTGATTCCAAAGAAGGACAAAGACCCCTCATCTTGTGCTAATTAGCGCCCTATTTCTCTTATAAATTTAGATTGCAAAATTTTTGTTTTGCTACAATGTTAGCTCTTCGCCTTAATCAGGTGATTCCCGACTTGATTGGTATTGAACACACTGGGTTTGTTAGGGGTAGAACTTAGGCTGACAATTCTAGAGCTTTTTTTAACATTATACATCTTGCATCTGAGAGTTCCTCCCCTTTAGCTGCTATTGCCCTAGATGCTAAAAAAAGCCTTTGATCGCCTTCATTGGCTCTTTATAATGCAGGCCCTTAAATGGCATGGTTTTGGCCCTGTTATTCTGTCTCTTATAAGCTTGCTTTATTCCTCCCCAACTACTTCGTTTTTTGTTAACGGATCCCAATCCCCTTATTTTACCCTTCAGAGGGGCACACATCAAGGCTGTCATCGCTCTCCTTTACTCTTTACACTGCCTCTTGAACCTTTTCTTCATTCTTTGCGACGCCCTCCCTGATTCCGGGGTTTTCTTCACAAAAACACTGAAATCAAATTCACAGCTTATGCTGATGACATTTTGTTATATGTTTTGGATCCACTAGTTTCCATACCTGCTTTTACTGATCTTTTATCCTCGTTTGCTACCTTATCGGGCTATAAATTAAATTTCACAAAATCTGAGGTTCTTCCATTAAATAAATACTGCTTAAAAGAAATGTTTGCGGATAAGGGTTTTAAATGGAACTCTATTCATATTACTTGTCTGGGGATTAAGGGCCAGATGTACGACCATTGTGATTTGCGACTCGCAAATTGCGACAAATTGCGAGTTGCAAATCACAATGTACAACAGTGTCTGAGACACTGTTAGCGATTACTAATGGTGTCGCAAATTGCATGCCTCATGCATATTATTGAGGCACTCGCAATTTGCAACCCCATTAGGAATGGCTGGCCCTCCCAGGTATGGTGGCCTGCTGTGCTCAGAAGACCTCCATGTCTTGGACTGATTTTAAATAAAGCAGTTTTTTTAAAAATGCAGCCTGTTTTCCTTAAAGGAAAACGGGATGCATTTAAAAAATAGAAAAATGAAACGTTTTTGTTTCTTTTTTTAAGGGCAGGTAGTGGTCCCTGGGACCACTGCCTGGCCCTAAAAAATATTTTCACCTGCATTCACAAAGGGGAAGAAGTCCCCTGGGGGACTATTGGCTTTCAAATTATTACTTCCAACAGGAAGGACACCACTAAAGTCACTTTTACAGGTTTGTGGAACCTTCTCTGCCATCATCATAGGTATGATAGAGCTTAAGTCACTTCCACCCACCAGCTCCTTCGGAAAGAAGCCTTTTGGTCTCCGCTCACTAATTATTTATCCTCTCATTCAATGCAGATCCAGAATAGTACTTCTGTTTTTCAACCGCCATGAGTTTTTCTGTGTATTCATCCTATATTGTTCATACTAGGTTTTTTACTGTGTAAGTTATTGGATTTCAATATTGATTGTCTCTGGTACAGTTGCTGATTTTTCTTTCCCTCCTTGCTTTTCTCCTTTTCTTTCTTCCTCTTCCCTACTTATAAAACATAAAATGCTGTTTCATTAAGGTACTTTTTCTTTTATTGTTTTTCTGACTTCTTTGATCAGTAATGCTATTATATTATGCTCTATTCTTATTTTCGATATATATTTTGTACTATTTTCTTTTGTTTCCTTCAAATCATTTCTGTTAGATGTACCTTTGTTTCTTATATATTTCAATAAAGCTTTCTTAAACTAAAAAAAGAAGAAAAGGAAAGAAAAGCAAAGAAAAGAAAAGAAAAAAAGAAAGAAAGAAAAAAAAAAAAAAAAGAACAGACTGTCTTAATTTGGTGGCCATATGTTTACAATAAAAACGTTACATTTAAAAAAATATGGGGCATATTCACAAGAACGTGTGATAACCACCGCAAGTTTAGCTTAACGCAACTTCTCACATCGCAGTCCATCGCGGGAAAACAACTCTGTGTTAACATGGAATTCACAACACGGCGGCCCCATGCGATAGTCCAACGATAACACGTCAAATGAACGTGTTAAAACCAACGCGACGCCAAAAAAAGCGAAACACGAACGCGAAAATAGTAGCGATGAGGCCAATCGCGATACAAAAATCAGCGATAACCAGTGAGAGGCCTGCAATTCCCATGCGGGAAAATGCACAATAAAAGCAGAGTAAAAAAGACGGTGAGATGACAATGTTATATGTTATATGTTATAATACACTTATAACGCGCACAGATACTCAAGAGTGTCCCGGCGCGGGAAGTGACCGTTGCAGTGTGAAGCTGAGATTTAGATGGGCAGATTAAAAGAAGGGTTTTTAATTGTTTTTTGAAGAGCCTAGGGTCCTGAGTGTTCCGCAGTTCCACGGGAAGGGAGTTCCATGCTACCGCTGCTTTAACGGAGAGGGAGTAACCCCCCCAGACGCATCCTGCGAAAGCGGGGGACCACCGCCCGTCGATGTGTGGCTGAGCGCAGAGATCGGCTGCGGGCATAAAAGGCAAAATGCTTCCTGAGGTACGTCGGCCCTAGTCCATGCAGGGCTCTGTGAGCCAGAGTGAGAGCTTTGAATTGCACTCTATGGACCACAGGGAGCCAATGCAGATCACGCAGATGCTGTCTAACGCTTGACCTTCCTGAGATGTTCAACAGAAGTCTAGCGGCTGCATTCTGTATTGTTTGTAGTTTTTTTAGCAGGTAGCCTGGAATGCCAATGCACAGGGCGTTGGCATAGTCAATGCGAGACAAAATAAGGGCGCGGGCCACCATTTCTTTGGCTGACCTAGGTAACAAGGGAAAAAACTTTCTAAGTGATTTGAGAGTACCAAAGCATACCCCCGCAAGTTTCTTAATCTGTGCGGAGAACCTGAGGTCCTCACCAAACCAGACCCCCAAGTTCTTCGCTGGATTGCCCACTGAGTTGGGCCAAGGGTAGTCTGAAGGCCACAGGGTCTCTCTAAAAGATGGAGGGAAAGATCCATACAGGAGGACCTCCGACTTGCCCTCGTTGCACTTCAGTTGAGCACGTGCAAGCCATTTGAAGACAGTCGAGAGGCATTTCTGGGCAACTTCCGAGGACAGGTCATTATCCTTCCAGGTAAAGAGGAGCTGGGTATCATCAGCATACGCTATGATCTTGGCTCCCAGCTCCTCCGCAAGATAAATCAGGGGTGTTATATAGATATTAAAAAGTAAAGGGCTCAAAGTAGAGCCCTGTGGTACTCCTGTGACATTTCCCTGGGGGCCGACGAAAAGGGTGGCATCCAGACCTGCTGGGTGCGATCCTCTAAAAAGGATTTAAGCCAGTCCCAGGCAAGACCTGTAACGCCAATGTTCGAAAGTCGGGCAAGTAATTGTTGATGGGGCACCGTATCGAAGGCGGCAGAGAGGTCTAACAAAATCAGGGCCGCTCTACCACCTGCGTCCAGGCACTCCCTTATTGCCTCTGCCATTTCGACAAGCGCAGTCTCTGTGCTATATGTCGCCCTGAATCCGGATTGGGCAGGGTGGAGAGCGCCAGATGACTCGACATAGGCGTCTAGCTGTCTGAAGACAGCTTTTTCACACACCTTTGCCAACGCCGGTAGAAGATAGATAGGGAGGTAGCTTGCAAGTTTGGTGGGATCTAGAATGGGCTTTTTCAAAAGTGGCAGCAATTTAGCCTGTTTCCAATTCAATGGGACAGTGGCAGTCTGTAAAGATAGATTAATAATAATATTTACTTCTGGGTTGACCACCTCCGCAAACCCTGCTAGTACCCTAGCCGGACACAGATCTGTGGGAGAGCCCGACTTAAGTGATTTAAGGATAGCCAATGAATATGACATAGCAATGGGGGAAAAATTCGTCAAAGGGGGAGCTGCCGGGATGGGGACTGAAATGTATGGGGAATGGGAAACTACCTGCCCAGGGGATCCCATCCCTAGGCTATCTTGGATGGTCTGTATTGTCTCAAAAAAGAAACATGACAGCTCCTCACACCATTGTGATGAAGCTGGCAGAGCAGTATGTTCGGCGCATGGTGATAGAAAGCTCTGGACAATGGAGAAGATTTCCTTGCTATTGTTGTTAGATTTAGCAATGCGCTCCCCCATAAAAGCTGCTTTTCGCCTCCCCAATAGCTGCATAATAGTCTCTCTAGGCCTTTCGAAGGGCGATTTTAGCCAGGGGACAATACTCCAGTCTCCAGCAACGTTCAAGTTTTTTACATCCCTGCTTGAGATCTCTAAGTTTACCAGAGTACCAGGGTTTTGAGGGAGCATTTCTCGCTCGCCTATTAGAGAGGGGTGTAGATACGGAATTAATCCCTTGGGAGATCCAATTGACAAAACCATCTAATGCTCCATCCAGATTAGGGGTGACAGTCGGCCGTGAAGCTAGTAAAGCCCTAGAGAAAGCAGGGATATCTATCTTCCGTGACGGTCTGCCTTGGGCCGTGGCTGTAGGGGGACGGGGCTTCACAATAGTCCAAGAAAACTGGATCAGGCAATGATCTGACCAAGAGACCTGGAGAGGGTCCCTAATGGACAGAGGGAAGTTGGAGCAAACCAGGTCTAACGTATGACCCCCCTTATGGGAAGGGGACTTGATCCATTGGGACAATTGTGCCAAGTTGAACGAGTCCACTAATTCCCTAGAGTCATTAGCCTCCGGGCAATCTAAATGGATATTAAAGTCGCCCAGAAGTAAGAAATTCGAAAAGTGTAAGGCTCGGGAAACAATAACTTCATCCAGTGCTTTCAAAAATGCTCCGGGGGGCCAGGGGGGCGATACACCAGTCTGCCGCCAAGCGTAAAATGTGGTGACAAGACTATGGTAAAATCAAGAGCCTCCCCATCAGCTATACCCAAATTTTCCTCACTGGAAAAAATCCAAGTGTCCCTAAACACCACAGCAATCCCTCCTCCTCTGCCAATTTTACGGTCAGCCCTCGCTATTTTGTATCCCCTAGGGATGGCTAACTCGACCACTGGGGCACAGAACTCATTAAGCCAAGTTTCAGTTATAAATAACACATCTAGCTGCTCATCAGAGAGAAGCTCATAGATGTCTGGGGCATGCTTGACCAGTGAGCGAGAATTGATGAGCGCGGCCCGAATACAGTCTCCACTCTCAGTCCTGGGAGCCAGGGCAGCTTCGGGGGCAGGGACTAACAGCTTAGTTTGAAAACAAAATTTCCATTTAGGGCACGTCCTAGACAGATTTTGAAGTGCTGCCGAATGGTCACCACAATTGCCCTTAGTATAATCAAGAGCCAAAAGTTCCTCCCGACTAAAGCACCTCCGACCGCCCTGCACCTCGGTCAGGTGACGGGCAGCGTGGCTGGCGCCGGACGCTCCTGGGACGCAGATGGGCGCAGACGGGCTTGCCTTTGGCGCGCCGGCGGCGCGCCGGTTGCGCGCCGGCTGCGCGTCTGTTTCAGCATGCGCGTTAAATAGGGTAATCCCTCCCCCAGCTAGACCACTGACTCCAGCCCCACCGGGATCCAAAAAAAACCCCAAGATGGCGCACTGCCCTCCACTCAAACGGCGCTAATTGCTAATTGTATGAGCACAACCCCACATCCGTGACGTAGAACAAATGATCTTCGTCCCGCATCAAATAGGCATCTCCCCACAGTCACAATGTACATTGACATGCAGTCTGCATGTACACTGCGCAAATGCTGAAACATGCATGTAACACACAGTGAAACCGCATCTCCCCCTCACATTGCAGAGGGACAAGCAACCCCTCCTGCACACAGACGTGTCATGACCATGATCAATCAACTATGAAAGCGTGGACGAATGCAGGGGCAGTGACTCCCGCTTACATACATGTTGCCCATGTTGTGGGACATGAGTCACAGGGGGCATCCCTGCATCATGGTGGTACACATCTGATCCCAAAAGGAGCCCTGTTGTCACCTGCAGGACACAAATGGCAGCCAAAATGGAATGAATATGGACACATGTGAAACGCCGAAGAGTGGGATTCCCTACTAACTGCGACACATAGAACTGGCAGTTCGAATACGTGACACCCTAAACAGCCTCTCTGCACAGAGGGGACACACCCACCATACATGAACAAATCACAAAATTGATAGCAATACATGTCGCACTCACACTTGTCTGAGTGATGTGCCTGTACAGATGAGAGACATGCACTCAGGGATAGTGTCCTTCGAATGCATTTATTTGCACATGCTGTGCCTGTGGTCATTTTGTCATGTCCCATTACTGCCAAGGACTGCCCCAATGTGACGTGTTCATGTGAAGAAATTGTCAATGATGTTGTTCCTACGGGCTATTCCTGCTGCAGTGGGGTGTGGTCCACCTGCCTCATCTCCATCATCATCGTCCGGTGCATCTGGCACTTGTAGCCATGGTGCCTTGCTGCGTACACATATGTTGTGCAACATACAACATGCAACGATCATCTTGCACACAATGTCTGGGCTGTACAGGAGCCTTCCACCTGTGACGTCCAGGCACCTGAAACGCCAAATGTGCATTCCACGATGCCCCTGGTGCGTTTGTGGGCCGCATTGTACTGCCTCTGGGCCTGTGTATTCGGGGCTCGGAGGGGTGTATCATCCAAGCGCAGAGTGCATATCGTTGGTCACCTGTGACAGTGCAGAGAGACATGAGTCAATAGTCTGTTCGGCATGATGTGTTGACGGGCTCACTGGTTCATTGGTGTGTGATATGTGTGACTTTGTTATTCCTGCATGACATGTACTACTTGTTGCAAATGAGCGGCATCAATGTGTATTATGTAGCCTCAATGCCGCCCCTCCCTCCCCCCCAGCATGTTCACTACAGTGCGCAGCGCGGTTGCATCACTTGCACCCCTACGGCACACAATTGTCATGCCTGTCTGCGCATGTCCACAAGCCTGACAATGACACAGTGATGTTGTGCGCTGAAGGTGGATGGACACGTGTGTGTAGGCCCATGGTAAGGACAGGGCGGACACAGATGTAGAGTTCATGAGTGGCTGAACTCGCCATGCGGTCGAGGGTAGACCTTTGGCTCATGCTGCGGAAATAGGGACACACACAACAGTTGGCATGTCTGATCCCTGACCCCAAGTGGGCCTGCACACCCTCATTTACCCCTCGGCCGAGCCCGTACTCTGGGTGCATGCTACATGGCAACATTGAATGTTGCGTGACATGTGGCGCTGACACTACACCTGAGACACACGCATTAGTTACTTCCCTGGCAAGGCCTAAACTTTACCATGCCCAGAGCCACGTGTTGAATGACCACACCCCTACGCAGTACTGCCGTATGCAGGTCCACTCCCTCACGCTCACAGGGGGGTCCAATAAAGCTACATGTCCCAGGTCTACCCCACTGTCTGAGGTGACAAGGTTGAGCCCGCTGTACATAGCACAACATAATGTGGTATGGCCCGGGGCCCTCATGCATACATAATAACCACACGGACACACTGAGATTATCCGTGGAACTAGCTACGGACATGTGCGCCTGGCACCTTTTATTGCCAGGGTCACACATCCAATGACGCCTGTGCTGGATGGGTGTTGGGTAGTGTAAGCCACCCCTCAGGGGTTGGTTGGTGCTGGCAACAACTACAACAGTGTTCAGACAATCATAAGAGCAAAGTACAAACAACAAGGTTCCATGACTTGAGCTGCACAGAGTTGGTGGCCCCGGATGCACAGCAGCCGGCACAGGGACACCGCCACGGGACGGTGACTTGCGATGCACTGAGGTAGGGCCACGAGAGCTGAGCGGGCCCACGTTGATGTCCAAGGAGAGTGTCGCAGAGTGTTACGGGGGACAGTGGAAGGTGTCCATCCAGGGCATGATGCAGAGGGCAGAAGCAAGCAGAAACAGGCAATATGGAGGAGTTGAATGCTACAGTCGCCTTCTTCCCACGATGTCAGTATCAGCTACATGCTGATGAAGACAACCCCCAGGCCATAGACTCAGACACCACCAGAGTTCAACCAGAGAGTGTTCATGACTTCCGTGGCACAGAGTCAGTGGCACCAGATCCGGAAGGGGATGCAGTCTGCGATGAGGCCTGTACAATGATATAAAGTCTGCAATGAAAAAATCAAGACTCAGTTCCAATTGTGTGTCCTACTCGACCGCAGTGGGTGCCGGAGGACGCGGTCAGCGCGGGGCAACCACTGTGCAGCCGGCTCCTCCTGGATCTCTAACACACAGTGTTGAAATGGCATGTGGAGATGATTCCTGGATGACGGAGGTGGAGGCACCAGAGCTGAGCGGGTGCTTAGCCAGCGAAGATGCCGTGTCCTGCCTGTTACGGACTGTATTGGATTGGTGTGAGGTCTGCTGGACCGCAGTGTAGGCCGGAGGCAGCGGTCAGCAAGGGCCCACAGACACGTGTGGTCGGAATGCTATGCACAGAGTTGGTGGCACCACATCGAAGGGAGTATACTGAATTAAACTCTGCAAAAACATGTGTACTCTGCCATTGTGTAATCAAGACTCAGTTCCAAATGTGTGACCTACTTGTCCGCTGTGTATGCCGGTGGAGTACGTCAACGACAAAGGAGTACTGCGAGCCTTGCCCGCGGAGGCCGTGATGGTCTGAGGAGGCTGCCAAGGTCGAGGGCCTCTTGCTTGGTGCAAGCACCGGCACGTGGTGGGCCCTCTTGGAGACACGCAGGTGTCAGCAGGTGAGCAGTGAGGCCTGGATGCACAGGGGTGGATGGGACTGGTTCGGGGACCAGCGGCCCGGGCTGCGGCAGGCGCACAGGATCGCAGGCCACACCGCTCATGGCGTCGGCCTCGTGGCGGGGTGGGAGGCGCCGCCCTGGCAGACACGTTGGGCATTCCGGAAGAGAACCACGCCCAGAGCTACGTGCTTTTTATTCACACCCCTACACTGGCCTGGCGTACGCCGGGCCAGCCCACTCCGCACACGCTTACAGGGGGGACATCATAAGCTACATTTCCGAGGACTTCCCCACTGGCTGTGGTGACATGGTTGCGTCCACTGTCCACAACACTACCACCACCAGCAGTATATGTCGACATGGATATATCTGTGTTCTGCATACTGCAGTCTGTCCAGCACTTCCACGCCACACTTGGCATTGTGTGCATTCTCATTCAGGGGTCACTTGCCTCCTTCGCACATGCCTGGTTCCCACCTCTCCCCACATACTGCTATTGTGTGGCTGAGGTGCCATGCAGTTGATGGCTCATGTACATGGCTAGCCCAGGTTTCCGCAGTACGTTGTGCTGTCGTGAATGGTGGGTGGGCATGTTGTATGTGTGTTTGTAACGTGTGCATTCCCAGGGTTGTGAGTTGCATGATTGTGGAGTTGAGGTGTGTGGTGTGTTAATTTGATACTTACCAACGAGCACTGCATTTCCGTAGTTGCCATCCTGGAAGCACCGGTTGATGATGGACTGTTGGAAGATGTATGAATCATGCACACTGCCTGAGTAGTTGGTGAAGAGTCCCCGGTGGTCCACTATTGCCTGCACATTGATGGAATGCGTGTGCTTTCTGTTGCAGTAATTGTGTGCAGTGTTGGCAGGGGGCACAAGTAGGACATGTGTGCAGTCAATTGCCCCCAACACGTGCGGGAAGCCTGCTATGGCGTAGAAGTCTTGCTTGGTCTCCAGCTGTTCCTGCGCAGTGTGGGGGAAGTATAGGTACTGGGGTACCAAGCTGATGATGGCATCCAGGACAGGTTTGAGGAACTTGGATAGGGCTGGCTGTGAGACTCCTCCGACTCTGGCGGTTGTTGGTTGGAATGTCCCAGAGGCCAACAGGTGCAGCACGGCCAGCAGCTTTGTCTGAGGTGGGATGTTGGTTGTCCGCTGTGTTGGTACCATCAGCCTGTGGGCAATGATGGTCAGGAGGCAGAGGATGGTTGACCTTTTGAGTCTGTAGTGGTCAATGACTTTCTCTGGTGTCAAGTCTGTGAGGCTGGTGCGTTTCCTGAAGGTCTGCTGTCTTTGTCTGCACTGCCTCTGTGGTGGTCCGGGGGCGGGGGGATCCTGGGGGGTGGCGGACCTGGGTGTGGTGGCGGTGGGTGTTGTGGCCCTGTTAGGGCTCCGAGCTGCATGATGAATAGCTTCATGGCATCTGTTGTTCTTCATGTGTGGCTGTGGGCTGGGCTCCCTTTTCTGGTGCAGGTTGTCGTCCGACTTTGCACCAGGTCAGAGCAGGTGTTAATTTCCTGCGGCTAACGCGCCGTATCGCCTGTTTCGTGTTCTCATCGCCGATCTGGCTGGTCGTTGGGAATGTTGCGTTGTGGTGTTGTCGCGGATTTTTGCTCGGGAACGCCTACTCTGCATCTCATTAGCGTTAGTTGCCGGGGTCATCTGTGGCGATGTTTTTTGCGACTGCTTTCGCAGGTAAACTGGTGTTATGGGCTGTTAGCACCAGCTTGTGAATGGGGCGATAGATTTAGCGCGACTTTGGATGCGTTAAAGTGCCGATAACTCGGCGTTAGGTCCTTGAGAATATGCCCCTATGTTTTTTGCATGTAATTTTCAATAGAACAATATGGATGCTTCCTAGACAGGTAGGACCACTAATAACGTGGTATACATTCTTGGTGCAAAGAAAATATTTTATTGACTTTGAAGTGCTGTAGCCTGAAAACATAGTTTGGCTACACAAGGATGACTCAGGTGATTTTAAAAGAGATAAAAACAAAAATTAAAAAGTAATGGCAAAGTAAACTATTGGCCCTTCAGCCCTGGCACTGAAGTGCACTCCTTTTCAAGTGTCTGTTAACAGGTGATCATACAAATATCATCACTCACTGTGCAAGAGAGCAAACTATTGACCCATGGGGTATTCTTTAGTTTATAGAAGCAAAACCTGAATGACCGCTGAACAGACCAACTGATGAAGAGGACTGACCCAAAGACCTTCTATGTATCAATATATGTATGTAGTTTTTATATATGGTAATACATAAAGAGATCAATTAGTTGAAGATGACTCGAAGCCACACCTAAAAACTGAAATGCACTCTACATGGAACATTTAGTGTTAGTTTAAAAAGTAAATGTTACTGCTGAAAAGTCCCAACAATATCTACATTGAAATAGTTAACAAATGCCAACGATTAACACTTTACTAATCAGCGTTTAATTTATGGGTTCAGTTGATACCACTCGTCAATTCTGGTTGTAAATTCAGGTGCTCTTTTTAAAATGGTGGGTCAGAACAAGAATATAGAGCTTCACCTAAAAATGTGCATTTGTTTAGTTCTTTTTCGTAAACAAAATCCCCTACTGGTCTACGTTTATGTGGTTTGTTACCATCTAGCAGTCTACCTTTTGTTAGTTGTATGTAAATACCTTTGAAAGCAGCATTGGTCCCAAGGGCAATTCACCACTTTATTCCATGTTACTACTGTATGAGGAGTGCCTCATTGTTCTCTGCATCTTTCGCAACATAGCTTAATTAAAGAATTTATGTGACCAGTGACATGTCATGGACAAACGCCTGGAAAAAATGGAACCCTTGCATTCATAGTAGCCCATTCCATAAAGCACTTGGATATATTTAGCATTTCTAAATTTGAAAAATGTTGTATTATTTCAAAATTAAACACTTAACAAGGGCATAGAGGGTGTGGCCTATTAACTAGATCACCATCAGCAGTATGTGATTGTCAGTTGTTATCAGAATTTTTTATATTATTAGTCATAACATTGTGGTAATCCATCATGAGTACCATTACATCGCTGTAAATTACTTCAAGAGTACATTGCTATTTGATTTCTTAACCTTTGTCTTTTTGTATACATTAAATTAAAATTTCTTTTTCATCTTCATATATTACAAAATTACCTACCAATCCTTGAATCTTAAAAACACCTTACTATCACTATACACTATCCATCTCCTCAAATCCAATACTTAACTTATACCTGAAACCAAAAAACTGCTAACTACCACTATAAACAATTCATCTCTAAGACCTAACAGCTCCTTACTACCCTATACACTGCTCATTATTGAGTCCTAAAACTCCTTAGTACCACTGTATATTACCCATCCCTAAGCCCTAAACTACGTATATATTGTATAGTTATAGTTAGTTTAGGGCACAAGTTATAGTTACGTGAAATAAGTATAACTGGTCAATTTCAGTAAATTTGTTTGTTTAAACCACTAATTTCTGACATCATTAGAGATGTCATCAATGTAGTAAAAGAACCTTCCATGAGTGATGTAATTTATGAGGGTACAAGCAGTGCAAGGCGAGGGTGCTGGTTATATTTACTTTAGGGAATGAGTCATAGTTACTTGAGGGTTTGTCAGTTTAAAACATTATGTTTTAACTGTCATTTTCACCTAACTAGAACGTCATTTTAACCTTTTGTTTTTCAGAGAATATATATATATGTGTATATATATACATATGTCACAACCAATGACTCCCCATCACAAGAAGAGTCGGGCGCACAACGGGCTTGCAGGAACCAGCAATTTATTGAACTGGGCATTACGCGTTTCAGAGTAATTCCTTCATCAGACGCCCATTAAAAACAAACAGTTTTGTCCGTGTTCGGTGTTTAAAAAGTGCTTGCTTCACTTCAATTGGCAAAGACCTGGAGGTGGGCATGGCAGAGATACCGGCACCAGGTAAGTACCTTTGGTCCCATGTGGGTGGCGCTCTCGAACCTGTCAGCATCACCAGTTGGCCCAAGCACCACACTACCGGCCCCACAAGCCCTTCATCCTGCCGCTTTCCATCTCCCTCAGGAAGTCCTGGACTGGAGTCTCGGACTGGAGTCAGTCCCAGCGAGTGTTGCTTCGATGTTGAAAGAGCGGCGGTGCGGCAGTTTTTCAAGTACATGGAAAGTCACCAAGTTTGCCACTCTGCCTGCCGCACACTTAAGGATGGGGCGCCCAAGGTGCTTAGTGGCCCCGCACCAATTAATCACAACCAATGACTCCCCATCACAAGAAGAGTCGGGCGCACACACGGGCTTGCAGGAACCAGCAATTTATTGAACTGGGCATTACGCGTTTCGGAGTAATTCCTTCATCAGACGCCCATTACAAACAAACAGTTTTGTCCGTGTTCGGTGTTTAAAAAGTGCTTGCTTCACTTCAATTGGCAAAGACCTGGAGGTGGGCGTGGCAGAGATACCGGCACCAGGTAAGTACCTTTGGTCCCATGTGGGTGGCGCTCTCGAACCTGTCAGCATCACCAGTTGGCCCAAGCACCACACTACCGGCCCCACAAGCCCTTCATCCTGCCGCTTTCCATCTCCCTCAGGAAGTCTTGGACTGGAGTCTCGGACCGGAGTCAGTCCCAGCGAGTGTTGCTTCGATGTTGAAAGAGCGGCAGTGCGGCAGTTTTTCAAGTACATGGAAAGTCACCAAGTTTGCCACTCTGCCTGCCGCACACTTAAGGATGGGGCGCCCAAGGTGCTTAGTGGCCCCGCACCAATTAATCACAACCAATGACTCCCCATCACAAGAAGAGTCGGGCGCACACACGGGCTTGCAGAAACCAGCAATTTATTGAACTGGGCATTATGCGTTTCAGAGTAATTCCTTCATCAGACGCCCATTACAAACAAACAGTTTTGTCCGTGTTCGGTGTTTAAAAAGTGCTTGCTTCACTTCGATTGGCAAAGACCTGGAGGTGGGCGTGGCAGAGATACCGGCACCAGGTAAGTACCTTTGGTCCCATGTGGGTGGCGCTCTTGAACCTGTCAGCATCACCAGTTGGCCCAAGCACCACACTACTGGCCCCACAAGCCCTTCATCCTGCCGCTTTCCATCTCCCTCAGGAAGTCCTGGACTGGAGTTTCGGACCGGAGTCAGTCCCAGCGAGTGTTGCTTCGATGTTGAAAGAGCAGCGGTGCAGCAGTTTTATATATATATATATATATATATATACACTGAAAAAAACTACAGGTTTCAGGGACGTTATAGTAAGGCTGACATTTCACTGGTACAAAACCAGAGAAATTCAGTCGTTATAGTTAGCTGAGCTAACTATAACTCATACCCCCACAATGCACTTCTGATGATGTCACATATTACATCACTCATGACATGGTCAGTGACATCACTCATTACATCATCCATTGATTGAGTGTTTCAAAAAAGTTTAAGAATGTTACATATATATATATACACCAAGGTGTATTCTTAGAATGAGTGGGTGTATGAGTGTCTGTATGGATGATTTAGTGGGTGCGTGGCTGACTGTATAAGTGAGTGATTAAATGTTTCTTAGTGAATATATGGGTGAGTGACTAATCTGTGTGAATGTGTGTATCAGTCTGTCAGTTGGTGTATAAGTGGTTGAATGAGTTGATAAGTAGGTACATGAGTGTCTATATGGGTTATTGATTAGTTGTCTGAGTACCTGTTTGGGTGCCTGAGTGTCTGTGTGGGTGGGTGAATCCCTGCATGGATGTATGAGTGGGTGAATCCCTGGGTGTATGGGTTCATGAGTGTGTCTGTGAGGGACTGTATGGGCAAGTGAGTGTGTGTATGGTTGTGTCGGTGAGTGAATGGATGTCTCAGTGATATATGGGTGAGTAACTGCATATGTGAAAGGCAGTATATGTGAGTGTTGGAGTATATAAGTGACTGTATGTGTGAGTGAGTGATTGTGAGAGTGGCTGTATGGGTGAGTGTGTGCTTGTGTCAGTGACTGTATGGAGAGTAAGTATTTGTTAGTATCTGTATGAGTTATGAGTGTGTGTGTGTTTCTGTATGAGTGAGTAAGTTGCTCTGTGATTGAGTTATTGGGTGAGTAGGTGTGTGAGTAGCTCTATGGGTGACTGATGGTGTATGAGTGGCTGTATGGGTGTATGAGTGGATATCTCAGCAGCTGTATTGGTGAGTTACTGGCTGTAGGAGTTCCTTATGGGTGAGTGAGTAGATGTGTATGTAGACCTATGAATAAGTGAGTGGGTATGTACATACTGGTATTGGTGTGTCAATGGCTTCAAGAATGGTAGTCTGAAATTTGGAGTGGGTGTATGATAGGTTATATTGGGTTGTGAGTAGGTGCATCAGAGATTATGTGGATGATGTCATCAGTGATGTCGTTTGAGATGTCATCAGTGATGCCACTGACTATGTAATGAGTGATGTAATATATGACATCATCAGCAGTGCATTGGGGGCACAAGTTATAGTTAGCTCAGCTAACTATAACAGCTGAATTTCTCTGGTTTTGTATGAGTGAAATGTCAGCCTAACTATAACGTCCCTGAAACCTGTTTTTTTCAGTGAATATCTAAGGTTTTTCAATGCTAATTCCTAACTATAATGTCGCTGAAACTTGTGTTTTTTTAGTGAAAGTGTGGTGCAGAAAGAGCCAAGTGAGGTGCAGAAAGAGGTAAGAGGGGTGCAGAAAGAAGAGAGTGAGGTGCAGGAATATGCAAGAGAGGTGCAGAAAGAAGCAAGAGAGGTGCAGAAAAAGGCAAGAGAGGTGCAAAAAGAGGCAAGAGAAGTCAAAAAGAAGCAAGATAGGTGCAGAATAAAGCAAGAGAGGTACAGAAAGAAGCAAGAGAAGTGCAGAAAGAGGCAAGAAAGGTGTAGAAAGAGGCAAGAGAAGTGCAGAAAGAGGTAAAAGAGGTACAGAAAGAGGCAAGAGAGGTGCAGAAAGAGGCAAGAGGGGTGCCGAAAGAGGCAAGAGGGGTGCACAAAGAAGCAAGAGAGGTGTAGAAAGAAGCAAGAGAAGTGCAGAATGAAGCATGAGATGTGCAGAAAGAGGACAAAAAGTACAGAAAGAGGCAAGAGAGGTGCAGAAAGAGGCAAGAGAAGGGCAGAAAGAGGCAAGAGAGGTGCAGAAAGAAGCAAGAGAGGTGTGGAAAGAAGAAAGAGAGGTGCAGAAAGAGGAAAGTAAGGTGCAGAAAGAGGCAAGAGAGGTGTAGAAAGAGGTAAGAGAGGTGCAGAAAGAGATAAGAGAGGTGCAGAAAGAAGCAAGAGAGGTGCAGAAAGAGGTAAGAGAAGTGCAGAAAGAGGCAAGAGAGGTGCAGAAAGAGGCAAGAGATGTGCAGAAAGAGGCAAGAGAGATACAGAAAGAGGCAAGAGATGTGTGGAAAAAAGCAGGAGAGGTGCAGAAAGAAGCGCAATAAGTGCAGAAAGAAGCAAGAGAGGTGCTGAAAGAGGCAAGAGGGGTGCAGAAAGAAGCAAGTGAGGTGCAGAAAGAGGCAAGAGAAGCGCAAGAAGCGGCAAGAGAGGTGCCAAAAGAGGCAAGAGGAGTGCACAAAGAAGCAAGAGTGGTGCAGAAAGAAGCAAGAGAAGTGCAGAAAGAAGCATGAGATGTGCAGAAAGAGGAAGACATGTGCAGAAAGAGGCAAGAGAGGTACAGAAAGAAGCAAGAGAGGTGCAGAAAGAAGCAAGAGAGGTGCAGAAAGAGGTAAGAGAGGTGCAGAAAGAGGTAAGAGGGGTGCAGAAAGAAGAGAGTGAGGTGCAGGAATATGCAAGAGAGGTGCAGAAAGAAGCAAGAGAGGTGCAGAAAAAGGCAAGAGAGTGCAAAAAGAGGCAAGAGAAGTCAAAAAGAAGCAAGATAGGTGCAGAATAAAGCAAGAGAGGTACAGAAAGAAGCAAGAGAAGTGCAGAAAGAGGCAAGAAAGGTATAGAAAGAGGCAAGAGAAGTGCAGAAAGAGGTAAAAGAGGTACAGAAAGAGGCAAGAGAGGTGCAGAAAGAGGCAAGAGGGGTGCCAAAAGAGGCAAGAGGGGTGCAAGAGGGGTGCACAAAGAAGAAACTTCTATTGCCTCTTTCTATACTTCCCTTCCTTCTTTCTGTACCAGTCTTCCTCCTTCTGCACTTCTCTTGCTTCTTTCTGCACCTCTCTTGCCTCTTTCTGCATCCCACTTGCTTCTTTCTGCACCTCACTCTCGTCTTTCTGTACCTCTCTTGCTTCTTTCTGCACTTCTCTTGCTTCTTTCTGTACTTCTCTTGCCTCTTTTTATACTTCTCTTGCTTCTTTCTGTACCTTTCTTCCTCTTTCTGCACTTCTCTTGCCTCTTTCTGCATTTCTCCTGTTTATTTCTGCACCTTTATTCCTCTATCTGCACTTCACTTGCCTCTTTCTGTACTTTGCTTGCTTCTTTCTGCATCTCTCTTGCCTCTTTCTGTAGTTCTCTTGCTTCTTTCTGCACTTATCTTGCCTCTTTCTGTACTTCTGTTGCCTCTTTCTATACTTCCCTTCCTTCTTTCTGTACCAGTCTTCCTCCTTCTGCACTTCTCTTGCTTCTTTCTGCACCTCTCTTGCCTCTTTCTGCATCCCACTTGCTTCTTTCTGCACCTCACTCTCGTATTTCTGTACTTCTCTTGCCTCTTTCTGCCCTTCTCTTGCCTCTTTCTGCCCTTCTCTTACCTCTTTCTGCACTTCTCTTGCCTCTTTTTATACTTCTCGTGCTTCTTTCTGCAGCTTTCTTCCTCTTTCTGCACTTCTCTTGCCTCTTTCTGCACCCCACTTGCTTCTTTCTGCACCTCACTCTCGTCTTTCTGTACCTCTCTTGCTTCTTTCTGCACCTCTCTTGCTTCTTTCTGCACTTCTCTTGCTTCTTTCTGCGTCTTTCTTCCTCTTTTTACACCTTTGTTCCTCTTTTGGCACCTTTCTTCCTATTTCTGCACCTCTCTTGCTTCTTTCTGCACCTCTCTTGCTTCTTTCTGCACATCTCTTGCCTCTTTTATAACTTCTCTTGCTTCTTTCTGCACCTCTCTTGCTTCTTTCTGCACTTCTGTTGCTTCTTTCTGCACCTTTCTTCCTCTTTCTGCACTTCTCTTGCCTCCTTCTGCATTTCTCTTGCCTCTTTCTGCACCTCTCTTGCTTCTTTCTGCACCTCTCTTGCTTCTTTATGGCTCTCTCTTGCTTCTTTCTGTACTACTCCTGCCTCTTTCTGCACCTTCCTTCCTCTTTCTGCACCTCTCTTGCTTCTTTCTGCACCTCTCTTGCTTCTTTATGGATCTCTCTTGCTTCTTTCTGTACTTCTCTTGCCTCTTTCTGCACTTCTCTTGCCTCTTTCTGCATTTCTGTTGCCTCTTTCTGTCCCTCTCTTGCCTCTTTCTGTACAATTCTTCTGCTTTATGCACCTCTCCTGCTTCTTTCTGCCCTTCTCTCACCTCTTTCTGCACTTCTCTCACCTCTTTCTGTACTTCTCTTGCCTCTTTCTGCACTTCTCTTGCTTCTTTCTGTACCTCTCTTGCTTCTTTCTGCACCTCTCTTGCTTCTTTCTGTACCTCACTCTTTTCTTTCTGCACCTCTCTTCCTGCACCTCTCTTGCTTCTTTCTGTACCTCACTCTTTTCTTTCTGCACCTCTCTTCCTCTTTCTGCACCTCTCTTGCTTCTGCACCTCTCTTGCTTCTTTATGCACCTCACTTGCTTCTTTCTGCACCTCATTCTCTTCTTTCTCCACCCCCTTGCTTCTTTCTGAACGTCTCTTGCTTCTTTCTGCAACTCTGTTGATTCTTTCTGCACTCCTCTTGCTTCTTTATCCCCCTCTCTTGCTTCTTTCTGCACCTTTTTTGCCCCTTTCATCACTTCTCTTCCTTCCTTCTGTACCTCTCTTGCTTCTTTCTGCAATTCTCTTGCTTCTTTCTGCACCTTTCTTCTTCTTTCTGTATTTCTCTTGCCTCTTTCTGCACATCTCTTGCTTCGTTCTGCACCTCTATAGCATCTTTATGCACTTCACTCTCTTGTTTCTGCACATCTCTTGCCTCTTTCTGTACCTCTCTTACCTTTTCTACCCCTCTCTTACCTCTTTCTGTACCCCTCTTGCTTCTTTTTGCACCTCTCTTGCTTCTTTCTGCACCCCTCTTGCTTCTTTCTGCACCTCTCTTACCTCTTTATGCACCTCTCTTGCTTCCTTATGCACTTCTCTCGCTTCTTTCTGGATCACTCTTGCTACTTTCTGTACTTCTCTTGCCTCTTTCTGCCCTTCTCTTGCCTCTTTCTGCACTTCTCTTGCCTCTTTCTGTACTTCTCTCGCCTCTTTCTACACTTCTCTTGCCTCTTTCTGCACTTCTCCTGCCTCTTTCTGCCCTTCTCTTGCTTCTTTCTGTACCTCTCTTGCTTCTTTCTGTACATCTCTTGCTTCTTTCTGCACTTCTCTTGCCTCTTTCTGCGCTTCTCTTGCTTCTTTACATACCTCTTTTGCTTCTTTCTGTACCTCTCTTGCTTCTTTCTGTACCTCACTCTCTTTTTCTGCACCTCTCTTGCTTCTGTCTGCACCTCCCTTTCTCTTTCTGTACCTCTCCTGCTTCTTCTGCACCTCTCTTGCTTCTTTCTGCTCCTCACTGGCTTCTTTCTGCACCACACTCTCTTCTTTCAGCACCTCTCTCGCTTCTTTCTGCACCCCTCTTGCTTCTTTCTGCACCTCTCTTACCTCTTTATGCACCTCTCTTGCTTCCTTATGCACTTCTCTTGCTTCTTTCTGGATCACTCTTGCTACTTTCTGTACTTCTCTTGCCTCTTTCTGCCCTTCTCTTGCCTCTTTCTGCACTTCTCTTGCCTCTTTCTGTACTTCTCTCGCCTCTTTCTACACTTCTCTTGCCTCTTTCTGCACTTCTCTTGCCTCTTTCTGCCCTTCTCTTGCTTCTTTCTGTACCTCTCTTGCTTCTTTCTGTACATCTCTTGCTTCTTTCTGCACTTCTCTTGCCTCTTTCTGCACTTCTCTTGCTTCTTGACATACCTCTTTTGCTTCTTTCTGTACCTCTCTTGCTTCTTTCTGTACCTCACTCTCTTTTTCTGTACCTCTCTTGCTTCTGTCTGCACCTCCCTTCCTCTTTCTGTACCTCTCTTGCTTCTTCTGCACCTCTCTTGCTTCTTTCTGCTCCTCACTGGCTTCTTTCTGCACCACACTCTCTTCTTTCAGCACCCCTCTTGCTTCTTTCTGCACTTTGCTTGCTTCTTTCTGCACTTCTCTTGCCTCTTTCTGCACCTCACCTGCTTCTTTCTGCACTTCTCTTGCTTCTTTCTGCACCTCTGTTTCTTCTTTCTGCACCTCTCTTGCCTCTTTCATCACTTCTCTTACTTCTTTCTGTACCTTTCTTCCTCTTTCTGTACTTCTCTTGCCTCTTTCTGCACCTCTCTTACCTTTTCTACCCCTCTCTTACCCCTTTCTGCACCTCTCTTGCCTCTTTCTGCACCTGTCTTGCCTCTTTCTGCACCTCACTTGCCTCTTTCTGCATCTCTCTTGCTTCTTTCTGCACCTCTTTTGCTTCTTTCTGCACTTCTCTTGCTTCTTTTTGCACCTCTCTTACCTCTTTCTGCACCTCTTTTGCTTTCTAGACCTCTCTTGCTTCTTTCTGCACTTCTCTTGCTTCTTTCTGCACATCTCTTGCCTCTTTCTGCACTTCTCATGCCTCTTTCTGCACCTCTTTTGCCTCTTTCTTCATATTTCTTCCTCTTTCTGCACATCTCATGCTTATTTCTGCACTTCTCTTGCTTTTCTGCACCTCTCTTGCTTCTTTGTGCACCCCTCTTGCCTTTTTCTGCATCTTTTTTCCTCTTTCTGCACTTCTCTTGCCTCTTTCTATACCTTTCCTCCTCTTTCTGCACCTCTCTTGCTTCTTTCTGCACCTCTCTTGATTCTTTCTGCACTTCTCTTGCTTCTTTTTGCACCTCTCTTACCTCTTTCTGCACGTCTCTTGCCTCTTTCTGCACTTCTCGTAGCTCTTTCTGCACCTCTTTTGCTTCTTTCTGCACCTCTCTTGCTTCTTTCTGCACTTCTCTTGCTTCTTTCTGCACTTGTCTTGTCTCTTTCTGTACTACTCTTGCCTCTTTCTGCACACTTCTTCCTCTTTCTGCACCTCTATTGCTTGTTTCTGCACTTCTCTTGCCTCTTTCTGCACTTCTCTCGCCTCTTTCTGCACCTCTCTTTCCTCTTTCTGCACTTCTCTTGCTTCATTCAGTACCTCTCTTGTTTCTTTCTGCACGTCTCTTGCTTCTTTCATCATGCCCCCTTTCTCCACCACTCTGCAAACGCGCCTCCTGGCACGCTATTGGTTGGGGGATAAAGTCCCTTTGCCTCTTGAGGGTCCCTGGGGGCCAACTATCCCTCTTCTTACCACCAGTAAGCCCCACACAGCTCGATTGCTGAGAGGTGCTCAGAGGCCATGCCCCCTTTTTACACCACTCTGCAAATGCGCCACCTGGTGCACTGCTGCTTGGAGGAAAAAGTCCACTTTAGTCCTGAGGTCCTCAGAACATGAGGGGACCTCATCGCCCCACCAGCAGTGCACCAAGAGGCACATTTGCAGAGTGTTGTAAAATGGGGCGTGGCCTCGGACCCCTTCTCAGCAATCTCACTGTTTGGGGCTTACTGGAGGTACCTGGTGGGAAAGTTGTCCCCTAAGAACCCTCAGTAGCGATGGGGACTTCATCCCCCAACCTAGAGTGCGCCTAGAGGCGTGTTTGCAGAGTAGTGGTGAAAGGGGGTGTTTCTATCCTGCCCCCTTTTCACATTTTTTTTTTGCTTGTGACTCAGTTTAACCGGTTCACAAGGTGGCGCCAACACTTCATGGTTGGAATTGTTGGCAGCCAATCCGATCTCAGGCACGAGATCGGGAGGGTTCGTGGATCCTTCACGGTGAAATATGGATATCTGTAAATATTTAAATTTCCCAAAAACTACTATATATATATCTCGCCAGTAGGTAGTTATAGTTAGGGCCTACCTAGTCCAAGTTAGGATCAAGTTTTCATAGAAAGAGCATTTTTTCATTTGTCAATAACTTTGGTGTTATTTGATGAATCCTGGCAAAAGTTTAAAAACTAGTATGACGCTCACTCCAGCTGCTGTCTTGAAAGTTTTGTGGTGATCCGTCAAGAGGAGGCCGAGAAAAAGGGATCCCAAAATGCATTTTCCCCATGTTAATTCCCATTGAGATTTTACACATGACTACAGAATTACACAAAATTTGGCAGAAAGGTAGCTGTAGTTCCAGAAAGCGAACTTTTTGTAAAATTGGCATAAATTCTTTCAGTAGTTTGTGAGATATTAGGAGAAAAAGACAATTGGTATATATAGGGACGCGGATCATCTGCGAGTCATGCGGAGGTTTGTGCACCTTTGTGCCACGAGATGTGCTGGGATTGGCTGGCTGCAAACCATCTAGAGACTTGTGCTGGACATTTTGAAAACCGGGACCGTGCCCTGGGGGATAAAACCAAAGATTAAAATGTATGCGAGGGGTCAGGGTAGGGGTACCCTGACCACTTGGGTACATTGTAGGGGTTTGTGAAGCACTCCTTATGAGTTAGAAAATGCTGTAAAAAAAAAATCTACGCACGGAGAGACACAAGCCCATCGCAGTGCTCAACGCAGCCCCCCACTATGTAAGGCCATTGCAGAGTCACGAACCTTGCCAAAAAAAAAATATATATATATATACACACACTCAGTTATACACTAATATATGCACTCATAGACCCACTCAGGCACTCACACACTTACACACAAACCCACTCAGAGACTCATGCAGCCACTTACAGACCCATTCAGAGTCGCAGACACTCACATACCCACTCAGAGACCCACTTAGACACTCATGCACCCATTCACAGACCTATTCAGAGACTCTGGCACCCACTCAGACACTCATACACCCGCTCACAGACCCACTCAGAGACTGATGCACCCACTCATATACCCACTCAGAGACGCAAGCACTGACTCACAGACCCACTCAGATACTCATGCACCTACTCACAGATCCACTCAGAGACTCAAGCACCCACTCACAGACCCACTCAGACACTCACACATCCATTCACAGACCCACTCAGAGGCTCCCCAATCCACTCACAGACCCACTCAGATACTCATGTAGCCACTCACGGACCCTCTCAGACATTCATACACCCACTCACAGATCTACTCAGACACTCATGAACCCACTCACAGACCCACTCAGAGACTCATGCAACCACTCACAGACCCACTTATACACTCATGCACACAGGGCTGACTCAATCAGAGACACATGTACCCACTCACAGACCCACTCAGTGACTCACACAGCCACTCACAGATCCCATTCAGACACTCATGCACCCACTCAGACATTCTCAGAGACATTCTCAGGGCCACTGATATATTGATGCAATGACTATGAGCCACTTAAACACTCTTGCCCCCACTCATACATTCACTCAGGAACTTGTATATGTACTCACACACCTAGTCAGATGTATGCATCCAGTTATACACACACCTAGACAGTGGCAACATTTCTCAGAAACTATTGTAAAGTGTACTGAATGAAAACAATAGTTATAAATCTTATATGTATTGTTGTGTATTGAATTTGTGCTTTTGCCTTGTGAATCCTCAACGGGGTTGCGACTCCCAAAATCTATTTTTTAAATGCAAATGAAAATGAATATTGTTTAGTGTTGGGCAATAGGGTGGCTCTGAAGAGAGCCTTTGAGTATGTGACAGCTACACATAAGACCAGATGCAGAGTTTGAAGTTGCTGAGATACACCCTGTTGCCTTCATCTGAAAAGTGAACTCCATCACTTCTATAAATTCCATACATATCGAAACGCAGATTTTTGTTGTAGATAGAGCCAATGTTAGGGTCTCTCAGGAATAAAGAAACAGCTTTATTAACATGTTTCCTGGCTTTGTCAATCTGTGGACAGAATTGATTTGACTGCTTCCATTATTGTCTTTGGCATATGTTGGAGTATACCAAGACAGTGTGAGGGAAAAGAGACATTAATTGGCCAAAGGTCTCCTTCATTGCAGTTTCCAACCCAACCCCAGTAAGAGTGCCTAGGTCATTGCCACCACAGTGTACAATTGAGAGGTCTGGATGTTGGGAATCTGCAATACTCTGAACCAAAGGCAGCAATTGCTGCTTCTCTAACCCTCTCTAGCCAATGCATTTAATGTCCACATTACGCCAACCCAAGTCCCCGTCAATGTCACTCTTTCTAGCAGACTCTCTGGCCCAGTAGATATAGCTGTGACCCACAATCCACATTCTAACCATTTTGAAGGAAGGAGCAGTAGCACACAGGGCAAAGCTGCAGCTGAATGTGGCAGTTGGTAGAATGATACACAGTTAAAATGGAGGAGTGGAGCTGCTTTAACAAAAGGACATATTTGTTGGGTGTTATAAATAAAGTGCTAAACAAATGTAGTGATTTCATTACTATAGTAAGTTCATCTCTTATTGGCTGTGGATAAATTGTGCACAAGTTATGCTATTGTGGATATGCTTACATTTTTCCCAACAGTCAATCACACCTGCTACAGCTGGACTTTACACTGGAATGCTCTGGTTGGAAAGTGTATCAACTTTTGACTTACTTGTACAATAGAGTGTTTCAAATCTGGTTGCTATGGCAACTGAGAGAAAGCAGTGTGGGGGAAGAGTTCCAATTACAGTGTACTTTGAATCTGCAAAGTATAGCAATTTAGATATAGCATATATTGCAAAATATAGATTTTCGAATTCAGTATTGCCATTGCTTTTGAAATGTAATTGAGAAAACATAGCAATATCTTAGTATAGGGTTTAATGGACTCCTGTATAGAGTCGCAACTCCATCGGGGAGTTACACGGGGGCCGCAGTGGGAGCCGCGACGGGGTCGCGGATCCACTCATAGCTACTACAAAATTGGGCTTTTTATGAGAAAACAACAAATAGTTAAAAAAAAGACCAATAAAAACTGGAGTAAGAAATGGAAAAAATGAGAGAAACATTTTCATTTGCTAACGACATCAGTATCACTGGAAACAGAGAGGGAAACATTGCCATTATTGGTTGTTTCTTACAGAGAGTGGTAATAATCATTTTCCTTGAGAAGAAATTTGAAGTGATAGAGTGCTAATATTTGAGGATCAACAAAGTTAAATTAACAGGTCTGATAATGAGGAGATTGATAATGTGTATATATATATTTGAAGTGGAATTGGAGATTTGTGGAAATTGATAGCCGGTTCAGACTCCTCCGGCTAAACACGGGCCCCCTTCACGACGTGGCAGATTGCTGACAAAGGAGCTGAAGCTTGGCAACGAGCAAAAGTTACAAAATCCGGGAGGATTATCAACAGCTCAGCCCCCCAGCACCCATCACGAAGGCACGAAGGCATCTAAATCCTCAGGACAACAAGCTAGGGAACACGTGTCGGAGGACACGTAGGGCGCCTAACCGAGGGTTGTTAACTGAGGGTCAAGCCGCCAGGATTTGGTTAGCTGGGTTGGAAGGTGTGCAGTCGAGCAAAGCGGGATAGCATCAGAGTGTAAAAGAAACCCCCCCGCTTCGCTTTATCAATAAACACATTCATTTACAAACAAACACAATGTCGGCAGATGCGCTGAAAGAAAGAGAGGAGGCGGCGGCGAATATGTTTAATGATGACAGAGTCCCAAGTCAGGACTCAATTTCCCAACATGCATCAGTGGGGCCGCGCAACAACAGCATAAAAGAAAAAATAAAACAACTGGAAAAATTAAGCAAATCTGAACAAAATAAGTGGTGGGAGGCAAAATCACTTCAACGCTACCTAGATGTAGGTAGAGTACCACGTGGTCTTAGAATTCCAACAGCTCCAAGCTATGAGAACCGGGACCGTGACATGATGAAGGAATGGGCGGAAACAAATTTGGAATCATCCAGGCGGCTAATTGTGATCTTGGTCAAGTATGCGGAAAAAGACCGGGTTAAGTTACAAGAACAGATAGAGACACTCAATGCGGAATTAGAAACAATGGGGTGCAAGGATGAAACAACAAAACTGAGAAACGAAATGAACACAAGGCTCAAAAAAGAGGAAGACAAAATCCTGGAGAGAAAGGCTTACAAATTCCATCGTGATCGTACAGATTATGAAACAGGGCGCATATTTACCTTCGCCAGAAAATACGATGCCTTAAAAATGTCTAAATATGGTGAAACAGGAACTAACAGAGTAAATTTGGTGAGTGACAAAACAGGACTCAGCACATCTTCGAACTCTGAATTTAGTTCGGCAATGGAAAGTGAAACCGAAGCAACTGAGGGGCCATTAAACAAATACCTGCTAAGATTTCACTAGCGGAGGAGGTGGATTTTTTAGTCCACGAAAGGCGCAACACATTGCGCCCAAGAACTCAGCCAAACAGACAACAAAAACTCGTTGCACCAAGCGCCGAGAAAGGCGAAAAGCCAAGGCAAGAAGAACCAAAGAAACAGCAAACACGTCAAACCAAACGCAACTGGAGACTTCAATAAATAGAGTTCACAATAACAGTCAAACTGTTATAAATCTTACAGACATTGACCTCAACAAAGCAGAGGAACAGCTACTGGCATTGGGGCTCTCTTACTGCCCTGTAAGCTCTTTTGACTATGCCACAACCAGACTTGACGTGTTCAAAAGCATAAGAAAACTCAAATTGAAGAAATATTTTCTGCAAAACAGTGATAAATCGATGGAGGGAATAACACAACGATCTGAACCTCAAACAACAAGCCCTTCCTTTCTCAATCTGACAGCATCAGATTTGCCTCTTCTGAATGATTTGCGGGATTTAGCAAATGAGAACATTGACTTAGACAAAACCGCATATTTGGACAACCCAACAGAGAATATGGCACCCAAAACAACCAAAACTACCACCCCATTCAAGCCCAGGTCCAAATTCAATCCTATCACTGTGAGGGACTCAATTGATATATTTCAGGAACTGGTAGTAGTGGGGATCAAACAACTTAATCATAAAGTACAAAGAGCAATCAAACACAAAACTGACAAGAAGGAACTTCAATACCACCTACTACGGAAGAAATTAAAAACAAACCAAGATATAGTCATCCGCAATGCGGACAAAGGCGGAAATTTGGTCTTGTGGAAAAAGAATGACTATATAGAGGAAGCCATGAACCAACTGGCAGATACAACATGTTATCGCAGAAGTGACCATCTGGCGTTAAGAGCTACATATAATGCTTATAATTTGAAATTAGTAGCGTGGAAAAATGCGGGTCTTTTAACCCCCCAGGAATACAAATATTTGAAAAATGAAAAACCAGTAACACCAATTTTGTATTTCATCCCGAAAATTCACAAAAATGCACTCAAACCTCCAGGAAGGCCCATAATCTTGGCCCGTAACAGTCTCCTGGAGAAAACCTCCCAATATGTAGATTTATATCTACAGGAGTATGTACAACAGCTACCATCTTACATAAGGGATACAGGGGGCTTTCTTTCCAAAATACAGAAAATTGATTGGCACCAAAACTTTTTACTGATGGCAATGGATGTGACAGCATTATACACGTCCATAAACCACCAAATTGGACTCCGGGCGCTCCAACACTATCTGGGTAAAAGGACTCCTGAATTTGCACAGCACAACAAGATGCTTTCAAATATGGTTGAGTTCTGTTTAAATAACAACATTTTTTTATTCCAGAATGTTTTATATCAACAGCAACGCAGGGTAGCTATGGGGGCCAGCTTCTCCCCCAGCTTTGCCTGTTTACACATGGGCTGGTGGGAGGAGCTGGTACTAATGAAGGAATACACTAGTGTACTAAAGAACAAAATCAAATGTTGGCTACGGTTTATTGATGATTTATTTTTGATATGGCAAGGTACTGTAGAAGAAGCTGAGCATTTTATTAGAGCGTTAAATATAAACAGTCTCAACTTGCACTTTACAGCTTCTATTAGCACAACATCTGTAAACTTTTTAGACGTTGAGATCTATACCAAAGATGGTCAGCTGGAAACTAAGGGGCATATTAGCAAGACCGGCGATAAAATTATCGCCGTTTTAGCGGCAGGAAACTGCCGCTAAAACGGCGATAATGGGCTTGCTAATATGCGTTATAGAATTCCAATAGAAGCCCAGGTTAGATGTGCAGGGCATCTAACCTGGGCTTCTATTGGAATTCTATAACGTTTTAGCGGCAGTTTCCTGCCGCTAAAACGGCGATAATTTTATCGCCGGTCTTGCTAATATGCCCCTAAATTGCATAGGAAGCCAACCGCTGGTAACTCGGTACTACACGCAGGCAGCTTTCATCCACAACACTTGATCCAGAGCATCCCCTACGGGGAGATGCTGCGGCTTAAAAGAATTTGCAGCAGCAATGAGGAACTAATAATAGCTCAACAAGCAAGTGCTACAAGATTTCTAGCAAGGGGCTATTCAGATAATTGTATCAAACAGGCCATCAAAAAAAGTAATGCAGTTACTAGGAAGAGTCTAATCAATAAAAGCACGGAGATAGAGGACAGTCTATCACAAAAATCATCTACCTTCAGAGTTATTCTGAAATATAGTAAACAAGATAAGGCAATAAGAAAAATTATCAGAAAAAAACTGGCCTATCATCCTCAATGACCCCATTATTGGACATACTCTGCCAAAAAATGCTGCCATTACATACACTAGGGCGGAATCTATGAAAGACGTCCTAGTACAAAATGACCCCTTTGCTCAAACTAAAAGTACTTGGCTATCCCAAAGAAAGGGATTCCATCGCTGCAAAACGTGTAAGGCGTGTCAATTCGGAATCAATAAAATATCCTATGACACCCCATTCAGTGACCGTGAAAAACCAATAGGGAAGGCTTTAACATGCAAATCTGACCATGTAGTCTATGTGCTGGAGTGTCAATGTGCCCTACGATATGTAGGCAGTACTATCCTACAGGGGCACAAGAGGATACTCCAGCACATTAGAGCTATTAAAAACAAAGATACCACCTACCCCGTAGCGCGGCACATTGGGGAAGTACACAATTCTGACCCCAAAGACCTTAAATACTACATCATTGATGCCATTTTACCATATAAAAGAGGGGGGGACCGGGAAAAGGCCCTCAGACGTCTTGAAACCAGATACATTCTGGATCTCGACAGTAAATCCCCGGGAGGCCTTAACATTACAGAGGAATTATACACCTGTCTCTAATTACATTCCCTAGAGTTCCCAAGCTATACATGGATTGAAACAATTTAAGACAGTATAGCACGTCCAACTGAAAAGAAATTAATGAAAATTTTATTCGCCGCCCAACACCCACTTTTTAATACTTTTTGCACAATTTTACACACGGTTTTAGATGGGTTTTAGAATTTTATACACTTTAAAATTAAATTAGCGAATTTGACACGGGGTACAGATATGAACCTATGTTTTAACTGCAAGGTTTGCACAGAAACATTATTCATAAGTACTGTATTTAGCATTTGCACTTTATGAGATCCTCTGTTTAGACATACAACAGGGTAGGATATTCGAAATGTGTTTTACAAAATGCAGAAATGTTTAGAATTTCAAAAAAATTATTATTATTGGTAAAAATTGGCAGAATGGGTATTCAAACCTGGACATTCAATAAGCTATAATAATCAATGATTATAATTTGAAATGGTATTTAAACCTGAACGCTTTATTTAAACCTGAATGTTTATTAGTGACAGCACTAACAATTGATGAAATTGAATTTTTTTTTTATATCTATGCTTTACCTTGCCCATAGGGCACTTGTCACTTTAAGAATAGAAATGGAAAAAAGAAAAAAACAAAAAAAACAGAAACACTTGTATAAAAACCTGCCATTCACTGTTAAGCGCATCATGTGAGCAAGGCTCCTCAGAGCCGAAACGCGTCATGCTGCTAAGATGTTTGTTTAAATCAATAAATTGAAATCTGCACCTACCTGTGGCCCGTGCTCCTGTGCATGCTTTAAGGATTTGAAGTGGAATTGGAGATTTGTGGATATATATATAGAGGGCACCACCCCGGGAACCTGGGGGCCGTGAGGGTTGGTATATACCGATCCTCTTTCAGGAGCAACAGTGGTGGATTGAGGACTTGTTAACCAAGTGGAGGCCCATCCAAGGGCTTGCATTGTAACCCGCAGAACATTGCGAGACATTCCTGGGACTGCAACTTCCATAATCCTGTGCACAACCTCATTTGAGTAGCCCATGTAGGGCGTGCAATCATTGGTACTTAAGGAAGGGGAGGGACCAGGTTATGCTTCACTGCATCGCCGGCCTCTGAGGAAGGAGTCGAAGGACTCTGAAACGCGTCAGGCTAATACGGCGAAGACAGCTGCGAAAAGGAATCTGCTTGGCTTATCGTTTGCATACCCAACGACGGGCCTTTGGCTCACACTGCTGCACGAGTGCCTCTCACCTAGGGGGGCAATTCAGGAGCGTTAATACATGGCGGCTATCCCAGCCGCCCAGAGTGCACCACCCCAGGAACCTGGGGGCCGTGAGGGTTGGTATATACTGATCCTCTTTCAGGAGCAACAGTGGTGGATTGAGGACTTGTTAACCAAGCGGAGGCCCATCCGAGGGCTTGCATTGTAGCCCGCAGAACATTGCGAGACATTCCTGGGACTGCAACTTCCATAATCCTGTGCACAACCTCATTTGAGTAGCCCATGTAGGGTGTGCAATCATTGGTACTTAAGGAAGGGGAGGGACCAGGTTACGCTTCACTGCATCGCCGGCCTCTGAGGAAGGAGTCGAAGGACTCTGAAACGGGTCAGGCTAATACGGCGAAGACAGCTGCGAAAAGGAATCTGCTTGGCTTATCGTTTCCATACCCAACAACGGGCTTTTGGCTCATACTGCTGCACGAGTGCCTCTCGCCTAGGAGGGCAATTCAGGAGCGTTAATATATATATATATTTAGATATAGATAGATAGATAGATAGATAGATAGATAGATAGATAGATAGATAGATAGATAGATAGATAGATAAAGATAGATATATATATCTATATACATATATATATATATATATATATATATATATATATATCAACAACACGGTCCTTTACGGGGGGAGCACGATCCAGCTGGTGCTCGTGGCGAGAAAAGGCCAATTCTCGCAAAATATAATCCAACAAATGATTAAGTACACAGCACTCTCCTTGGCTTGAATAAGATTCTTTATTTAGACCATTCCTCTCTCTCCTCCTACGCGTTTCAAACACAAAGTTCGTGATCAAGAACTTTGTGTTCGAAACGCGTAGGAGGAGGAGAGGAATGGTCTAAATAAAGAATCTTATTCAAGCCAAGGAGAGTGCCGTGTACTTAATCATTTGTTGGATTATATATATATACATATATATTGTTAGTTATAAGTGACAGTTTTATGCAGTATATTTAGAGTATTACTTATATAAGCAATGACATACATGTAAAGAGCTTGAAATCTTTCTTTACAGATGAAAGGAAATAGATATGGAACTACTCAAGCAATTGACATACAAAGGCATTTGCATAATGAAATAGTCAGTAGCCAAAAAAGTTATCCACTGAAACATCTATTTGGAATGAGATGACTGAAAACATTGTTGGTGCTTAAGTGAATTTTTTTTGTGTCCTATATATAGTTTGGTACCTTATCTGCAATTGGTATATTTAACTACTTTGTAAGACTTACTTTAGTGCTGTACTTGTGGTATGATCTAGTACTGTAGAGTATGTGTATGAAGTGTTACTACTTGCTTGATTTCAGTTTTTACAATATTGGCAAATTTTAAATTGGCATTGTACTATATGTAAGTTAACTGTTACCTAGTGTGTATGTAAAGGACAATACATAAAGTACGTGGGTAAAATGTAAATTATATTCTTTCAAACATAAGTATTTTCCATGTGCACTTACAGACCTATATTTGCAGTTTTAGAACCCACGCTTTCTAACACATGAAGCTCCTTCCATACACATTAGATTTCCATAGAGTGAGTAAGAGAGGTGCTTATATAGCAACATACTGTCTTAAATATGCAAAGACACACCCAAACTGGGACTGACACGCTCATTTAGACATGTACTGAGCAACTGACACTAATCATTCAGCCATACAAACCAATTGCCCTTTCAACATGTCTTCAGCTTGCTACTAGACTGGCTGTGTATGAATGTTAATGATAGGCAGAGTTCAAATTTAAAATATGTTCCTAAGTCTATAAAGTCATTTTATAATTCTTATAACTCACCTATACGGTAGGTTGTAAGTAGGGTATAGGCAGTGAGGTATGTCCTTAAAACTAAAGTTTGAAGGTTTAGCCTTACAGAGCCATATGTCTAGTTATACATCCAGTCTTACGCTTGTAGTGTAACTCACATAGGTATCTATATAGTCTCTTACACACACAGTCAGGCATGGAAAGAGGCTCTGCAGGCTCCACTCCCAAACACCCACACCTTTTTTATATCTAGGCCTAATGGAGGCAGTTGCATACAGACCTACATACCCCAATACTATGTAACACAGCTAGTATCCAACTCATACAGCTCCTTGCATACATAATTAGAGAGCCAAAGACTCAGTAACAGAGGCTCTCATATAGTGACATATTGCCTTAAATATGGAAAGACACACCTAAGCAAGGAATAAGGCACTACTTCAGATATATATTGAGGAACTCGCACTAAGAAATCAGCCATGCAGACGACTTCCTCTTTCAACAAGCCTTAGATATGCTACTGCTGAGCCTGTGTGTGCAATGTTACTTCTAGTCAGACTTGACATTTGCAATATGTTTTCAAGTCTAAAAACTATAAGATCTATACTTTTACATTTCAGTGTCTTACTTGTGAACTTACAGGCTATCATATACACAGTGTTGCATGCAGTCTCACACCTATTCTGCAACTTATATATCTATCTGGAAAAGGATACTGACACTAGCAAGTCAGCCATCCAGAAAAGTAGCCCATGAACATGTCTCAGGCCTGGTACACGTCAGCTTATGTATGCAGTTCTACTGCTAGGCTGACTTGGACTTTAAAACTCCTTCACAAGCCTTAGTCTGCTGTTCTACCATATATAACTCACACCTAGGGTAGGCAGTAGCTAGGTCATAGGGTATGCTTCTTTGTGCATAAAAGCTAACACATGTAGTTAGAAGTTTCACTGAGCTACATGCACACTCACAAGCCCATATGCCCAGTTATACATCCGCTCTACCATCTTTGCATCTTATATAAGCACGTGCAAAGGCAGAAATGCCACTAATACACTCCCTGATACAGTGTCAGAAGCATCTAAACATTCACTCAAACGCAGAGACACAACTCCTATGTATCTAGCACTAATGGAGGCAGTTGTATTCTTACTCAAATAGCCTAATTGGAACTAACAGACCCAGGAGGCAATCCATGCCACCCTGTACATATACATTTACAGACCCTTACAGTGCGAAAGAGAGTCAGTGATGTACCAACAAAGTTAGTTGCATATGGAAACACACCCCCACATAGGGATTGAGACACCGATTCAGATATCTACTAAAGAACTGACACTACCAAGTCACCCATCCAGAGAAGTAGCCCTTCAAACATGTCTCTGGCCTAGTACTCTTGAGCTTGTGTATGCAGTTGTATTGCTAGGCTGACTTAGCATTTAAAACCCCTTAACAAGCCTTAACCTGCCTTCCTACCACATATAACTCACCCCTAAGGTAGCCTTTAGCTAGTCTGTAGGGTACGCTTCTGTGCGCATAAAAGCTGACGAATGCAATTAAAAGTTTCACTGAGCTAAATGTACACTTGCAGGCCGATATGGCAAGTTATACATCCACTCTTTGTCCCTGATGTGAATCATATATAAGTACACACAAAAGGGGAGAGCCACTAATACACCCCCTCAAACAGTGTCAAAAGCATCTAACCATTCACTCACACGCAGAGACACAACTCCCATGTATCTAGCAGTAATGAAGGCAGTTGCACACTCACTTAAATAACACAATAGTAACTAACAGACCTAGGAGACAATCCATGCCGCCCCTTACATATAGATGTACAGACCCTTCAAGTGACAAAGAAAACCATTGATGTACCAACAGAGTTAGTTACATATGGATACTAACCCCCACATGGGGACTGAGACACCAATTCAGATATCTACAAAAGAACTGACACTACCAAGTCACCTATCTAGAGAAGTAGCCCTTCAAACATGTCTCAGGCTTGGTACACTTAAGCTTGTGAATGCAGTTGTACTGCTTGGCTGACTTGGCATTAACCTGCTGTTCTACTGCATATAACTGATCCTTAAGGCAGGCAGTAGCTAGGCCATAGCATACGCTTCTATGTGCATAAAAGCTAACACATGTAGTTAGAAATTTCATTGAGCTACATGCACACTTACAGGCCCATATGCTCAGTTATACATCCACTCTACCACCCTGGTTTGAATCTCATTAGAGTAAATACAAAATGAGAGAGCCACTAATACACAGAACTGTTATGTATCTAGCACTAATGGAGGCAATGGGACACTCACTTAAATAATCCAATAGTAACCTACACACTATCTGCCCTTTCAACATGTCTTAGGCCTGCTACTGGACAGCTTGCGTGTCGTTTTACTGCTAGGCAGATTTGACATTTTAAACATGTTGCCAAGTCTAAATAGTTCTCTCCTACTGCAGATATGTCTCCCCTTAGGTAGGCTTGTAGTGTAGTTCCTATTTCCCTAATAGGCTCTGCGCATTGGAATAACATAACCTATAGGCTTGACATAGGACTAAGGTCGGTATGTCCCTATCGAGTATATTAAACTTAATTACTTGTGCCAGCTAGCTCAGAGGCCACTAGAAACTTCTTGAGAACAAGAAGGGAGTAGTTTCTGGCAACCGAAAAACATGACAACTTTGTTTCCCTTTAGAATCGGGACACCTCTCAGAATCGTGGAAACAATAGATAACAGTTTCACTCAGTCAATCGTGCATGCTTAGTTTCTACAGAGTTACACAGAAAGGAAAGACGGGCGTTTCAATAAAAGGGTTTTATTGAACAGTCTTGTTTCTCGTGTAAGAGATATGTGCTGTTATGATCACAAGACAGTATGCAAGATAAATAATGTACAGCGTAAGCAGTAGAAATAAATAATACTGTGCTAGCATTATCTTTTAGCATATATTCACGTACATAAATAACATGAGCTAAAAATGCAAGTACTATTACGATGCGTCTCTAAGCTAGTTCTACCCCAATGTACCTAACCTAGTCTAGGTGTAGGGAAAGGTAGAAGTAGGTGGAGTATTCTCTAGCCTGGTATACTAAGAGTATGTTAAGTATAGTATGCCAAGTATGGTATGCGAAGAGTCCCTCTAGGTTCTAGTCAGCTCCATACCTTGAGAATGAGAGAGGTGGGAATCTCTTGTCGGATATGGAACTCTAACACCCTGCGAAGGGAGTCAGAACACTGGAAGCTGGATTCGTCTGCGTGCAGGAATGACAGCGTCTTCTCAGTGCGTCAGGCCGGGATACGGGCTCCTCTGAAGTCGAGGTCTCCTCTAACTTGCTTGGGCAAGGGAAGGTATATGTATACCTAGTAGGTGTCTTGGAATGTTAGCATTGACGTCAAGTCGGACAGAGGAAGACGTCAGGAATGAACCCTTAAGGTATAACGGTTCATACATAATAGATGAGTTCTTGGAGAAATCAATAGTCCTGTGCTAGGGGAACTCCCGAAGCTTAAGGGTCTGTTTTCTAAGAACTCGTTGTGACGTTAGGGTGGACGGATGTCGGTGACCATGCCTGTATTTGGAGTGCACGGTTAATGCCTAAATAAGGACAGGGATTCTATGCCTATATAAGGGCAATGCGAATTGTGCCTATATAAGGACATGATTCAGGAAAACCTATATACGGACACCTAAAGCGGAATACAACACCCACTCCACTTTCGAATGAACGATAATACTAAATGCTAAACATTTAAATGCTAAACATAAAATTGAGTACCACATGTTGCTAAAAACATTTCTAAAAGCATTTTAAAAGAAGCTCAAAACTGTTGAAATGCAATAGGTACTGTACATTTAAAGCATCGGTTTCATTCTAAGCATATAATGGAAGTAAAATGCAACGTGAATGAAACAGAAATATATACATATGACGAAATGGTCGATAAGTTCTTAAAATCAAAGCCATTGCATATCATGGAATTAAATGAAATGTTAGACAAGTAAGGTGACAATGTGTCCCTGGAAGTATTCAAAGAAGTCCGTTTTATAAGACTAGTTCTACTGTAAGCAGATTGTTCTTTGCCATGTCATTTCAAAAGAAAAAAGAAAAAGTTCAATTCTGGGAAAAGTTCCAAGTTTTGAAAATATGAAGGTCAAATTTCATTGTTGCCCTGGTACACTGTGAGCCGAATCAAAGTCAGTGTATGGGTCTGGCGTAAACATTAGATCATCTATTTCCGTAGCCAAAATATCGTCCACCGAAGTTGGCGACATTTGGAACATCTCATACAGAAGGTTAATTGCACAGAGATGAGAAACATCGCCTTCAGCAGAAGATGCAATGTTCGCGTCCGTTGTTACCTGTGTGCCTGTTGATCCATCTCGTACCTCAGCAGTAGCCGGAAGCGTCTGTGAGATCTCAATGAATGCCAACATCAGGATTGGGCCGTTATCGGGTCCAGCAGAGCATCGACATCCGTTGGCATGACTGATGGGAGTGTTAGACAGGTGTCTAGCACGCATTCTTCACCGCAAAACAGGCAGCGTAGAACAGGTAAGATGCAGTCTTGCCAGATTGGTCTGAATGACAGGAACCACGTTGTATTAAGTTCCCGTAGACGAGGCATGCCCAAAAGCTGTACTATTCGCTCACGGCATTTCCGTTCAAAGAGGGCTTTCTCCACATCGCTCGGAGTGATGTTGGCGAATAGGCTTGCCATAGCGTAGCAGGAGGAATAGAAACAGAATTCCTGTAACAAGTGCTAGAATTAACGGCAAACCACCAAACACCGAATGTGCGAAGTTTGGGATGATTCCGAGGATAGCCTGGAAAGGTGCTAATATTCCGGAACAGATGGTCTTAAATACATGTACAATTCTGCTTGTATCAGACATGTTAAAGATACGTCCTATCATTTCGACGAAATGTATAGGGTAGTTTGTACGAATTAAAGCCGGTATCTCACTCGAAGTCCTTGCAACTTGTAGATCATAGGTTTCTTTGGCTGAGGTCAAAGGCACCGATTGTTGTATAAGCATGGCTTTCATTCTGCTTAAAGTATCAAATTGTATAAAAGAGACATTCAACGAAGGCCATAAAGGCGACTCCCTGACTGTGTCTATTGGGGCAAACAATACTTGCATACAGCAAGTGAACCTGGAGTTGACCGTTACTAGATATGGGATGCCTGGCAACATGCCACAGCAACTCTGATCATTCAACATGAGGTAACTCCCATTAGAAAGTTGGCCAAACGTTGGATTAATCACAGCAGCTGGTGTACCCTGCTGGTGGCAGGACAAATTTGCCACAGAACCATTACAAGCCCCGTGTAAAGATATGTCCTGACAAATCAGTGAACCGCTTAGTGCACTTTCACAGTGTGTACCCCTGAGAAACACTTCACGATCCCCACTCCAACATCTATATGTGTAAGGTAAATTCCAGGATGTCTTAATGTATTCTTTACCCAACCTTTCATATTTGCCTGCTTGCATCTGTTTAAGGCAATACTGAAACTGAAAAGTAGTCACAGGTAGACTAATTTTTGCCATGAATAAGCCATTCTGTTGCTGGTTTTTCTGCCACTGTGAATGGTAATTTTTCAAGTTTTTCAATGCTCAGTACTGTATACTTTGCTCCCCTTTGTGCCAGTTCGATCTGTTTATCAGTTAGATTGTATTCTGCAAACAAAGCCGACGTGTTGATAAAACGCCAAGGCACATAGCCCGCACGCAAAGATTGCAGCGTCCAGCTTAATAACATAATAGAACGCAACTGAGATTGGCCTTGTTGTAACATGGCTAAATCTTGTTCCAGTATGTTAATAGCAGAGGATACAATACTGTCCAATGAATAAATTCTGGAGGACAAAGTTGTTAACCCATTGTCGACCACAGAGAGAGTTTTCTCTAAATTAATACGATCAAGTTCACGTATTCGTTCTGCGGCCTCCATCTGTGACACCTTCCATGCTTCATTTTAAGCAGCATAGATGCCGGCATATATGAAACGTTTTTGACGCGGTTTTCTTGGTCCAAGCAAGAATTCCCTAAGGTCTGCGTCTTCTTTAAGTAAAGATAAGTATTGTTTCACATCCTTAAGTGTAGATTTTTGCAGCCAATAGAGGCATAATTTCCCTACACTGTATGTTGTTACTACCCCCGGATGTTGTCTTTGGACGTATCGTGGGTCTGGCCTATGAATAGTAAACCCCTGTATTTTATTCAGGAATCTCTCTTGACAGTTGTTTGTGTCTGTGGGCCAGATCAACCATTTTCTCCAATCAGGATTTGTTCTGTTGAGTTGTAGTATTGTGTCAACTGTAACCGCTGCCTGTGTATTGTTATCACCTGCAGGTGTTGGTACAGAAGGTGCTTTCATGTCTTTGATCTTGGCTAACCCAAGGCAAGACGTTTGTTGGACCGTGTCATTCAAAAACATTATTTGCTGAGGGACGATACAGGCTCTAAACAAAGCTTCTATCCCCTGCACTTGCCAATCTTTAGTACCCCAGACAGATTTTGTGTCTATTGTCTCTTTCCACAAGTCGAAACCATGTCTAGACAGTTGGGCAATAAATGCTGCAGAATAAATCTGTTTTGTATTAGTTAACATAATTTTCAGTCCTGTTTTGTTTACATTTTTATAGTAAAATGTTTCTGGATCAGATGTATTGTATCCTGAAAAATATGGAAACTTTTTAGCAAATGTTTTTGAACTACCTTTCGGTGGTGTAGGACAATGCTCCCATTGGTTAAACATAAACACATTTCTTGGGTATGCAGATTTATGCAAAAAATGATGACCATAGTGGTTATAGCAATACAGCTGTTCATAGTCTGATGAACCCTCTAAATATTCATTATTAGAAAATGCAGCAGACTTTTCTAGGTCAAACATCATGTTATTTACAGTTTCAAAGTCCCAATCATCAGAATAGGTACTGGATGAAACAAAATCACTTAGTGAAATCTTAAATAAATGTGGAATGTTCAAATGTTCCGTAGGGTCGAAAATATCGAAATCAGTTTTGTCCCACACTATACCATCCTGTATAGGAACGGCTGTGATGTTCACTGCAGACAAGTCTCTTGTTTCACGATGGGATGATTTGTGAGGTTTCAAAAGTAAGTTCACTTCTTTTCTTTCAGTGTTCACATGGATATATCTGCCATTTATAAGCACGCTCATAGTCAATCAATCAATCAAAACGAGCTTTATTCGATTTTAAACATTAAAATCATAAAAGCAGGCAGATAAAACATGTCATCACACTTCATAAAATTACATTAAGACACGTTAGCTAAATAAAATTTCATAAAAAAATTCATTTAACAGTAACTATTTTTTACATCCAGGGAATAAAATGTATTATGCTGTACATCATCTCATAACTATGTTTTTCTCATAAATTTTACATCTGGCATTCAAATATTTAGAGATTTTCTGGCTCTATATACACTTTTTAAAAACCTACCATAGATCCAATACAATAATAATTTCCCAACATCTGCAAATACAAAAAGCGGGGCGACATTGTCTCCATCCCCCCTGTTTTAATAACGGTAGTACCCATCTTCGCCTTTCATCCTTGTAAAATTTGCAGAATAGGATAGCGTGAATAGACGTTTGTGATGAAATATTATCACAGGGACATCGACAAAGTTCCCTTGACCAATTGTTAATATCTGGATGGCTAATCAAACGGTGGAAAGTCCCAAATCTAAAACGCGTTAGCATATACCTATCATATCCCCCCAATGTGCAGGTCAAGTATGGTTGAATGTTATATGTTATAATAATTAATTGATGTTCAACCACCGTAGGTTTATTCATTTCCAGAGTTAACCTATTTTCTTCCAGGTGGGTCATACAAATTTTTTTAAGTTCCTTCCTGTTAATACAATTCATATTTTCAGGTAGGGAGAAATACTCTGGACGCCCGATATCCTGCATAAAATTTCTTACATACTTCAACCAGGGAATCTTGCTGGCGTTATCTAATTTCATTGCATCAGTTATTATTTCCCTATTTAAACCAGTGCTAGCAGAGGTCCAAATTCTGTGCCAGAGCAGCACCGGTTGCACCTTAATAAGATCAGAAATATATGTTACTCCTAATTCGCTATGGCAATTAAAAACTGGAGCACTGGCCGGGACTGCCAATATAAATCTTAAGAAGGCGTTTTCCACATATTGGATCGATGTACAGTCATAAAAGCCCCAAATACCTGCCCCAAAAATTGCTATACTCACGCATTTAGCATGATAGATTTTTAAAAGAATTTCTGGTGGCCTTTTCCCCAATTATTTTGTAAATTTAATTAAGGCCGCGGTAGACTTCATAAACAGGAGGCTCCTAGTCTTTATCGCTTGTGCCCAAGACCCAGTGCGATCAAAAAGAACACCCAGGTAACAAAAGGAGTTAATAGATTCCACCCTACTTCCCCCAGCTTGAAAACTTCTGTTCTTATGTTTCCCTCTCCCACAAGTCATAATAAAACTTTTCTTTGCATTCATTTTTAGTCCAAGGTTGTCCATAAAACTTGTATAAAAGTAAGAGCCCTCTGAAGACCAATCTGGGTACGTGCCATAAGTACAGCATCGTCGGCATAGAGGAGGGAGACTATCGGGCGTTTATTTACATATGGCGGATCCCCAGCGTTTGCCACCAGCTCTTGTTCCAAAGCATTTGTATACAGAGTGAACAGCAGTGGTGCCAAAACGCAGCCTTGCCTCACTCCCTTCTCGACTTTAAACGGCACCGTACACTCTCCCTTGAGTCCGTACCGAACTTTTGCTGTAGCGCCAGAGTATAGCTCTCTTAAAAACTGAATTAAAATAGGATCAACCTTTAAATCTCTAAGAACGCCCCACAGCTTATTATGAATTACACAATCAAATGCAGCTGTGAGGTCGACAAATGCCAAATAAAATTTCCCCTTTTTTGCCTGCGTATACTTTCCAATTAAAATGTTAAGATTAAGAACCTGCTCGTTAATACCTAGACCTGATCTAAAACCGTACTGTACATCACTCAAAATACTTTTTTCTTCTGCCCATGTTTGCAACCGGTCTAAAACAATCCTGCCCGCTACCTTCATGAGTGAGTCTAACAAAGATATCGGACGGTAGCATGCAGGATTTTCCCGATCCCCTTTTTAAAAATGGGGACGATGATTGATTCAGACCAAGTACCTATAAATCCCCTTGCGCAGCATGCTTGTAAAACCCGTGTTAAAATTGGACCCCACATTTCAAAATTAAACTTAAAAAGGTCGATTGGTACCCCATCGGGGCCGGGGGCCTTACCACTCTTACTTGCCTTTATAGCCGAGGTAACATCCTGTAAAGTAATATGGAAATCAATGGGTGTAAAATTCTGATGTTCCCCCTCCGTATTTTGCCCACAGACTACTTCCCTCTCACTGGTCTTCTGTAGGGAATAAACACTTGAGAAGAAATCCACCCAGATTTTTTCCTCTATTGCTACCTCAATTGATGGTGCATCCAGTCTATTGTTAAGGAATGGGGCGTTCACAGCTGACCAAAATTGTGAACTATCCCTACTCAATGCTGCATCACTTAAATTCTTCCAAGCCTTTTCTTTTAGTTCATTCATCCTATTTTTTCTGGCTATGGTGTACAACTTTCTACAGATCCTAATTTCCTCATTATCTCTCACTGATCTATGTAGAGCATTCTTTAAATTTGTATAACTTTTTGTACAGTTGTTATCGAACCATCCCTTACTGGTGTTACGGGTACCTTTACTTTGCACTTGCAACGTGCTACTAACAATCTCAGTTATACAGGAAAAGGCTTTTAAAATATTTTCATGCGTCGGACTTTCACTTAAACAAATAGAAATTGGCACATACGCATTTGTAATTATTTCTTTACTTAGCTCCGCAGGGTCCTGACTTGACCATCGAATTGTATAACCATTTTGTCTTCCCAATTCTATATTTTGTACCCATGCTATTTTATTACAATTTCTCCTTACTTTATTTGTTGAGGTTGCAATTTTTACACTTATTGCCAAGTGATCACTCATTATGTTTTGATGAATATTGTACCCAATAACATAGCTTGCATAGCAATTTGGCATGATAATAAAATCTATTGTCGAATCAGCTCCTCTGCCAATAAATGTATGACCAAACTCCACCTTAGGGGTACATAGGCAATTTGTGAAACCAAAATCATGCTTATACAGAATCTCATTAAACAACTCTCCTTTATCTGTATGAGAGAAATGAATGGGTGGGTCATCTTCCTCCAATGTTAAACCACATTTTCCTATTTCAGCCAAAGGACACAAGCCAACATTAAAATCCCCACCCCAAATAGGAATAATTTCAGTCTCTTTATCTGATTTTAAGCTAGTAACATCCTCACTGAGCTTCTTCAATATGGTGCCCAGTTGCCCTTTTTCCACATTGTTATAAAAGTTAATCACAGCTAAAATACAGTTCACATCCAGGTGTATTAAAACAATTTGATAGTAAATTTCAGAGCTAATCATATTAATGTTTTGAGCCCCGAGCAGATTTGAGACATATACACAAACTCCGCCCTTAGATCTTCCACTAGATGATTGGATTGCTGGCGTATGAAATGTCTTAAAACCATTAATAGTTATTTCCTCAATGGCCCAGGTCTCTTGCATACATAATATATCAAAATTATTAATAAAATCCAACCAGACTGTGTCATTCACTTTGTTCTTTAGACCCGCAATATTCCAAAAGAGGACTCTACAGGCTTTTACATCCTGGACCACTGTTTCAGGCACAGTTACAGGCTGATTTACAAATTTACCCTCAGATTGCGAGACAGGATCAAAGTCTCCCATACTACCCATCGATATGGAGGATCTGCTCATATAATCTGTTTCATTTAACTCCTCACATTCAGGATTACTTTTCTCCTCGTCGAATAACTTAGCCTCTATTGGACTAAACCAAACTGGTGCATATGAGGTTTCTATACTATGATTGATTTCATTCCCCGATGAATTCAACCCATTTATTAGTCAATCATTTTCATCTAAAGTTGTTAGTGGCCCAAATCTATTTGATGTTACTAAGTTAAAAAGTGGACCATCTATAGGCTGTTTACGTGGGCCGTGATTTTCTGGTTTTGCAAAACACGAAGGTTGATAAAAAAAGCCCAAGGGGAGAACTTGTATATTTGTCTAGATAGGGCTAGGCTCTTGTGTTCTTATTAGGATTTCTCTTACCAAAGTAGGTGATCCTAATGAGAGGGCGATACAATCACCTTCACAAAGTTTATTATTATTTCCCACCCAATCAATTCTCCTCACCATCTTAAATTCCCTAAAAAGGGCACTAGTCAAACCTGTTCTGTTTCCCAACCAGTGTATGGTTTTATTTCTTAGGGAAGGCCAGGTTTCCATATCGGCCAATGGCAAGGGCGGGACATTTGCCAAAATAATTGTGTAAGGTGTAGCTGCCGGCGGCAAATTTAATGTTTGCAGACTGTGCCTTACCACTGGAGCATAGCTGTCTATTGGGGTCATTCTTGTACTTTCCCCTCCCAGCCGACTTTCAGCTATTTTATGATCTGTCCTTCCCATCTCATTTAATGTATGCACCGCTCCCTTTTGAGAAGAAATATTTTTCGTAATTGCAGATATATTAGGGTTTAATACTTGTCTCTCACCCTGATCTCTCGCCCCGTGCGATGTCTTTACTGTCAGAGGTGCTGCATTTTGGGCTACCTTCTCAGAGTATGTACTCATACCCAATCATTTTTGGGGTTCTTGAATGGCCTTAATCTGTGCTGTTAAAATTTTCTCAATGCCTACTTCTATTTTATCCAATCTACCCGTAAGGATATTAATGGCTTGTGTGACGGACTCAGTTAGATCTTTAATTGCCACGGACAGACTTACCGATTCACATGAGGTTGCATCACATTTATTGCTTACCTGTAATGCATTAATAATACCTCTTTCTTTATACAATTTATTTTTGGGGCCCTGAGATTTTCCCTGTGGTTTTCTTGAATGAGTCCTAATTGATCTTGGAATAAGTTGTGCTGTGTGTAATCCTTTAGATGCAACATCCAATTTTCTTACATTAGGCGATTTACACGGTTTTTTAGGGGAGGGAAGTGTTCATTTTCTAATTCTCCAAAAGAAATATCCTCGGTAATTACCTGGATACATCAATTTTTTTGGTGCTCAAGAGGAGTGTCGCCCGGGATAGCATGCTCAGTAGCCTCTACACCATTTAGGATAGTATTTTTATCTTGAAACTTTATGGGTAGCAATAGTGGATCCACCGTATCAATATTTAGTGTTTCTTCCACGGAGATTATCTGTCTTTCGATATCTCCAACTGCACCAGTTAAATAGTTAAGCAAGGTCATGTTAGCTTTCCTGTTTTTACTTGGTGTTTTCGGTGTATGGCTCACTGTCTGCTTTCTTTTTCCCATGGTACTAATAGTCTAATTGACTACTGCGACTAGAGATCAGTATCCTCAATGAGCTCAACCCGTTCCCTAGCTCTCCCACACAAATATAAAGTGCAGAGTGCTTATTCTAGAATGATATCAGGCCCCAAGAAAGAAAGTACAAATATAATTTGTTACCTCAAATTTCAATAATCCTCAGATTAAAAATAAAATAAATTAACAATTTTAAATGGCGGTACAATATTAAAAGTACAGTTAAAGTGCAATGTGCTAGGTGTAGGTTTAAAAACAGTTCAAAGTGCAGGAACAAAAACTGTTCAAAGTCACAAATAAATGTAAAAAAAAAGTGACTATGGACCTTGCCTCGTTAAATGCAATACAGCCGAAAACGGCTAATGGAGCACTCAAACTTGAAGAAGCCGCGATACCTCTCAGTCAACTCCTGTTGAGGGACGAAGTCCGAGATATTAGGAGGGTAGCCCTGCCCTGCCTCTTCCTGTCACTGACGGGCAAGGACGGGCCCGCCCTTGGCCCGGGCTTTGCCCGGGCGCAGCCCGCGCGCGTCCCGCGCTGCGGGAGGTGCAGGGCACTCTTATTGCGCCTCCGTGCACAAGTGCGGCGTCAGGGGGGTGTCAAGGCTGCTGTGGCTGCTGGGGGATGTAGTTTATCAGGCCGTTCCCCTCACGGCACGTTAGAGAATGTGACAGCCGATTCCCTCACGGCGCCTGTTGCAATGGAAATGAGCCGTTCCCTTCACGGCTTTTGCTGGTCCCGCGCTGCGGGAGGTGCAGGGCACTCTTATTGCGCCTCCGGGCGCAAGTGCGGCGTCAGGGGGGTGTCAAGGCTGCTGTGGCTGCTGACAGCCGATTCCCTCACGGCGCCTGTTGCAATGGAAATGAGCCGTCCCCTTCACGGCTTTTGCTGGTCCCCAGTCATAACCAAAGCTAGCCAAAGCAGGAAGAAAAATATTCCAGAAATAATCCATAGTTCAATCCACGGTGAAACCAAATAAGTCTTTCTTAAAAAATGAAAAAAGTCTTGTACTTGCTGTTTAAACATTTTTGATGCTGGCGACGTCTCAGGCTCACTCAGATCCTCAGAAAATGTATCAAAGTTAATGAAATAGCCAGAAGCAGTTCTGTCAATTGTTGGAATTGCATCAGGATTTGTAGAAATCGCTGGAACCAGTTGATCACTTGTTACATTGGTGTAGACAGGTGTATTTGGACGAACTGTTACTTGAGTTTCAAGAGGGATGAGTTCCATAGCATTGTTGCTCAGTCCTCCATCTGTTACTGCTGAATTCTCGATGGTTATTAGTCTTTCAGTCTGAACCTCTTGGATAGTAGCGAGAGGAGTGTGTCTGATACTAGGTTGGAGTCCAAGAGGCCTACTACTTAGTATTGGCCACATACTGTGGTTTGATGAGGTCGATTGACACAAATCTTTTCTCCTTTTTTCCAGCAAGGGTCGGCAGAAATACTGTTCTTGTTCCGTGTATGGCCAGGACAGGTACTGGTTGTCTGTAAGAAGGTCCAAATTCCTTCTTGTCCGCAATTTTTTCTCTGACTAGATCCCCAACTTTTGGATTCCAGACAGGCCTTGCTGGGACCGCCGGTTTTTCCCCAGTGGTGGTTGGCTGCAGGAATACATTGCTTTGTTTCGATCTTAGTTCATTTAGATCATGTAAAACAGCCAAACGATCTTTGATATCAAAGGGTTTATTTTCCACCACTGTGCCTCTACATTCTAGATCTGACACCCACATTCTTGTCCCAAATAGGACCTCATATGTAGTGACCCCCCCTAGAGAACTTCTTAGCAAATTATTTAATGAGCGTTGGACCCCATAAAGATGTTTGACCCACCCATCACCCGAACCTAATACCCTAGCTGTTATAGACTGCTTTATGTCCCGGTTTTTCCTTTCCACAACAGAATTTCCCTCAGGATGAAACGGAGATGAGTACCGCAATGCAACGCCCAGATTGGCCATGGCTTCTTTGTAAGCTCGAGAGCTAAACGCAGGGCCCTGGTCAGAATGTAGCGTGCCTATTGCGTATGTGCCGATAAAGACTCGCAAATCTTTTATAACAGTTCGAGTGTCAGCCGAGCGCTGAGGCCATATCCATAGGAACCTAGAGCAAGAATCCACTGCGACCATGATATATTTATAGTTACCGTCCCTTTGCAAGGGACCGCAGTGGTCCAGGTAAACACAAGCTAATGGTTTGTCTGAAATTAACAGGGGTGTCTGCGCAGGACGTTTCACTGTTGAGACTGTTGAGACTTTCATCTGTTGGCATATTTCACATTCCAGAACATAGTTCTTGGTCTGCTTCCTAATACCAGGCCACCAATATCTTTGTTTCAGTAAAGATACTGTTGCAGAAATACCTGCATGGGCAGAGGCTATCCCTTCATGTGCTGCTAGGATTAGTCCTAATCTGCGTTCCTTGTTTGGAATTACCCTATCCCCCACTCCAGGGATTCGAGCAAAAGGAACGTTGTTCGCATCAATTACATAAGAGTACATGAATGGAAACTTTTTTGGTAACGCTGCACCACTGCCTTTGCTCGTAGCATTGACAGCCAACATTATCTCACTGTCTATTCTCGTTTTTGAACGAGTGATCGCAGCTATGGAAGCCGTCTGAACAGCCCCTTTGCGGCTTCGTCAGCCAATGAATTCCCTGCAACGTGAACGCCATCACGTTGATGACTCAGCGTGTGTATCACGTGAGCCTTTGGTAGTTCGCTTTTTAACTGAACTACTTGTTCCCAAAGCGTTTTATGCTTTATTGTGCCACCTTTTGCATCTTTGAACCCATTTTCAAGCCAATTTTGTATATATTCATTATACTGACTGCACACAGTAGAAAGAATCGCACACTATTAGTGTGGGGAATTCTCGATCTGTACTTTCAAGTGCCAGTTTGAATGCTTGTAGTTCAGCTCGCTGAGCTGTACAATCTCCTAGAGATTGAGTTTTAGTGACCATAGGTCTGAAGTTACCATCGCACATGCGACCTTTAACGATTGCGCACGCTGCACTGTAAGCTTGCTTACTCCATGTAGCGGGTTGTGCGGATCCGTCAGTGTAAATTATGAATCCATACTGATCGAGAGGCAGAATCTCAGTGGGCAGAGGACATTCATGTTCATATTGCAGGAACGCTTGTGTTTTTAAATCAGGATCAAAAACATATTCAACATCTGTTGCAGCAAGAGAATTAACCCATTGTATCCATCTAGGATGTAATGCTTTTGCATTTGGAATGCTCGCTTTAGTTACTGCCTCTAAGGCCGGTACTGGGGTTACGACAATAATGCGTTTCCCTTGGGCTAGAGCTCTTTCTTTAGCTACTGCAGTTTGAACTGCTGTCAGTATTTTCTCAGTTGAAGTGAAGCGCATTTCTGCTTGTGTATACAAATGTGATTTGTATGCAATTGGTACTTTTTCACCCCCATTAAATGTTAAGTAGGTGAATCAGCATTGACCCGAAATTATTCGGATCACTAAATTGCGTTGACTTACGCGTGTTTGTAAGTGATTTGTTGCTAACATGTTTGCTTGGAGTGAACGCAAGATTTCTGTGTGTTCTTGTGTCCAATTTTTGATTGAAAAATCAGGTTTGATTAGTGCGTAGAGAGGTTTAACCCTTTCTGCGTAATTTAGAATGTAAGTTCTTCCAAAATTTAGGAAACCCAGGATGTATTGTCAATTTTTCAGCGTTTTAGGAGGTTGGAGCAGCGCACACCTTTCTAAAAAGTTGGCTGCCAAGCTCTTGCCTTCACTTGAAAGCTCATATCCAGACAGTATGCACAATGGTATGTTGATGTCGTCCCATATACACTGCCACATATGACATACGGTGTGTCCCATGATGCTAGCACTTCTCACACAAACACATTCAGACGTAATATGATGTCCCATTGAGTAAATCACATGTCCACTGATCCTCAGAGTGGGAGCTCTCAGTGACACACATGCCAGCCTTTCATTGTGATCCAAGTCTTGGAAAATAGTCAATGCAATGGTAGCAGTGATGTCTTGGACAGTATGATTCAAGTCATTTGTCTAGACTGTTCAGGTGTCTGTCCAGTGATGCACAAGTACTGTACCCTTCAGGAGGACACAATGGTGTGCTGTTACATGCTAACTCATTTCAGAGCACATGTGGTGTGGCCCAGGGCTATGTGATGCCAGTGGGCAGGCCAGTCAGTATAGGCATTATCAGGATTGAAGGTAGTCCTTGGATGGCTTCAACAGTGTGTATTCATGTCTTTGTAGTGCTCAGCATGTGCACTTACACATGTAGTGTGTGCACTATTGATGGCTATGCTAGCTGTCCACAACCTCTGTGTCACCCTAGCAGATAACCTATATCTTGCATGTCTACTAGGGGCGGGTGGCAAACTCCACTCTGCCGATGGAGTTTGAGGAATTTTGCCAAACCACGCTCCGTTTGGAGCACGGAGTTCTGCGCAAAAACTCCGCCTACATGAAAATTAATTCAGCATATTCTTTTTTCGGTTTGTTACATGGAAAATCTTGGTATAAAAGTACGAACGTAAGGTAAAAGTAAATCTTACCCACCTCTACCCAAAGACAAAGAATCGGGCAATAAATGATAAGAAGAGACTTTCTTAGAATTATCTCACAAGAGATTCTCATTTATAAGATTAAACTTTCTTGCTGGTTACCTCGCTTTTGACCTAAAAGTGAAAGTCCTACTAAAATCAAGAGTATTTTTGCAGAGAAACAGAAGGGAAACAATATAGTAGAAGTTAGCAGATTCGTCACATCGTCAGCCATTGAGGGTCAGGCATTATCCGTAAGGGATGAGTAGAAGGTGCCTGTAGTGTAGAACGTGCGAGGCAAGTGGACGCCTTGCCTGGCACTAATGTGACAGCCTCATCTGGCGTGCATTTCCCTAGGAGACACACACCAGCTAGGTCTGCCGATATTTACAGGATCAGGCTTGGCGTGCAGCTGTCTGTCTTCCACCCGGGAAGCTAGTCTGCACATGGGTGAGAAGTGAACGCGTCATGGTAACAACCATCTTAGGGTCAGGCAATCCTATTAGTAAGCAGACTTGTTATTTATTCTGCTTAAGTTACTAATAGTTTTGCCTCACCCTAAGATGGTCACCATGACATGTTCACTTCTCATCCATGCGCAGACTAGTTCCCCTGGCTGAAGCTGTATTGAGAGGAGGGAGTCTGGTGTTGCCCTTTCTGGAGGGACCTCGAGGCTGGAGCTGGCTGGTCAGTGAATATCACTATGGGGCTGCCTCAGCCAGCTGACCCCTACTGACCTCCTTCTACTCTGCTGGTCGCCCATGGTCTGTGGGTTTGTTGAACTGTGACGCCGACTCTGCCCGTGTTGGTACCACCTCCCTGCTGGAGAGGGAACACGTGAAGAGGGACCCCGTCACCAGAGGAACATTGGCAGATCATCGTCGATGGGCTGGGTGATGGTGCTTTCGGTGACGGCAAGGTGTTCAAGGTAAGCCCATTCTGCACACCCTGTACACATGTCTGTATCACTGGCACTGCCCAATATAGGCAACAGTGGATCATGTCAGGCATTCAAGTACTCCGCCCACTCGTGGAACTCTGCAGAATTCAGCAGAGCTTTTCCGGCAACTCCGCAGACTTCCACAGAGTACAACTACACGAGCTCCGCCCAGCCCTAATGTCTATTCAGTCTCTTCATCTATTGCATCCATGCAGCTCAATACCCACTAGAAGCTGTGGAAAGGCATCACCCCTGGGGGTCACTCGTTGGCGCAGTGTTCACTGCAGAAAGAAGTGGGAGGACCTGAGACGCTGGACTCAGAAGATCGTGGAGGTCCAGCTGTTGATGTCCTTCCAAGGCAGAAGGGGCATGCGCCGGACCCTGACCCCCTGATGGCCCGCCTACTGGCAGTGACCAATCCGGAGCTTGATGGGCAGTTACAAGACCAGCGGCAGCTATGAGGGGGTGAGTATTGGCCTGAGTGAAATATTTTGCATGACCATCTATCTTTTGTTGCAGGCAGCTTATTCCCCATAAGCCTTGAAGGTGATTCATGTCCCACACAATGGGAGAGTTGTTGCATGTGTAGGTCTAGTAGTGGGTGCATGGTGATATCCGTGGACTATTGACTATGTGACCAGAAACTGAGCAGGGTCCATTCACATGCCAGTTTCCAGATTTGAACAGCCACTTGGCTGCCTAATGTCACAGATAACCTACATTATCTTTTGATGTCATGTGTGACAGTTGTCCCAAACAGGCCACTTGTCATCCTTGTGTGTGGAGTGATGCTTGCTGACTACTGTGTCTCATCTGATGGTGGACCACTTACATGTGGCATGGCATAAAATTCACTCTGAATGCAGACACTGAGCACTACTTCCCCTTGGTAAGTGGGGAATGTACAGTATCATGAGGTGGCTAATACCACTGGTGCCATCTGTGTTGATGCCTACATGCTGGCATGTGTACCCTTCTGTTTTGTACTGTCATGTGTACAACTGCTCCATATATGATCTGAGGGTCTACAAGGATTTCATTCTGATTCTATCACATGTGTATGTGTTGGCCAATGTGTACATGACAATAGTATTCCGTAATGGGTATACAGAGTAGGTGTAACCACATGGTTGGGTGAGTCACACATACTCAATGACATTGATGGATCTCATTAGCCAAGTTAAATTATTGAGGCAATGACTAACCCTGGGCGTAGTTTGCGTAGTAGCACTACGCGTAGCTACGCGAAGTGCACTTCGCACTACGCACGCTACGCGTAGCTACGCGAACTGCGTAGTGCGGTAGGGAAATGCTGTTCGCACTGATTGCACAGTGCCGGATGCTTGTCCGCACTGTGCAATCATTGCAAACGGCATCTTGCACAGTGCAAGCGGTCGTTTTCTGCCACTCGAGTAGATTTGTACTCGAGCGGCAGCTTTCTCAACGCGGACTGGTAGTTTCTCATCGCGAGCGGTCGCGAGCATACGCGACCACTCGCAATGAGAAACCAGACCTCCCCGCGTTGAGAATCTCGCCGGGAGGTTCATTTTCCATGCTCGCAATCGGCAACTTGATGTTGCTGATCGCGAATGAGGAAAAAGTCTCGCCGGGATGTTGATTTTGCTCGCTCGCGGTCACCAACTTGACGTTGAGGACCGCGAGCAAGCAAAAAATGCCCGCTACGCATTTTTGCACTGTGCTAAGTGCAATTCGCGTAGTGCGTAGTAGTGCAAACTACGCATGCTCCGCGAGCGGAGCGTAGTACTACTCCCAGGGTTAGCAATGACACACATGGTAGGAAGACTTCCAGTACTATCTGGAAATGTGATTTTGCATGCCATTGAGATGGGTGTATTCAGCTAGGTGTGATGCACATGTGCATTTGTGGAGGGTCATTCACTGGCTGGTGACATGCATCAGGGAGTGACATGAGTAAGACCTATTTATGGACTGGATATTTCCTAAGCCTCATGTGCTTTCACTGTTCTAATGGCATTGAGATTTGCAATGTGAAAAGGTGTGTTCACCTGAACCAATCTTGACTAGGAATGTTCCTGGGCCGAATCATGTACAGTGGTTCTTTGTGCTGAAATCTTACACTACTTGGAGCCACATTGTCTTCATTCTACTCTTCTGTACTGAATGTGACACTTAGCTAAGCTACCCATGTGCAGCTTTCATTAGCCTCATCTGGCAGTGGACAGATGTGAAAGTGTCACTCAGGAACAGTGTGGAATGGGCACTTCCATGTCACCTTCTTCTTGGTAGTCACATATTTCTGCAACTTAGCTGTAGCAGGGGCCCAGCAGTTCTACATGTTGTGGGTTATGGACACCTGACCATTTGCTGATTGCAGGGCCTTGTGTGGACAGGTAGCAATGCATTCCTTGTGGACATCCCATTTGATGACATCAGGTAACTATGGTATGCTACAAGGACCTAAGTTACAGGGTGATGATATCTCTTGCTACACACATGAGGATGGATTTGGGATAAGGTCACACATACAGTTGGAGCAGACTGTGGTAATGACACCTTATGTGCGGCTGTGCACAGGCCATGTAGCATTTATGCATGTGCTCATTCCAATGCTGGAGCCAATGTAGTCATCCTTGTACATGTTATGATCTGTGCACTTGTGTAATGTGTTGTGTAAGGATCTGTTTGCCCAGTGTGTTCACACAATTGCAATGAAACTATTTGTTCTGTTATTTCAGCATCAACCCAGGACAGCGGAGGAGACAGGGCCAAGACCGTTGGGGAACCAGCTGGCCACAGTGGTTCCAGTCATGGCAGTGACACAGATGGAACCAGTGGCCCAGAAGGTGAGGGGAGTACCATGGACGAGCCAGACACACATTGCAATCATCAGAGTGAAGCTCCAGAGGCCACTCCCAGGTGGCAATGAATCCCCATGGACCTGCGTCCACAACATCCATGTCTGCAACCCCCCTTTCCATCTCCACCTTCCCTGCTGCTCCCTCTCAGTTCTCCGAGCCTGCTCCCCTAAGAGAGGAGTTGTCTCCTTTGCTCTAGGCACCTCATCCCCTGCCCCTGTCTCCCCCACTGCCCTGAGTGTGGAGGCTATTGAATCTTGAGACAGATCTCTGTGGGTCCGACTGCTGTGCTGATTGCCATTTAGGTACAAAGCCCCCAACTAATGCAGATGGTGGCCTACCTGTAAGACATTCACGCTGACATGTCTTTTCAGGCTCTGGCTTCCACACTCACGGCAGCCTTCCACCAAATCCATCTTTTCACCCCACCTACTGCCTCTTCTCCATCCACAGTCCCTATTCTAATACCTGTCCCAAGCACATGCACACATCAGCATGCATCCTCCTCAACATCCCCACACAGCACACACAAACAGAAACATGTGAAACAAAAGGCATGCAACCACTCACCAGGTACTCGGCCCCCTCACCACCACATCCAGTGACATACACCCAGACACCACTCCCACTGTACCACAGACATCCACTACACACACACATCAAGACACCACACCACTAGCACAGCTACTACACACATACATCCAGACACCTTACCACTAGACACAGCCACTACACACACATACATCCAGACACCACACCACCACAGTCACTGCACAGTTCATACCCCCAGACAACGCATCACCAGACCCTGCCACTACCCACATCACACACCCAGACACCACACCCACACCACCTGCCATATACACGCCATTTATTGCCAAGAAACAGAAACATTCAACAACCAAACAAACATCAGACACATAGAGACATGCATGAACAGTACGCACAACCACACTTCACACTTCACATCCCTCTACCTCCAAAACCCGACGCCTTGTCTTACCTCCTCCCAAGTCTCCCAAAGAACTTTGCCTGTTTGCCCTTGACTTCATCCCTGGCAGAGCTGCCCAACTCCCTCCCAAAGCCAGAAGGTCTTCTTCCCCACCCCCAAATCATCCCTTCTACTTCAAAATCCACCCCAAAAGCACCTGCCCTCTCCTAAACCCATCACTACCCCTGCCAAGACACAAGGTACTCACATAAAAAGAGTCAACCATCCCGAAACTGACCCACCCCCTCTCAAACCCAAAGGATCTCTTCCCCACCCCAACCCAGATTATCTAAGTCCCAAAAAACCCCTACAGCACCTCTTCCCCCACTCAACCCAGGACTACCCTTCATGGTTACAAGATCCCATGCCCTCCCAATCCCGAGACCAGCACTCCCACAGACAAACCCAGCCCTCCCAATCCCGAGACCAGCCCTCCCAAGGACAAACCCAGCACCCTAAATCCCAACCCCAGCCCACCCAAGTAACATCATTGAGGTGCCTGGACTGCCCACCTGATTCCCCTTCCGGGTGAGGTTTCCCTGGCAGTGTTCTGATAGGTAGGTTTGATGGCACAGCAGAGTGCTGGTCCACAGACTCATACTTGGAATAGCCATTGGCCTTTATTTTGGGACACCAATTTGTTTTCTCGAATAAACAACTTGCTTGGTTTTGAACACCTTTGTCCTGCCATTGCTACTGATGCTAATTGTTGTAATTGGATAATTTGGTGATGTGTGACTACAGTTGTGTTTGTTTCACCATGATTTCTGATCCATTTGCAGTGGTAAGTATACTTAGACTGTGGGACAAATTATGGAGTTACAGAGGATGAGGGTCAATGTTCAATGGATGTATATGTGGGAACAGTTCCAATTGGGGCTGACATTGCTTTGGATGGTATCTGCTATGGTAAGTGTTGCAGCTTGCCTTGGCCAATGTCCACGTACTTTGGCTTGCAGTACTGCTTGAGATGTAGGTTGGATATGTGTTTAATATGTGCAAATTAGGTATTTGTTTCTCCACACATGGGGGTGTTGAATTATCATACCTAATTAGTACTTTGGATGCACATGTAACCATTTTCATTTGTGTTTTTTCCACATACTTTTACTAGATGTCTGACAACTGCTGTTGCTGCTGTTATTTTCAGGACTTACCCTTACACATCAGCCACATGTGCATGCCACTTTGTTGCAATATTGGTTGTCCCTGATATACCTCATGCCACAGGTCCTTTGCAAATGGAGACTTTGAGGCAGGTGCAATATGGACTGCGCTCTTGGGTCGTAGCCTTCCAGGAGTCCCCCTGGTTTGCGCAGCCCAAATCTGCAGGGAGTCTTTACATTGTGGGCTTTGAATATTTGACACCGTGGTGTTTGGGAATCCCATTTACCTGACTTTCCTTTTTCATGTGGGTGATGTGTGAAGGCCCATTACAGCAATCTTACCAATATGCGTAAAACTTGCAAGCGGATGGAGCGGGCGTGGAGGCGAGACTTTGATCCTATCTTGAAGGGATGCTATCAGGCAGCCATCAAGAAATACCATAGGGCTGTTCAGAAAGCACGGGCTGCCTATTTTGCTGATGAGATCAGAAACAGCCATAATCCCTCCAAGAGGATTCTTTCTATTCTAAAAAATCTCAAAAATGCTGGGACACCGGCGACGTCCGCCATCAAGTCAGATGAACAATGTGAGGACCTTGCCACCTTTTTTATAAATAAGGTGGATAACATCTACAAGACCTTCCCTCAGGTGGCTACGGGCTCTGACTTTGGGGGCTTATCCCCCTCCACCCATATACTGGCCACCTTCCCGCCAATCACTGAAGATGAACTACGTGTACTCTGTAGGAAGGTTAAATCTGGTTCCCCAGCTGACCCCATGACGCCTGACCATCTTATGAGACTGCTACCTGTGCTTCTTACACCTCTGGGCCAGGTTATTAACATGTCCTTGTCTATGGCTATGATTCCCAGGTCATGGAAGCAGGCTAGGGTAATGCCTCTATTAAAGAAGCCTACCCTCGATCCAGCTAAACCGGAGAACTTTCTCCCTATCTCCCTGCTGCCTTGGACCTCTAAGATCTCCGAAGCCTATGTTAACTCCATCTTGTCAGGCTATCTGGAGGAGAATAATATACTGGACTCATCCCAGTGCGGTTTCCGCCCAGGCCTCAGCACGGAGTCCGCCCTCCTAACTGTGACTGAACATCTAAGAGCGGCACTGGATGAGGGACGTACTGCGGCACTGATCCTACTGGATCTCAGTGCCGCATTTGATACGGTCTCTCACCAGATTTTGATACGTAGGCTGAAGGAGGCTGGCATCGTCGGCATCGCCCTGGATTGGTTTACCTCCTTTCTTTTGGATAGGTCCTTCCAGGTGTCTGCCCCCCCTTTCACATCCAGGGTGCATTCCATCAAACAGGGAGTGCCGCAGGGCTCTGCGTTAAGTCCAATGCTTTTCAACCTGTATGTTCAGTCCCTAGCCGCGATAGCCAATAGGAGAGGGCTGACTATTGTATCATATGCTAATGACACACAATTAGTAGTCGCCCTCTCAAATGACTGTCTGAATGATGCTGCTAAGTTTCGGAGCGGTCTTGCGGACGTTGCAGGGTGGATGACTGCCAACTGTCTCCAGCTCAATGCCAGCAAGTCTGAGGTCCTGCTGGTAGGGAAAGATCTTGAGCTATGGAGTGAACAGTGGTGGCCTACCACCCTGGGCCCTGCACCCGCCCCCAAACAGTGGTGAAAAACCTTGGTGTCTGGGTCGACTCAGCGCTTAGCTTTCAAACCCAAACTAAGAAGGCGGCGGCAATATGCTTTGGTATTCTGCGCGGGCTCAAACCCTTGCTGGTTTTTTTTTACCCTTCCATCCGACAGATGATTGTCCAGGCATCTGTGCTGTCGAGACTGGACTATGCCAGCTCGCTCTACCTGGGGGCCAACAAGATGGAGATTTCGAGACTGCAGAGAGTCCAAAATGTAGCCGCCAGAACTCTTCTTGGCATGCCTAGACGCTGCTCCATCTCCGGTGCCATTCGTTGGCTACATTGGCTACCGGTGGCGAGACGGGTGGAGTTCAAGTCTCTCTGCTTCGCGTTTAGGATCCTGAATTCCCCTGCCCCTGGCATCTTAGCGTGCCTGCTTTCCGCCTACATTCCCACCCGTCATCTCCGCTCAGTAGGTCAACACCTGGTAGTTGTCCCCCGGGTCAGGAGGGCTCGCGCCGGTGGGCGCTCCTTTCGCACACTGGCAGCTAAGCTTTGGAATGGCCTCCCTTTACATATCCGGAGTATGGATAACTATCTGGCGTTTCGGAAAGTACTGAAGACACATCTCTTCCCTTCTCTTTAGGTTTTTTGTAGTCCACGCCTTTCTGTCTGCCTCTTTGGCTCTTAATGGCCCACCTGTCTTCTTTCCTTCTCTCGTCATGTTGGGTTCCTTGCTGTCAGCTGCTATTACTGCGCTTAGCGCCGGGACGCCCCTTTGCTGGGGCAGCTGCGCGCTCTACAAGACATCCTAACATAACACAACATAACAGTGCTTTAGGAGTGAAGGTGTATTTTATTTTCTCTGACACATCCATACTGATGTATGTTCGATGTCACAACAGGACCTAGCTTATGAGCAATGTGAGGGTGTCACAGAAGTTGATTGCTTTATTTTTCATGAGGAGGTGCTGTTTGTGTCACTGTTTATTGGACAAATCAGTACACCTGCTTCTGAGATGTGCACACATGTTGAGTTTGTGAGAGTGTGCCTGTATATTGTCAGTGACCTTGACATAGAGGGCATCATGCAGTTGTGATGGGAACATACATTCTGTGATGTTGCATACAGGGGCCCACAAAATATTTTTGGAGCAGGGATACTATGCCCCTAGCCTTATCCACGATCTTGTGACTCCAGGGGGGGTGTATGTAGTGTCACAACCCTATGATTGATGTATCCTGTAGGACATAGTTGGCTAGGAGTGCTTTCAGTTAGGTGATGTGAAGTGTCTGTAGATTTTCACCTGGGATGTTTTACATGCCCACACTGACATAGATACACGCTCTCTGTCTTCTATGTTGTGGTGGACTTGAAAAGTGTTGTCAATTTTGTGTTTTTTACTGTGTTTTTCGTGCCCTCCACAACAGGACTTTGAGTGGGATGACAGTTACTGGGGGGTCTCTCTCAGGGACGTGGCTGATGTACATGAGGGCGTAGCTTACAAGCACGTACGCTGTACATCTGTGCTTGGCATAGTGTCCCATGCATATGGTGTATTACTACTTCTGTCATTGCACAACATCCAGATAGCTGATACAATGAATTACATTGCACCTACAGCAAGTCAGTACTATTGGATTTGCCAATGATTGATAGCTGCATTAGATGTTGCAGCAACAACTGTGGCTTCATTGCATAGGATTATGATAATGCTTCAGTTCTGACATGACGATACTGTGAATGGACTATTACGAGTCTCTGCAGTTACATCTGTGGCAGTGGAAGGTGGTACTGCTGCAGAGGTAAATTTATTTCTTACCCTCAGGGTGAGGGCAAAAATGGAGAATTGAATGGGACCCGTCTGAGCACCTACTATTTTGAGCTGCCAGTGCTAGGCACCGGCAGGTCCCAGACCACTTCAAGTCCTGCTACACAACTCGCACTACTCGCTCTTTCCACTGCCCCTTTAGGCCCCCTCATGTCCTGCTTCTCATGATATTTGTATTGGAAAGATGTCCCAGTGTGATTATTTGGAAACAGGTTGCTCACCCCCCCACTCATACTGACCAAGCTATGCCCCTGCTTTTCCATGGAGGGGCATCGATTTACTGAGGACTCTATGTACATGGGTAAGTGTAAGACTTACCAGCATTTGCATCCACAACCATGTCGATTTTGGGCGTCAACGAGCAGGTACAACAGCAGCAGGACGTATGCGATCGGCTCCATGGTGGCACAGGACGTGAGGAGCTGTGTACAGGTGAATTTTGGCCTGTTATACCTCCCATTCCATCAACTCAGATGAGTTGGTTGGACTGCCATGCTCGGTGGAAAGGCGCATCATAATTGGGCAGGCGGTTCATAAGTGGGTCCGCTCTCCGACTTGCTCCATTGGTCCTTTCCTATGCTACTGCAGTCGTAAATTGGACATCTGTGTATACACATCCATCGTAATCCGGTGGTTGGAGTGACCGCTTCTGATGATAGCGTGGTGGTCTGACCGCCTCTGACAGAACTGTAGAAGCCAATTGGACCGGCATGATAAACAGCCCCATTGTTTTGAAAACAACATTAGTCATCCACCGAAAAAGATGCAGTTAAAGTGCAGTTGTGTTTCTGAATAAAAATTGAAAAATCCCTGAAATGGCAAGTTGAGGTTAGGTCTACCATTCACAACTCACACAGCTGCCAGGCACACTATAACTCTCACAGCACCACCTACTACCAGCAGAGATTTAAAATGTTTTGGTGATTTTGAAAAATGCCCAGATTGTGGATATCTATACACACTTTTCCACTAAAACTACAAGCTTAAATACTGGTGGGGCTATTCACAAAAGCATTTTGGGAGTACATAATGTAGTACTCCTGCAGTATTCTTTTCCATACTTGTTCATGCCTATGTGAATTTGCCCCAAAATACCAAAAATCTGAATAATAATGGAAATATTCATATATAAATAGTACAAATAGAAAAGTATTTTCACTTTTGCTCTCAGGAACATGGATATTTCAAGGCTGATTCACAAAGACAAATACAAGTGTGTTTCTGTAGTACCACATTCCATACAAATGTTTTTGTGAATCAGACCCTAGAACTGGTTTATGGCTATGTTGCTTACTCTGAAACCTAAGAACCTGAAGTTTTAACTTAGGCCTGCCACTGCTACCAAATAGAAATTGTTTACAGAACGACAACAACAGAAAATACTATAAATTAACAGAAAATTAGAAAACCTTGTGGAAATTAATTTAGCTTTGTGTCTTTCACATGTTTACAGTAATCTGATTCTGGAGTTTCAAGGTCAGGTCATTAAAAGAGCAGCCTTTGGTACATTCTTTCAGTGTCTGCTGGTATTTAACGGTGGTAGGGGGAAGGGCGGAGGGGAGAGGGAATGTAAATAAAAATGAAACACATGCTTGTGTGCCGCAGCCTCGTGGTCCTCTTCGCCCGCTTCCAGTACTCCAGGGCAGGAAGCACCTGGTTCCCCATAGACAATCAGAACACTGCAATGCAGTGTTGTGATTGGTCTGAGCGCCATGGGAATGGGAGCCTAGGCATGTTCTCCACCCAGGCTGTAATGCAGTCTGGGTGGAGAACATGCAAAGTGTGCATGAGGGTTTGGCCGGCCGGAGATGACTGGCCAAAGTTTCATGCGTACTTGGAGTGGGCAAACACTCCTCCCCTGCCCTGATCTGTGAGCAGAGCAGCACCGCCCCTACCATTTTATTTTTTCCTTTTTGACCTGCTCAGTGGGGTGATGCTCCTCTGCCTTAGCGGAGGAACTGCCCCTGTGATCTTTATATACTGGGAAGCGCTTCAAAAATGAGAAGGAAAGGATAGCATAAGATGTGTAGAGGGGCATTCTTGTGTCGTAGCATTGAATGCTCTGAATTTTCTGCGTCATAGAAGACCATGTGGGCTAAACATAGACATTTTAACTGGATGTATTGAGAGAACGGCAGCCAGTACAAGCTTCTACAACACTCTGACACGTGCTTATAATTTTTTGTCAAAATATTTTTTTCTTACAATTTCCAAAGTTAACAACATATAAGGCTCAGCTTAACATGTCCGCAAGCCAAGATTTCAGTTAGCTAGAGACATTTGGAGCACCTCCAGTGAGTAAGTCAGCAGACTAAGATATGGGCTGTTGAAGTAATTGATCCTTGATAGAAGACTTAATGACCTCACCATGGCATACTTCTACCTGGGAAGAAAGGGAAAGACCTTTCCTTAGCAGACACAGCATGGCATAGCAGCTTGAGCTACTGCAGTGACCTATGCCAAAAGGGAGAGATTCTGATTGATTTTCACCCCATCCCCGGAATCCCATCATATTGCCATGGGCCAAGTGACAGCTTCAGACAAAGTTTGGAGACTGAACATGAGCAGATATAACTCACCTGTGTAAAAGCAGCAATTGTAGATGTTTCCAACTAATTATTCAGCCAAGGGGGGTAACTTTCTGCATGACTCTGTCATATGTTGTAAGCAGGGTAAGGAGAAATTGGAACAGCTGGAGGGGAGGATAAAATCACGTATACTCAGATAAAATGCTTTCCCAGTGCCAACCATCGAACTGTCATCGGCCAATACAATCTTAACTCTCTCTTTATATCACTGAGGCCAAATGTGCACTGTCCCATATGAAATGGAAACTGTATGAACATGGCGAGAACATCGGCGGACTATGAGCTATGCAACTTCAACAGTGTGAAGCTGCACCACCAATTCTGGTGATCAGGAGTGATGTTAATACAATGCTTAAGCACTCTTCCAACATCTCAAAAGAGTTCACACTTTACTTTAGCACTCTATGTAACTCCCAACATATGGGTAAATAACTTGAGAGAAATGGTTTCTTGCCACTATTAAATATCAAGACTCACTAGGAGATAGGAGTTAACCAAAATGTCCACTCCCTGCTAGTGCTCCATAATGATGCTGGCTCCCTCTGCCATTTTTGTTACTACAGGGTTAACCAGAAATACTGATCAAGAGTGGATGATGCCTCCCCTCCGCACTTGAGGAATACTTTTCTCACTGTTCTGCCCGGGGTGTACACAAATGTCTGGGAGTGCTGTGGGCCTGGAGCGTCTGTCTTCATGGGTCGGTGCCTATCGGAGGGTACACCCCGTGGTAGCCTCACTGGTTTCCTGCAAGAGTGAGACACCTAAGTGGAGAGCAGCGACAGTTACCCTTCCTGCATGAGACCAATTTGGTAAGACCTGATCGCCACCTCCTGTTACTTTCTGTGTGTCCACTGAGCAAGAGGAAGCCGTGTATTGGCCTTGAGTGGTTCCCCGCTGTATTTGCACATCCGCACCTGCCTGTGTCCCGGGACTGCTATTACCTCAGTTCTCCGGTGGGTGGCCCCCTGACCTGTTATGTGCTTTGGGCCTGCTGCACACTCACCCTCAGAGAATCGGGACAACCAGTATCACGGTGACCCTAACTGTAGGCCATATTGCTAACCCAGCTTGGCCCCAAATGACCTGCAGGGCATGAGTATTTCAGCACTGGTTCTTGCTGTCCTGTCCCCCCGCCTCGGTCCTAATTTGGATTCCCCACCCAGCGCCTAGTGTCACGCAGTCTACATGGCCCTAGAGACTGAATGCCTGTGCCGCCACATGGTATATCTGTTTGTGGTGTGACTGCGACCCCGCAGGTTCCACTGGCATGGATCATTTTTTTCTCTACCTGCTCACCCCATTACCTCCTCCTGGAATTGAGCTAGGATGCTGGGCATACTCTCTTCCCTCCCCTACTTGGGCCTAGTGCATGGTGTTAATAGATGCTGGGGTGGTGACTATGGCTAGAGGGCCCCGGTACCACAGCCCACATGGGTGCCTTTTGGCCCCTTATAGGTCCCTTATTGGCCCCTTTTGGTCCCTGTGCCCCAAAGGTGGTCTCACACTCAGCTACAACTTTGAGGAGGAAGAGGGGCCAGTATCTAATTTACTCAAAGTTCCCAGTGTTCTTCCTGGATAACCAGATTGTGCTCACCCCAGTGCAGTGAGGTCCTCAACGCTGGTGAGCACCCCTTCGGAAACAAGCCTCTCCACTTCCAGTATTGCATTACACGGGCCACCTGCCTCTTTCTTTTCTGCCTTATGGCGCATCACAGGTCAGTGACAGGCAGTTGCTAATCTCCAAGTTGGTGGCCCAACCGAAGACCTCCCAGAGGTCGGACTCTGAACACCTACCAGGTTTGGATATTGAGTCTCTTCTCAGGAGATTGTGGCCATTGGCACAACTCTATCCACCATGATGACAGCCCTCACGATGGAAGAGAAATCACAGTGGCAGGAGATCTCTACCTTCCAATACCAGCTTGATACTGTGGGCCAGAGAATAGACCAGATTGAGGCTCAGTATATGGTCTTACTGGACTGGGGCAGGCACATTGCCTTCTTACAGCCCAAAGTTACTGACTTAGAGGATGGGGCCAGCCATGACAACTTTCTCATCTATAGTGTCCCAAAGGACGCTAAGAAGGGTAACATGCTGGGCTTTCTGAGTTACATGCTCACTTAGGTGCTGGGATTACAATTGAAGGAACCACTGGAATTTCAAAGGTTGCACCGTGTGTGGGCATGCGCAGGACTGCTGGCACGCAGCCCCCGCCTGATCATAGCTTGCGTCTAACACCACCAGCACACCCGACTAATTCTGCAGAAGGTGAAGCACTCATCAGAACCTCTGCCCTATGTGGGCCACCGCATCACTTTTTCAACAGACTACTCAGCGGCTACTAATACCAAGCGTGACCAGTTCATGGTGCCCACACCCATCTTCAGAGTTGGAATATCAAGTGTGGATTGATGGACCCTGCTGATAAGCACATAACAATGGATGGTAAGACCAAAGCGTTTCTAGACCCGGGGGACTTAGAATCCATCCTGGATACACTTGATGACTCTAATATGGATCCTGCTGCCCGTCACAAACAAATGGATTCCCCCATTTCAATAATTATCTGGGTGGCCGTTATGCCACCCCACCAGCTGCTGCGAATGGCAGGCCTACCAAGCAGGGAATCCGATTGGGTGGGCCTTTATCAAGTTGTAGAAGCACTTCATAAGGAGAGGTATAGAGATAAATCAAGAACTTCACTTAATGAGTCATTGGAGGGGCACTGACCAGGACCAACGACAGCCCAATAAATATGTGTCATCTATAACAGTATTATATTCCATATCGTATGCTTTTCTTCTGCCAAGAATTCTGTTGCCTACTGATAGCGGCACACCTTTCATAGTGACTTATTTACCGTACTACTGTTTGTTTTCCATTTCCATTATGCCCTGCCTGACTGCCAGGTTCCCGGGGGATATCGGCTTGGGCCTACCACCATGACCTGGTTCTGCACCGCACGGCCGCTGAGGGGATAGCGTGATACATCATTATTCTCTCCTAGGCCACACCTCTGCTCTGGGGCAATATAGGTTTTGCATTATAATTGCCCATACTCAAACTTCCATCTGCTCTCCCACCCCCTTGGTGGTCCCTGCCCTCCGGGGCCCAGGTTTGACGCCTTTCCACTTTACTCTGTGCTCCCTTTATTCACTGTCATTGGCAGCATGTGTGCCTGTACTGACTGACACAGAAGTTAGCTCAAGACCTAAAGGGCTTACTCCAGTACCTTGCCCCTACCCCCCATCTCCAGCCTTCTCCTCCCCTGATACGTTTTGACCCCCCATATTGCTGTTCCCTATCCCCTGCATGCTCCTCAATTGCACCCTTCCCTCTGCCTGCTTCTAGCAGAGCAACTACTGGTTCTCATTGGTGACTCCCACTCCCTGTGCTACCTCCCTGGCCCTACACAAAGTACCACACATGATTGGTCAATAATAACTGAGTTTGCCTGATCCATATAGCCTCCCCCTCCCTCTTTCACGTGTGTTACCTTGGGTGGTGAGGGGTTTGGACAGTGGAGAATGGGCAACTGACCAGGGGGTCCTTGGTTGGACCTCGCTATTTAAGGGTTCTCCCTGAAGTCGCAACATCTTAGACAGATGGTGGAGCGTCATGTCCAAGCCTTTATCGATAATCACTCTGAGTGTTAATGGCATGTACCACTGTGTTTAACGTAAAAAGGTACACTGTTTACACACTATATTGACATTGCCCTTTCTTCAAGAAATGTATCTTTCACCTGAGAAATCCTTGAAAATCAAACTGGACTGAGTGGGCACAGTTGTAAATAGCAGTTGAATGACGGGCTCTGATGGTACTTCATCCTCCTCCAAGAAATGTAGAGTGGCCATACTTAAAGGACTCAAAGTTCTTTTCAAAATCCTTAAGACTTGGGCTGATGATGAATGCTGCTGGGTGTTTCCTAAACTGCGTTTATTTGATAAGACTACAATGGTGGACTCGATTTATGCCCGCAACACAGACAAGATGCATTTTCTGGCATGAATTTCCAGATGTATCAATACATTCGGTCACACACCACTCTTCATAGAAGGAAACTGGAATCTGACTCCAGATCCGATCCTAGATAGGACCCGACACCCAGAGATACAAAATCACTCCAACCCAGTCCTGCTCTAGGACTTGCTAGCAGAAACCCATTGTATTATGTGTGGCATCTTCTTCATTCCAAGGAGAGAGATTACACCTTTTTTCCTGCCCTCATGGCACCAAGTCTTGCATCGACTATTTCCTTTTCCAGGGGCACCCCCTGTCAGACATGGTCTGCTGTAGTATCCTAGAGTTAGGACTCACTGACCACTACCAAGTTCAATTTAATCTCGATCTGGGCCTGCCCACACTCCTGCCTCCCAGATGGCAGATGAAGGCCTTTGCCTATAAATAGCCCGAGCAAAAAAGAGCAACTTCAGCAGCATATCAGTTCCATCAAACTGGACAATGAGGCATCTGTCTCCTCTTGCAAAGCCCTGTGGACAGCTTGAAAGGCATCATTGAGAGAGGTCCTGATGGGGACACACATAGGTGAAACATAAGGCTTGTGAGGAATACCATAGTCTGGAAGCCATGATCCATGACCTCACTGTCCGCTATAACATTTCTCCCTCTGCCATGTTATTGAAAGAACCGTAACTGGCCTAGAAATAGCTTCAGACTCACTTTTCAGCAGCTGCAGAGAAAGCTTGGGTGAAGCTGCAATTGCTCTGGTATGATCAGGGAGAAAAGGCAGGTAGGTTTTTGGCCACACAGTTGCATTAGCAGTAAACTCACCTTGCCATCCAGGATGGCACAGGGCAGCTGCTGACTCACCTACTCAAAGTCATTGGCCAGTTCTCTTTGTATTTTTCTGCACCTCATACATCGGAATTCCAGGCTACCCTGGAGCACATTGATGGCTTTCTTGCCCATTTGTACCTCCCCTCCCTCATGACAGAGTGTCGGGTTCACTCAGAGGGGGAATTCCCAGAAGAGGAGGTGGATAAGCCACTGTGGTGCTTCCTACCTGCAAATCGCCATGGGTGGATGCTTTCACTGTAAATTTGATAAGGTCGGCAGACCTCTGCAAGCCCCCCTATTGACACGAACCCATCAGGATGAGGTAGAATCAGGCTCTCTGGGAGCCATATCTAACTGAGTTACCATCACTGTCCTCCCTAAAGAAAACATGGACCTGTTGGAGTGTGCTAGCTACTGCCCCCTTTAACATGGACCTTAAGATAATCGCTTTGATCCTGGCAACTAGGCTGACCAAGGTCATTCCCCAACTAAAACGCAAGTCACAGGATGTACTTGCACTTCACCATTGTTTCCATAACCATTTATAGACCCTGGCCCACGTGCTGTAGAATGTGAAGGATGACCCGGAGGAAAAGCCTGCCCTCTCTTTAGATGCCAAAAAGGCATCCGACTGAGTTGAATGGCCATACTTCTTTCATGTAATGATTACTTTATTGCCAAAGTGTACCTCCTCTATGACTCCCCTAGGGCGGATTTCAACTGCGGTGGTAATCTCCCAGAGACGTACCCGATTTAACAGGGCCTCCTGGCAGGGATGCTCTATCTTTGCTGCTATTCTTGTTAGCCTTGGAGTCCTTGTCTGTGGCACTGTGCCTTTCCTCAGTGGTCCAGGGCATTTGGACAGTAGGTGGAGAGAACAAACTGTTATTATATGAGCATGCCATTTGATTTTTTCCTGATCCGACCGGATGCTTGAGGCTTTGATATCGATCATTAATGTGTTCTCCCGCCTTTCTAGATACAGGTTCAACTGGACCAACTGTGAGGCGCTTCTCTTAACCAGGGTGACTACAGTGACGTGCATTTGGGATTATGATATAAAATGGGTGCCAAAAGGGCTTGTTATCTTGGTGTCCACATTAAAAGAGGGCTTTTACAACTGGTGGAAGATAATCTTCTCCCTTTAATGGAATGCACTAAGCAAGACTTCCTTAAATGGCAGCATCTGAAATTGTCACTTTGGGGGAAGAACCAGACATTTAGGATGACCATTACACCCAGGTACAATTATGTATTTCGCTTGCTACCACTACACGTTCCCCAAGAAATTCTCTTGGGAATAGAAGCAAACATCGGGTCATATGTCTGGAGTGGCCGTAGGCTCCAACTGCGTTCTTCTAAATTGTGGGTGGATACTATGGCTGTGGTCTCCGTTTACAGCATATAATGTTTCATAGTCTGGCCTTCCATTTATCGTATGTGGCATCTTACCTATGTGCCCCAAAGTATGTCCCGATGTGGGTACAGATTGAATGCGACTTGCTGAGAGATCCACCCATGCCCTTCCCGGTTTAACTAGCTACTTCTCACCCACTCATTGTTCAGAACCCTATCCGTAATGCAACTGCCATGGAGTGGAATGGGGATCTCACTGTACCTTCACCAAAGGTGGCCTTTGTGGAATAGCACAGCACTGTGTATGGCTGATAAACCATTCCATTGAAACTCCTGGAGTGCTAAGGGTGTAACGCAAATTCCCCAGGGCTTGGTAAGATCAGTTTTAAATCATTTCCATGGCCTAGAGGGCAGTTTCTCCTTCTCCCAACTGAGAACTGGAAATATCGACAGCTGACTTATTGCCTCCAAACAGCACTGGGTCACTCACCCTTAGGCTTGCCAGTGCTTCCCATCTTGTATTATTTACAGCTATGGAGCAGTATAGAGGGATGGTCTCTGGCCTCTGTGGTGTCCCCATTAAGTCCATGTTTTCTGGGCCCACTCTTGGATAGACTTGAAACAACAATCATAGCAGTTGGTCCTAGGAAAGGATTACCACCCCCTTCCCCCGGAGGATCAGGCACAAAGCTCCTTGAACATGACAGGGTTCTCAGGGAGTAGCAGTAAGGTTTCTGTACTTCAAAGTTCTTCATGGCTGGTACTGGACCCCGCGTAAATTGCACCAGGCTTGATTGCTGCCTCGTGACCAGTGTTGGAGGTGTGATAAAGACAAGTGTGACATTTAGCATGTACTATGGTCCTGCCAAAGCCGTATTGGGCTCCAGTATGGATGCATGGGTGACCATTGAAAAAATGCCTAACATGGGCACAAGGCAAACTATGCACTGTATATTGAGAGGGTAGAGGCTTATGTGGGTCACTCAACCCAGTATTGAACGCCACAAGGCACATCGGGGTAGTGTTACATAGATCACATAAAGTACCCTTATATATGCATGCAGATTGCCCACTGTGGTCAAATCCTAAAATAAAGATACAGTGTCTCTGATTTATTGGAATAGCTCAGTAGACAGAGTAAAAATCTAATACAGGACAATAGTCCCAAAACATTTGCAGACATGCAGACTGAATTCAAACTACTGGACAACCGGAAATGGAGGTGCCTCCAACTAACTCACTGCTTAAGATCATCTGCTCTAGGTCCACACTGTATGATCCCCCCAGTAATTTGTTCTTTCCACAGCAAGTGGGGAGAATATAGTGAGGTAATATGTGGAAGCCACAAAGACTTTACTGGCTTAAATTAAGTCCCGTCACTAACTGGTGGCACTGTGGGAGGAAGGGACGAGATATCGTACACATTCTTTGGTCTTGTCCCTCAATAGCGAGATACTGAGTATCTGTACATGAGAAGATAATTCCATGTGGGCATGACTTGCCCCGGACAGCACCTATGGTGACAATGCATGACTTTTTAGTCTTACTCACTTGACAACACAAAGAACCTTTCCCACAGCCCAGTCAGTTGCTATTCTATGTGTTCCTAGGCATTTGCGATCCAAGACCCATACTTCGAGAGGACAAATGGTACAAGGAATTGGTTGCCATGGCAGGATAAAAACAATGTATATATAAAATGAATTACCATCTGTACAAATATGAGTACAATGTTTCCAAACAGATCTATACACTAATTAGGTTCTTCAATGACTAGGTTCTGGGTTAGGTAGCTAGTCACCCATAGATGCAATAGCTAAATTATTACAAATGATAAGACAGATAGGTGGTGAATTATCTGGATAAATATAATTTAGAACAATTTATTTATAGGTTCAAATTCTGTGGTTTAGAAAGTTCTACTTGACAGAACTATACTTATGTAACAATATGTCTTTAATCAAAAATAGTTTGAATACTGTGGTGTGTTGATATGATTGATATGTTTGTTGTCATTTAGGGTTAGCTTTGTCTTACTAACTGGATGGTGTCTTGTTTAAGAAGAGATCTATAGCAGAGGTTTCACCGATGTGCTGAATGGAACTGTACATTATATGTGCATGTGGACCATAATATTCAGTTTGTTATCTGAATAACTACCTCACCACTGCAGTGCTATCTGGCATTTGTAAAGTAGGAAATAAAGAATTAAAAAACACACAACTATATTAACGTATTACAGTTGAGCACCTTTTCCATTTTGTTATTATTGGTGACCAGATATTTCACAACATGACTCAAAATAAGAACACAAGGGCCAGATGTAGTAAGATTGGGAATTGCGATTTCAAAATTGCGATTTTCTCCGAATAGCAATTAGGAAATCGCTATTCCTAGAGTGTGAAACTTTTATTTTGTAATTATCGATTCCTACTGGGTTGCGAATTGACCTACCTCATGAATATTAATGAGGTAGGTTGCAGTATGAGACCCATTAGGAATGATAGCCATCAGAAGGATTATGGCCTGCTGGGGTCAGTAGACCACCATGTCTGCAATTGCTTTTAAACAAGGCAATCCATTTTTTTACTGCGGCCCATTTCCGAAAAAGAAAAATGGGATGTGTTTAAAAAAATAATGCAACCTTTAACTTTCATTTTTTAAGAGAAAGCAGTGGTCTGTGGGACCACTACCTGCTCTTAAAAAATACATTTCTTAGCATTCTCAAAGGGGAAGGGGACCCCTTCCCATTTCCAAATGAGTTACAGCCAATTTTGAATCAGTGGTAAATTATTCATGTTTTGCTGCCAGAATTCAGTCGCAAAATATTAATACATATCACTACCATCAGGTTTTTAGAAGGGACACACAAAACAAGCCTCTTCCAAATACCCAATCGCAAACCCAATTTGTGATTCTGTAGACCCAGTTTGGTGTTTGTACATAAAAAGAACCATTTTTGGGGTTACAAACTTGTCAGTTCTGCAAATCAGGCTATTTGTGACCTCGAAAATGCTTCATTTATCTGTCCCCTAAAGGTGTATATTACACAAGGATTGTAGACTTCCATGTATTATATGTGGAATTAAGAATAGTAAACCCATAATTACCACATGCACTTTCCTTCACAATATTGTGGTAGTCAATATCCTGGTCACAATATTTTTGTAGGCCAATGTTTACAACACAATATTGTGGTAGAATACCTATGGGGATGTGGTGAGGTCGCAACTCCTTAAGTGCCCTTTGTCAGAGGGATATGGACAATGAGGTCCATGTTGCATTAAAGGGAATGCTAAAAACTGATTTTCTACATAACAAACCAAGTATGTATAGCGATAAAGTTTACTCTTATGGACATCATGCTGTTATTCACAGGTATTCTGATTTCATTTTGCATTATTTGTAAAATTGTATAAATGTGTATGGAAAATAAATTTCATTTAAACTCTGTCATTAACACATTTTAGAATGCAGCCACTACCTACTTTTGCTTGCTGGCATTCTAACTCATCCTCAGCTGCGCAAAAGTGTAAAGTCCAGGCACGAGGCTGAAGGGGTAAGTGAGGCCGAGATTTGCAAAGAAATCATGCAACGCAGCGCTGCAAGTAAAGTTGCTGCACTGGGTCTGTCCAAGGAAACTTAATGCTTTGTGGAAAGGTCCCATTTCATGTTGAGGGCTGGAGCTCCCAGGCGTTAATTGCAGCAGCCAGGGTCGCACTGGCCTATAGGCAATCAGACAGTGTCCGATGGGCTGGTATGACAGATCTTCATGTGGGCTGTTTTTATTAGCAGTTGTGGGAAGGTTTTATGGCCAGATGGGCAGGTTTTTACTGTTGAATTCCCTGATATTACCCCCTTTTTTTTTACTTTCTGCTTCGCTAATGGGGGCCACTATTATTTTGGTGCCTGGGCCTAGTTTTTGTCCCAGTCAGGGCCGGACTGGCCATTGCGGGAAACGGGCATTTCCCCTGTGGGCCAGAGAGGTGGTGGCCGGTTTTGTGCCCATGGGGGCAGGTTTTGTCCTGGGGGCCGGTTTTGCAGCAGTGCTGCAATATTGGCCCCCTGTAACAAAAGCGGGAGCTGTGCCTCTTGCTAGCACCTGCCAATCCCCCCCTCCCCCGCTACCAGGGCCAGTCGAGCAGCAATCTGCCAGGCATGGTTGCTGTTCCCAGTCCAGCCCTAGTCCCAGTCCGATCCTGGCAGCAGCCAGGCGGATGTTCAAGAGGGGAGAACGCAGAGGGAAAGCAATCAGAAGAGAGAGAGAGGAAAGGAGAAAGATAGAATGAATATAAAGAGAAAGATTGCGGGAGGAGACGAAAGTAGCAGGGCTGGTTTGAGCATTTTGCCAGTTCTGTTTATGGTTCACTTGTATGTCCCTGAATAAATTGATTTAATAACCACCAAAGGAACATTGAAGCCTCTGAATTTAACTCACCCTTGACAGGCTGAGTTCATAAGCACCAGACCATTTGGTGTATAAGTGAATAAATATGACCCATGATGTTTTTCCTCAAACAAAACAGTCCTGGGTTGTTCCTGGGGCCTATAAACACTGAAGACATCAGCAATTCTTACACCACTAAATATGTGATTCTGTGGCAAACGTCATTCCTACCCCAACTGCTCCTGTAACAAAGACTTAGGGGCAGATCTACAAGGAAGTGCTGCAGCATGGCACCGCAAGCCCTTTGGCTGCGCCACGCTACGGCACTTCCGAAGCACAGGGATGCGACATATTTACAAGAATATGTTGCATCTCTGTGCTTCCCCCTGCGCTGGCGCACAAACTGCAGCCATGCGCTGGCGCAGGCACCCTTGCACCATGGTGCAAGGATGCCTGCGTCGTGGGGAGATTGTTTTTGTGCAGGAAGGGGCACCTTCCTGCACAAAAACAATCACTACAGGCCTTTTCCTCTTTCAATGTGTGCTGTAGAATGCAGCACGCATTGAAAGAGGAAAAAACGAGGAGAAATTAAAACATTTCTCCTCGTTGCGCCTCGCTACGCCGCCACCTCTAGGGTGGCGTAGCATTCAGACGCATCTCCAGATTTACGATTTCTCGTAAATCTGGAAATGTGTCTTGTTCCATGGGTGTTGCTGGGTACTTTCACGCAAAGTGCTGCGTGTGAAGGGGCCGTATTTACAAGGAGAGGAAAAGTCACGCAGGGTGGCTTTTCCTGTCCTTGTAAATATGGAGGAGCCCCCTGCGCCACCAGTATGTCACGAAAAGTGACGTTCTGGTGGCGCAGGGGGCTTGTAAATCTGCCCCTTAGAATGCATGATTATTTTCATCACATGGAAAATATTTTTCAGGTGAAATTATTAACTAATGGAAGTTTAAACAGGCTTCAAGACAAATGTTTTCATGTTATAGATTAAAAAACCTACAGTGTTAGCAATAATTATTTTTGCTAAACTGATGTTTTCTCAATATAAACAAGAACATGTTGTGTGTCTCATACATTATTGTTTTAATTTCTGCCAGGGGCACAAAACCTTGGGAAATTCTGAGCTCCAGCTTCATGCAAAATAAATGTTTGAATGTGATATCGTGGAACGAAGAACGCTTTTCAGTAAACTGGCTCTTTAATTTCTCAGAACGCAGCCTGTCATGTAACTTGCAAGCTAAAATAAACTTCAAAGATTTAATTGACTGTATTTTTGAGGAAACAGCTGAACAGATCTTTACAACTGTTTGCGTATGTCTAATGTGGCAGCATATTAGAAGGGCTTTGGGAAATACATTCTGGAGCCTTTTCTAAATGCACAAACATTCCAGTCACCCAGACAGATAAAAACAATTTAACGGGGCTAACAGTAAGACCGAACTCTAATTTTACTAAAGTCGTGTGTGGTTTCAAGCATGCCAGGCAGCACATTTTGACGTATGAGTTTGATTTACGACAGAGGGCTCGGTGGAAACTTCTTCACATCCAGCTCGTTTCATTATCCCTTCTTCATTGCAGCCAACAGCAGTGAATTTTTAACACATATTTTCCATTTTTAATCAGCCGAGTGCTAATTGTGTTCAGTTTTAAGCATGCCAACCATTATGCGGGACAAAGCAAACACAGTGACAGTGTGTTTCAGCATTTAAAATATATTAGCATTGGCTTGAAATTATTTAAAACTGAAAGCAATATTCATGTTGAAATTAGCAGAGCAGAATAAAATTGCAACATGCACCAACTTGTTATGAAGGTGCATTTCACATTCACTATCCAATAAAACTCTACTTTTGGACCTGGTGGCTCCTTTGACTTGACTTTTTGGATTTCACAGTCGACATGGTATAGATACCTCCCTGATCTTTATTACAGATGGTTTGGCCTTAGTCCTTTGTATACGTGGCAGTCTTAGGCACAGTGGATTTGTCAGTAACCGTCCACATAGAATTAATTGATCTTTACATCATTTAAAGGCTCCTTTGTTCAAGAGGGCGTCCAGCTGGTAGCCCCATACATGGTCTATTGGCCTAAGCGAATTTGGGGTTCTACAGGCCTAGGCCTTAGTATAGTCCCTTATAACATATGTCTTAGTCCTTAAGAGATACCAAGTTGTGCATGGATGTCCGGTGTCAGTCCAAGGGGACTGGATTTATGACAGACTTTAATGATAAACACCGAGGGGCAGATTTATCATTATTTCATGCAGCACATCAAGCCACCTTGCTGTGCTGCGTGAAAGGGAAAGGGCAGGAATGTGCCGCATTGGAGAATTCCTGTACTTTCCTTGCGCTGGCGCAAAATGTGCTGCCTAGCACCAATGCAGGCACCCTTGCGCTGTGGTGTAAGGGTGCCTGCATCGCAGACAGGATTGGTTTTGGGCAGGAAGTGACAACTTACACATAGAAAGAGGAAAAAACAAGAAGAAATGAAGATAGTTCTCCTCGTTGTGCCTCACTTGGGGAAGCGTAGCATTTTGACGTATTCCCAGGTCTACCAGTAATAGTAAATCTGGGAAAGTGCCAAAATACATGGGTAGATGCCACACCCACGCTGCACCCATGGAATGCCTTCCCGGGGCAGAGTACTGCAATGCAGTGATTTGCGCTTCGTTGTGTTACTCTAGATTTATCAAGCCATGCAGGGTTGATGAATCTTACCTAGTAGTTGCGTCGCCCTTGCTCCCCCTTGCAAGTCAATGATAAATCTGCCCCACAGTCTGTAAATGATTTTCATTAACTTTCATTGCATCTAAATTTTTAATTCATAGATACTCTGCAAATCCGAGTTTACTGCAGGAGTGGGCCAATCTTGTGTGCTCTATTTGATCTACGGCTTTTTACAACTTACAAGCAGAGTCACAGCTGATAACTATGAGGAGACTTCAGCTTATGAAAAATTGGGGCGCTTGAAGCAGGGCGAAGCTGAACATTTTTACCATATTGTACGTATTTGATGGCATATTTTTTGAGAAGTCATGTTAAAGAAATTCTCAAATATGCAAACATAAGTTAGAATTGCAGCAAACGTCTTTTCATCACACTGGATTCCAGTACAAAAGAGGATCGGTTGAAAGTGAACACCACAATTCATAGGGCAAGAAAAAATAAGTCTCTATGGTATCTCGGATCACTGAACCTATTGCTGCTTGTGAACATTAAATTTATCTCTATAAAAAGAGCATATGAGATCCTAGTGTAACCCCCTAAATATGTTACTTCTTGGAAGAAATAAGCAAGTCATGCAGTACTGTTTCCTTAAGAAACGTGCAGTGCTAAAACAAAAAAAAGTGCGAGGGCCCAAAGATTTTCTTAAGGGTTCCCTTAGATCACTCCTGGTGATGCCAACTGCAGCCACCAGGGCCAGCTCTTTCAATTGTTCTCTAGTTCTGATGTATGGTTATATATTACAATTACAGTACCTGCTACCTGGACATGTCATTACACTGCAGCCATAACCCGGACGACTAAACCTGCATCAACGAGGTAAGTTTTAATTGTAATTTACCAGTACTTTAACTGCACAAGGTAGGATTTACATCAGTCCTAATAAGTAACTAAAACTACCCCTTCCTTACAGTTGGAATAATTACATTATGTTTAATTTAATTAACTTTAAGATAGTCCTCATTATAACTCTAGCACCTAATTAATTCATTTAAATTAATTAACCCTAATTTCCTAATTAAGCTAAATAAGGTTAACATTAAATTAAATGCTTTTGAACTTACCTTACTACACTTACGAGTGGTAATTATAATGCATTGCCTCTCGTGTACTGGCACCTAAATGTATTAGAATCGAGGCACTCAAAGTTGCACTTCTCGTAGTATTCGTGTCATTCCTATTCTTGTAGATATACACAATAAACAGTAAACAAATATTTGCTCAGTTATGTATGTATACATAATAAGCATATATCTATACTGGCCTGCATTTATGTCTTTTAAAATGTTTCTTTCTTTCAGTATTGTTTTGTTTTAATATTTATCTTTTAAATATTTATCTTTTAAATCAGCTTCTCCTATCAAACAAAGAGAAATTTATCCTGTGATGAAATACGTTTTGCATAGAATTTCACTAGTTCTGTGGATTCTAAATTCGAAATGGTTCTTTTTAACACTGGTAGTGTTTTAGTAGTATAACAAGCCCGATCAGGCCTCTGTGTCACACTTCTATTTATAATGTTTTATGTTATGTAATGGATTTTGCAGGAAACATATTAAAAATGAAACTATGACGGGAGGGATGGACCAGATGTATTACGCATTTTAATGGTTTCAAACGCTCAAATTATGCGTTTGCAACAGTTAATCTGTTTTGTCCTAATGTACTAATTCTATTTGAAGAGATGGGCATTTTTTCTGACTCCTAAAATGGGAATCAGAATAGATATCAATTCAGTATCTGGATATTAAATCCGTATTAGGAATGGGAGTGTTGAAGGCATACCTTCCAAATACTAAATTGCTATCCTATGTATCAATGTTTTGTGACCGAAATGCAGTTGTAAAACTACATCTTAAAGGAGGTCATCACCTATTCACAATGGGGAAGACTTCCCTTTGTGAATGTAAGCATAAAGAGTCTCAAGTCTTCAACTAGAAAAAAAGTCTAAATGTAGCCCTGTTTCCTTTGGGGAAAACAGACTACATTTAAAAAAATATGTTATTGAAAATCAGTCATGGACCTGATGGCCTGCTGACCCTTGCACACAACTATGTCCATGATGATGGCCAATCGTATTGCGTCACACTTTGTGATTTAGCTGAAGAATATCAATTGGGCAGGTTGATTAATGAATATTAATTAGGAAGGTTGATTGTAACTCAATCCGATCCCATTTTTTATGATCCGACCTAATGGTTCATAGGTTGGTGTGCAAAAATATTTACTGGTCACAAAAATACTAGTCGCAAATTGCCAGTAAATAGTACATCTGTTGTACCATAGTCCCTATATACATTATAAATTAGCATAGTTTATCCCTGCAGGATGAGAGTAGGGCTATTATTAAGTAGGTTTATGAATTTCATTTAAGTCACTCATTATGGATATGTATTATTGGTTCACCGACATAGTGAATCTATTTCCTAATGTACAGGGCCATGATATGTCCAAATTAGGAGGCTTGTGTGACTTAGGGGTTGATTACGATGGCGGACGGACTACAGTCCGTCCGCCATCGTGTCGGGGAGTGGGACCGCCCGCCATGCATGTGGCGGTCCTGCACTTCAAATTAGGATGCGACCGCCACCATGACGGTCGCATCTTGCAATTTAACATTGCGGCGGGAGCTGCTGACTGCAGCATCCGCAGCGATGTTAAAAATGCATGTGGTGCATTTCACTGCACTACGTGGCAGGCACCACAGGGTGCCTGCCACTTGGTGCAGTGAAATGTAGGGGGGTACAATGGGTGCCCCCACCAGTGCACCAATACCTCCCCCCAACACAAGGGGGGCCCGCAACAGGCCCCCGAAACCAATCCCCACCAGCCTTTCCATGGCGGTTTTGCCACCATGGAAAGTCTGGCTGAAGACAGCATCCTAATTTGGCGGACGGTGCCTGCTAGGCAGTGCCACCATTTTAGGGATGCAGACCGCTCCGCCAGGCAATCGGAACGATTGCCTGTGGCGGTTCCATAGCGGGCGTTCTTTGCGCCCACCATGGTCGCAGTCTGGATCCGCCCGCCATCCTAATCTGGTGGGCGGAGAATCCACGTTTGATGGCGGAGGGCCTGCCACCGCAAGGCTGGCGGTGGCGGGCCTTCCGCCATCGTAATGACCCCCTAAGTTCATACAATAACCATGTGCCATAAAACTACCTCAATCAGCAGGCACAAAGGGCTCTGCAATGATTTTGTTCTTCTGGCTGTTCATCAAAGACTGATGACATAGATTCAGATTTTGGTAAATATTTTTTGTCTAATGACTTGTACAGGAGATGGAGATATTTTAGGAGGGAATGACAGAGGAAAGAAGGCAGTATATTTTGCTAGTCAATCATCACTAACCCTAACCAGAACGCTTTAACAAGTACAATATAATTTAAAGATACCAAATGCACAATTGAAACAGTGTACTACAGTACTCAATGCTTGCAGCATGACTAAACACCTTAGACTGACCAAGACTACACTTCATATACTGACATCACAGAACCACAAACTCTGCATGTGCCAATGTGTCTATTTTTAACTGGGTTAAACTTAACTAATCACTTGAACATAACATATTTATATAAATTACCAATTTAATAAACCCAATTATATAAACATCTATAGCTCTGACAAGCATTAGCCTTCCACCAGGGATGCAAAAATGGCCCCACAGAAGTTGGTGATTTCCTCTTGTCTACGCCTAATATGGCTCAATTACTTAGACACTATGTATTTAACCTCTCAAAAGTTATGGAATGCCCGTAGGCTTACTTCACCCTCATGCTTCCGGTCCGGCACCAGTGACAGCGACGTCTTCCATATGGTTTACAGCAGCTCTATCATACCATAATACTGGTCCAGGGTATTAACCACCCTCTCCAAAATAATAAACAGACCAGTGATCACTCTCTGCAACTTGGTGTCTTAGGCATCTTTGAGGGCCTGGGGGAGGAGTTATAAGTGAGTGCACTCTAGTAGGAATGGGCATTGTGCTTGCTAAAAAGAATATTGTCTGTCACTAAAAATTAACAAGCCACCCCCTCTCCCCCCCACGGGGAGTGGTGTTCTGCTAAAGACAATGCAATCTAATCACTGCATGCTAAAATCAATAACATTTGGTTTATAAAAAACAAATATTGTTTTAGCACACTTTAATCCGGTAATCCTGCTTCTCAAAACTCAATGCCATAAATACAACATAAATGATTAGACACACCAGTACCCTTCTCTTGTGCAATCAATGGTCAAGAATTTGAAAAAAGGGAAAACATTTTGTTCTTCTATTGCGTTCATGACCACTTAGACCAGCAGCAGCTAGGACACTACCACTGGTAGTAATGTGGGAGAGTGGTTAGCAGGTGGTATCACTGGCCATTCCTAACTGGCGTTATGTTGTCATCTTTCTTTTAGGGTCCAGGAAAAAAGGGATAGTTCCCTTGGTACCAAACTGAATTCAATCCAAATAGTGACACAACACATAATATTCCTACCCATCAATGTTAGTGCATCGCACTGTACATACTACTCTTTCCTTGATTTGCACAGGTTTTTTTGAGATTTTTAGAAAGCTTTTATTGCCTTAAAGAGATTCCTCTTACAAAACAAATCTCATGATTAAACTAAAAAAAAAACCACTATTTTTGTGGGCATCCCAGGCACTATCTGATAGAATACTGGTAAAGATCAAGTAAAATGATAACAGCACAAGTTCCTCTAAAATTTACACCAAAAGGGGGCTAAAATAGGGGCGTGTTATAATACCCGTTTTATTTAACTTGTATTTAGCAAACAGAGTATAAATAGTGGTAAATTCAAGATCATGTCTGCAAAACCAGGAAATTTAACTGGTATTTTTTTTTCAATACGATGAGGGGACGATCATGCTGGATTTCACCAGTATTATATTAGAACACCCTTTCACCCATCGGCAGTCAATATTACAGGTAATTAAAACAGGGTTTAGGCTTACTGCCTTGTATGGAAATAAGGTATGTAGGAAGAAGTTTTCAAAATGGTATGATCAATCTCAGTGTGAGCCTTTCAGAATTTAGATTTGGCTTCCAAACCCTGCTGTCCAATGCTAGATCAGATTAGAATTTTGTTTATTGAAGCATTCCTTCTCAAAGGCAGCTAATTTTTTTTTTACATGGTTTCTAATCCGATATGGAAATGTTGAAACTATAAAGGTCTCTTGTGGGTAGTGTGGGAATCCTGGCCAAAACAATCAGGTAATACGTGGTCCATCTATATTAGAGAAACATTGGACACACGGGGCTTAATAAGTTGTTAACAGAAGGAGAATATATTGAAATTTAAAGATGCGACTAGCTATTAAAATGAAAAAAATATCACCTTAGATGGATTATAAAGATCTGTTAAAGAGAAAGCATGTGAAGTTGGTGCAAGACTCACATGAGGCGAATTATACATCAACATTCCAGTTTCAGAAGCAGTAAAGATGAAGGACCTCATTCTGAGCCACTCGTTCTTTTCCAATCCCTGTGCAAACTACTGTTTGCACAGGAATTGGAATTACAGGTTTTGTGGTAGTTACCACATACCTTGCAATTTTCCCTTGAAACCTGCTGGATTTTACTGGGGTGAAATGGCAGATAAATACTGGTACATGTGTATTTTGGAGCACATTTTAAAGGATACAACTTGTAATAGGCAATATTTATCACACCTTTTAAATTCTGAATCCCTTGGTATCAGATTTAAAAAGTTGCAATAATAATCCCCTTCCCAGTTGGGCCACTTGCAATGAGAGCCAAAGTATCTGAAACTATGATTTAGATTATATTTGCTGGGAGAATTGCCTGAAAAAATAATATTTGATGTTGACAATATTCATTGCAGGCTGTGCAAATATAAGAGAGAGTCATTAAATCACGATATATTATGTTGTCTCAGATTAATAAAGGAAGGTGGAGCACTGCTAAGACTTGCATTGCTTATGCTGACCCTACGCAAATGTCAAGTTGTTGTAGATAGCTGAAACTTTAGACCCAGCTACATCCAAAATGTGTCAATGGAATCACACCAAATTTGGTAGAAAGCTAGATAGACCTTTACCCAGAAAGAGTGCTTTTTGTGATGTGGTGTAAATCCATTTAGTAGTTTTTGAGAAATTAGAGTAAAAAATTTAGCAGAAAGCTAGATCTTGGGCCTGAAAGCATGCTTTTTGTTATTTGGTATAAATCTGTTCTGTAGTATTTTAGCAATTAAGGGTCAGAATGTTTGTATATTTCACAACGGGAAGGATCTGTGGAGCCATCAGATCTCCAGATCAGATCTGATTGGCTGCCACCACATTTATAACAATGTGGTGGCAGTCATTTCAGGACTCTGGACTCAGTCCTGAGTCCTGTTAAAAAGGTAAAGAAAGATATAAGGGGTCCGGGTGGGGATACCCTGCCCTGATAGTCCTGGTGGGGGATCTATGAGAGACTAACCCCCAGTGGCAAAAACATTTTTTTGAATTTTGTTGAAAATTTGTTGTGGAACCACAAATCTGCAGCAAAATTTAAAAAATGTCACCTCCTTGGAGTAGGCCAGGGCCCAGCGGATGGTACATATTTAGGGCAGTGGGCATGTGGCACGGCTCCCCGAGTCTCACCGAGGCCCCCGGTCTCCTTCACCTGGGGCTGCTATTTAATTACAGGGGAGGGGGAACCATGACCCCCCTACCTGAGCCTTGAAATGAACCGTAACCACATCACCAGGGGCTGAGCCTCAATTAAAGGGGTAGTGGTATGAGGCCTCCCTCCCTGGACCTCAATGAGGCTTTGCGGACCCCATCCCCTGGGCCTGCTATTTATTTACAGGGTTAAGAAAACAGGGCTTTTTGCAAATGTCCCCCCACTTTTTGCCCCCATTTGGACTACTAGATGCTGGTTTTCGACTCTGATAGTGCACTGATGCCTGCTAACCAGGCTCCAGTACCAGTGCTCTCTCCCTAAAAAGTGTCATGTGTAATTGGCATCCCCAATTGACAGAGACCATGCATGCCTTGTGAATTCCTGGTAAGTGGTACTATGGTACCCAGGTCATGGGTGGCAAAGGGGTTCTCTGGGCCTTCAGCACTGATTTTGCCACCCTGAGTGACCCAGCTAAACAGATGACAGCAGGCTTGCCACTGCAGACTGCAGGAACAGTGTTCACTGCTCCATTTCAACTTTGTCCTCACCATGTGTGACAGTGTCACAGCACTGCTCTTCAGTATATGTCAGTCACCCCTGGAAAAGGTCTCTCCTGCCCAGGAGGCAAAGTGCAGTATTTTAGGAGTGGATACATGTAAGTTCAAGCTTATAAGTCTCTATATTGACTTTTAAAATACACTATAAGTGATAGGCGGTCCATAGGATAACATAGGATTAGCACCAAGGCACACCCGGGTTGTTAGCTCCATTGCGGTACCACCTAAATATGTAGAGTGTGGTGTCAAACAACATGCCTTCTCTCCCTGGACATGAATCTGGTGCCAAGGGAAAGCTGACATGCACCCAGGTAGCTACCTAGTGGTTGCCCACCTGGCTACCATAGCTGAAATGAGCTTTGGATGGCAGGCCCTGGTTTTCCCACCCCAGCTCCCACCAAGACAGTCTTCTGACCTCCTGCCAGGCAGTGTGAGGACTCCCAGGAGTCAGAACAAAAGCTTGGGCAGGAAGGTCATACCTCCCTCCTCCCAAGTGGGCTAGCGAAGTGACACATCAGATATGCATCTGGGCTGTCCCCCTGAGGAAGACACAGCCCCAGGCATGCTTGGACCCAGGCAAGATGGGAAATTAGGTATGAAGGAGGTGCACATTTCCAGGAAGGCTGGCCACAGCTCCAGGATGAGCAGCCTGATCTGTAAACCTAAAGCTGATTTCTGCCATCGTTAGGATGGAAGAAATACTGAGCTCTGGGTAGAAAAGGTGACCTACACTACTGAATGTGGTCACCTCATCGGTGGATTAGCTGTAAGGGACTAGCTGACCATTGGTTAAAGGCTCCCACACCCCTAGTTCCCCTAAATCAATGATCTAAGGGACCTCCCTGACACCAGATCCTCAGATCTGAACCACCTACTTCAAAGAAGGACCAAGAGGAGATCTGTGTCACTGACAACAGGACTTTGCCCACCAGCACAAAGCAAAAGAGGGATATTGTGTCCCAGAGGCAACAGACTTAGAATTGAGTGAACGACCCTTGTCCTTGGCTAAAACTCAACACTCCCAAAGTGTGGGACCCTTGTAAAAGCTATAAGCACCCTCAAACTCCCCTGAATTGGTGGGACCAGTCCCCTGCAAACTGTAGGTAAAACAACGCTTTGGAACCAAAAAAGCGCTGGCCATCTGGCCCTCCGATGGATTGCCCAAAAATAAATGGTGTGGCGCATTGTGGGAGGTATAATCTGGCCTTCACTGAAGTTTCAAGCCGTTACCATACTCCCCTGGACCTCCAGATGTCAAAGTTCATTTTAGTTACTTTTACCACTACCAAGGCTTGTTGGTCATCAGTTCGGTAACCGAACTCTTCACTCGATGCTGCATTACGAGGGCACTTCACAACAACTGCAACGGATGTCAGTAGCGACTCTGCTCTTGTATATTTGCACCCCTTTTCTGGTGGCGTTGTCTCTATGGTAAAAGCAGCTTGGGTGCGACACTCATTTAAAGACCACTGACAGCCAGAACAATCACTGCACCCGGACTACATGGGCCAGGTAAAATTGACGTGACCGTTGAACCCTGATACTGGGCCCACAAAGACCTTTACCCTGGGAAGGTACAACGTAACGTGACCCCTAAGTGACTGATTGTCACTAGCAGATTTTCCCTTTAACTGCAATGTTAAATGTCTGCACTATTTAATGCATTTATTTTCTAATGCTTTGAAAAGCCATAACTCTGGCTCTATGTGTTCTATTTAGTTCATTTTGTTGTCAAAATTCACATAAAAACATACTCTATTTTTATAAATTGGTGCCAGATTTTTCTCGAGTCCTGTCAATTACTTATGAACCCTTATGGTACTGTAAAATACTTAGCACATGTTCCTTCAGTTATGCCTGACTGCTCTTTACCATACTACCAGGACTGAGCTAAGGATTATTGTTGTGAATCCAAGGATCATCTTTGAGGCATTGTGATAATATTGCATGGTAAGGGTACTCACCTATACCACATGATATTCCACTTTCCTACACTGGGTTGGCAGGGTCTCCTTCCCAGAGCCTTGAAAGGCCATGGAGGCTCCATACCCTGTGGCTGGCTCCTCTGTTGTGTTTCTGGGAGCCCCCGGGATTCTGATTCCTTGGCTGCGAGAGCGCAGGCAAGGAAAACGTGTCTGTTCCCAACTAGCTGGAGCATCAAAAACTCTCCATTTATTTCCCTGTCCACTCTCTTGCAGGCAGGGAAACAGACATTGGTCCCCTTGGTGGGAGCACAGAAAGGAACCTGCTCCCGCTGGGTGGGAGCAATTCTGACTCCTGCTCCACCCAGGAGAGGTGCATGCAAGGGAGCCAACTGGGCTGCGGGGATCCTGGTGCCCCTTGTGGCCCTCAACATTCTGTGTTGTGGGTGCCCCGGGTGGGCTTTGTGGCACCTACTAAAGGCCTTGTAGATGGGGTCCCCTAGAACAGTATTGGCTCAGGGATGGGGACTGCGTGCCCCTTACCCTTAAAAATAAATACATCCCCGGCTGATGGGTCCCCTGGGGCCTGTAAATGCTCAGTGAGGGGGCACGTGCATATCCCTCCCCGTAAAAATAAATATGGCCCCAGGGGATGGGGTCCTCAAGGCCTTAAATGGCTCAGAGGGGGGCACCATATGGCTCTTGCCTAATAAATAAAAAAAAATTAAAAACTGAATTGCTGGGTCCGGGCGGCACCCTGGTTGGGTGTTGGCAGTTGAGCTGGTGGTGTCATCGAGGTCCTGGGGCTCTCTCTGCTTCTTCCAACAAAAATTAACTATCTGGGTGTTCCGGGTGGGCATGGGGATACCCAAAATAAATATAAAAAATACAAAATGTGAATAATAAATGAGAGGCAGAAGCACTGATTTATTTTTCACTGCCCCTTGCAAGCAGTGCCCTATAATGCCCTGAAGGGATAGGGTGAGCACCAAGTATTTTTTTTAACATTGTGGGGGCTTCAGCTAATGCAGCAGCCCCCCAGCAACATTAAAAAAACAGTAAGTCTCCTGGGTCATTAAATCCATGACCCCAGGAGAGTTCACTATATTTTTTTAAAGCTTTTAAAGCACTCCTGGCTTGAACGCTTTGCTGATCAGTTGAAGTGCAGAGCTCCCTTGTGGTTGGTTCTATGGATGCACTACACAGCTTGAAAAATCTTTAAAAAAGACTCAAAAACATGTTGGTATTTTTTTAATTAAGTCTTATTATATTGTTTTATGATAGTCAGTTTTATTAAACATTGCTCTTTGTAAATTATTCAAATATACATTTCATTGTAATTATTGGTCATTTTTTTACAAAGACAATATATGTGCTTTATATATATGTTGACATCTTGATCCATTCCTAAACCCAATAGGTCCACATTTTAAATGTTGGTATTCCTATTCTTTGACAAAGTCATTAAGTCAGCTTTACTTAAAATTATACTTAAAATAATATCCAGGCCCTGCGCTCAACCCCCCGCTGCCTCTGCCATTGCTTAGGTGCAGAGGCGGATTGGGCACCAGCGGGGTTGGGTACAGGGCCTGGCCTGCAGCCAACCACACATGGCTGAAGGCTGTGCATGTCGTGGTGTTGGCTGCCTACAAGGGGTTGGACACAGGGCCAGGCCACAGGCCTGACCCTGTAGCCAACCCCACGCTATGCATGGCTGAAGGCCGTGTGCAGCTTGGGGTTTGCTGCCCACAAGGGGCTGGCATTACATATGGTAATAAAATATTACTTTACATTAAAAAAACACTAAAAATTCACTGAAAAACAAAGGTGAAAGTGAGGTTTTAGTTGGGCATGGAAATAATATCTTAATTTACATTAATAAAAGGCTTAGAAACTCAATGTAAAAATAAAGCTTAAGGGACGCTATATTTAGGTGAAAATGTCAGTTGAAACATGCCATTTTAAACAAACAAAACCACTCTAATTCCCCAGTTATAGCTATCTCAAGTAACTGTAACTTGTGCCATACAGTAACTATAACACACACGCTTGCCATGAACAGCTAATTACCTCCCATATAACATCACTCGTGACATGTTCTATGACATCATTGATAGCATGACTGTAACATATGAAATGACAACACTGTGCATGGTGTGCCTCATCCACTTTAAAAAAAAATGCCCCCAGCGGAGTGGGTCCGCAGGTGCCGAAGTGTCTTGGGGAGGGGGGCTGTGCCAAAGGCCGTGCACGGCATGGGGTTAGTTGCCTGCTGGGGTTGAACACAGGGCCTGGGCAAGAGTTATAGTTACCTAAGTGCACAAGTTATAGTTAGTTGAGATAATGATACCTGGTGAATTTCAGTGACTTTGTATGTTAAAAACATTTCACTGAAACTTTCACCTAACTATAACGTTACTTCAACATTTGTTTTTTTTCTGTATGTGTGTGGATATATATATACTTCAGAGTCGGAGGCTGAGTTATCGGAGACAGAAACTGCCAGAAGAAAAGGCGGTGCCTCCCTGAATGCAGAGCTGAATTTTCCAGAGGAATACCATTTGATCAAGGAGTCATGGCGCAAAGTCCCACAGAGAAGCCGCCCCCCGGAGCAAGGAGGCGGAAGACAAGGCGAGGAGGGCAAGGCAACAAATCAGTCTTTCGAACCCCGAATAATGAGGAGCAAGCAGGGCAACAAGAGGAATTAAACAATCTCTCCATTGTCAATCTCTCTGAAAGAATTCTAAAAGCAACAGAGACAATAGTGTTGCAAAAGGGACTGACATTTTGCCCCACAACAGAGTGGGATTATGCAACAACACGCATTGACCTCTATCAGTATATTCGCAAGTTGAAACTCAAGAAAATGTTTACCCTGCACCCCAGACCGACAGGAGCACAACAAGAACGAACAACGACGAGTACAGATATTCTTACCGGAAGCGACCTGGATACCCTAATAGCGATGCATGATTTGCAGGAACCCAAAGGGCAATGGATGTCGCCGGCACAGATGGTGCCACTGAACTATCAGAGCAGTTGGGAATTCACCAGGACAGTGGAAGAAGTAAATTTAAACCGAATTCAAAGTTTATTCCTCAAACACTGCATGATGCCGTTGATTGCTTTCATGAGGCTATGATTAAAGACCTGGATAAATTCTGAATATCTGGCATCCAACCAGGCAATAGAAGGAAAAACAATCTCACAAGAATGCAATGGGAGGCGGTGAAATCCCTTCGGGATGATCCCACACTGATAATAAAGCAATCTGACAAGGGGGGCAACGTCATTGTCATCTCCAAAGATCTTTATAAGAATGAAGCATTACGTCTCCTAGGGGATACCAATAGCTATACTCAAATCAGAAGAGAGGACTACAACAGGAGTGTTGTGGCCTTCTATGATCTTTTGCAAGAAAAGAGGTCAAAGGGAATCCTGGAAGAAAACGAACTGCAATTTATGAAGGTGGACTGTTCGGTCTTGCCGACATTTTATCACCTGCCAAATGTGCACAAGAGCATGAACAATCCTCCGGGCCGTCCAATTGGGTCCTCTAAAGGAAGCTTATTGGAGAAAGCTTCAATTTATGTTGATTCTTTTTTGTTTCCTATAGTGAAAGACCTAAGTTCATTTATCCTGGATACCACTGACTTTATCCGTCAAATCCAAAATATTACCTAGGACAATGACCTACTATTGATTACGCTTGATATCACAAGCCTCTATACTAGCATTGTACATTTGCATGGTTTGTTTGCATTGGAATTTTTCCTGAAAACAAGACCGTTGAAATTCCAAGAACATAACAGAATGCTTTTACAAATTGTGTCATTTTGCCTGCATAATAACATCTTCCTCTTTTCAGGACAATTATATTTACAGACACAGGGGACTGCCATGGGCACGTGCTTCGCCCCCAGCTACACAAATCTTTTCATGGGCTGGTGGGAGAAGCACGTAGCCTGGGCGGAGGAAAAAGAATCCTGGTTAGATAAGATAGCCCTGTGGACCAGGTATATAGATGACCTGTTTATTGTTGGCAGGGGGACTCGTACAGAGGCAGAGGACTATATTAAGATTTTGAATGAGAATGAACTCAATATTAGGTTCACGAGTAACATCAGTGAAAGCGAAGTCCCGTTTTTAGATCTCCTAATATTTGTGGCAGATAAGCTATGTACCAAGCTCTACCGTAAACCTACGGCAGGGAATACAGTTCTGCATTCTTGGAGTCAGCACCAGCAGAAACTTATTAATAGTATACCTTATGGGGAGCTGCGAAGACTCAAACTGAACTGTTCCTGCCCAGAGGATTATCATGAAGCTGAAAGAGAGTCCCTGATGAGATTCTCGAGAAGGGGCTATGGCAATAGGTTATTGCGTGGAGCAGTCAACAAGGTCAAAACCAAGGATAGACAGGAGTTACTAGTAGGCAGACCCTCTAAAGACACGGAAATAGAGAATGACCTATCTAAAGTTAGGCTGATTTTAACTTTTTCTGCAGAGTCACAGAGGATCAGGGACCTGGTCCAGAAGAAATGGAATATCCTCCAAACAGACGGCATAATAGGCCGATTGATACCCGATAGACCGGATGTTACATTCAGGAGGAGTGCCTCGTTGAAGGATATTTTAGTACAAAGCCACTTTGAAGATAAAACCCGCAGTAAACCCATTATTACGGGGTTCTTCCCGTGCACTACTTGCAAAGCGTGGAAGAATTGTAAAAAGGTAAAGGACTATGAACTGCCAGGAAAGAAAGAAAGGAGGCCCATAAACAAGCTGCTAAACTGTAATTCCAATTTTGTGGTTTACTGCTTACTCTGTCCATGTGAATTGCAATATATTGGAAGTACGATACACCCAGCTAAAAAGCGAATCCTTGAGCATAAGAGGGCGATTACTAACCAGGACAAAACTTACCCTGTCGCAAGACATTTCTCCATGTTACACGAAGCCAGGAGTGATAAATTGGTCTACTATCGTGTTGACCAAATCCCGGCAAAAGAAAGAGGGGGAGACAGGGTTAAACTCCTGAGGCAGCTAGAGGCCATGTCTATAGTCGATCTACGCTCCTGTGTCCCAGGGGAGATGAATTGTGAAGAAGAACTGTGGTCTTACATTGGGTAGGATTAAAAATCGGATAAAACTGTGAACCATCCGCTCTAGTTCAAGTAGTTTTTTAATGTTTTCTCATTTTGTAACAGGATTTAGAGACAATGAAATACTGTTTAACAATCATAGGTTGTATTAGGTTGGATGGACTAGGCTCATATAGAGCTTGATTGCGTCTCAAACACCATGTGTGGTAATGGTGCATTGAATAATGGAATTCGATTGAAGGTTAACAGCCCAAGCATTTGCTTAACAATTGATATAATGATATTATATTCAGGGGCTGTGAATTGTTCCTTTGTGATTAATGCATAGCATTTTTTAGAACTTGAATTCCGATTTACCAAAATTTTGTGGACCCCTTCCCGGTGTCACTGTAAATATTTAAACACTTGGGGACCTGTGAATACCATTGGATGTTATGGTTGCCATGTAACTTTGATAGTGTTAAAATGGCCGACACTTTTCCTTGCAAAATGGTCTAACTATTAAGTCTCCCTTTTTATTTCTTTTTCTGCTGTGATCCAATGAAATGAATTGTGGTTATATAGTAGCTCTTTACATAAATTCACTGACATTGACGAAGGCCAGGAGGCTGAAACGTGTTTGTCAGTATGCCCGTGTTTGCGTTTATTCAAAATAAATAACTTTTGAAAATTATGGCTGGATTGCGCAGTGTCTTTAAACTGTGTTTTTCATATCTCGCAAGCTCGCCCTCGTGACTGCTGCACCCGCTGTGTTGAGAGCGGGGGAATTGGCGAATAACGTGCGAGGAGGATATATATATAAATATACATATATATACATACCTAGTTTCCATAGGAAAAGCATTTTTGACTTGCTTATAACTTTGGCGTCATTTGACCAATATTCATGCAATTTTCCCCAAAAAGTGTCAGAGTAGGCTCTGTGTGTCATGGAAAGTTTGGGGGTGATCCGTACAATGAGGATTGAGAAACAGGGGCGCAAAATAAGGGCTTGTTTGTAATGTAAATTCCCATAGGAGCACGTTGTCGAACCTGCAGTCTGAACTGCTAGACGGAATTACACCAATTTTGGCACAAAGGTAGATGCTGTTACACAGATTGTGCTTTTTGTTCATTAGTGTAAATCCGTTCAGTAGTTTTCAGAAATTGAAGTTGAAAATTATAGTGATATCTCTAGTCACTAAGCCTTCGCGAAAAAAGACGAGCTCGTGCAGGGAAATGCACTGCTCTGATTGGCTGCCAACACTTCAACTAGTAAGTATTGGCAGCCATCTTGGGACTCGGCTTACCGAGACCCCAAAAAAAAGTGAAAATAAAGAAAAGGGGGCAGGGTAGGAATACCCTGACCCCCAAGCCATGGTGTTGTGCACCCCCTTGGACTCTACCATGGCATAAAAGCATTTTTTGTAAAAAATATGTGCAGCAAAATCGCAATAAACTCGACTTCGCTGCAATTTTCTTTTCTTTTTTAATTAAGCCTAGACGGAGTTCCACTATGCGGAGCTCCACGAAGTGACAAAAAAACTCTGCCGCGCTACGCGGAGTTCTGCGAGCTGCAGGATGCGTTAGGGTCATGCCGTTCGTGGCAATTTTGAGCAGCGGGTGTTTGTTCCAAGCTGTATAATCATCGCGAATGGCACCATGCGCAGCACAAGAGGGCGCAGTTTCCTTTCTGCTGCTTGAGTAGATTTTCTAGGTGAGCGGCAGCTTTCTCAAAGCGAACGGAAGGTTTCTCAGCTCAAGTGGTCGTGACCTGCCGCTACCACTCACATTGAGAAATCCGACTGCCCGTGTTGAGAAATCTCACCAGGATGTTGATATTCTTTGCTCGTCAACTAGACCTTGATGAGCGCGAGTGAGGAAAAATCTCGCCAGGAGGTGGATTTTCCTCATTTGCACTCGTCAACTTGATGTTGGGAACTCCGCGTGCTCCGTGGAGTGCGGAAAACTCTGCAAACTCCGTTAACGGAGCGGAGTTCACCTCCCGGGTTAAAAAAAAAGCAAGTGTGGGCTTTGTGCTTGCTTTGCAATAACCCCCGGGTGGGCCAGGCCCCAGGGGCATATGCTAAATATAGGAGGGGGCGTACGGTCCCCCCTCCTTGGGCTTATCAAAGCCCCAGGGACCGCCACATCCCCAGACCACTTTTAAATGTGAATGTGGGTGGGCCCACCTCCCCATGATAAATTTGAACAAAGGAGGGGGGCCGCGCAGCCCACCTCCAGGAGCCCTAGATGGCCCTGGAACCCCCACACCCCCAGAGCCAGTTCAAGTACTGTCCTGGGGTGCCTACCCCATCAGTTTGCTGTGTGCTATGGCTTGGTGGGAGCACCGCTCCCGCTAAGCCATAGTAAACTCTCTGATTTCAGCAAGCAAGAGCAAAAATGCTCTTGCTTGCTGAAAGCAGAGCAGTGTCTGTTTCCCTGCCAGCTGTGAAGCAAGCAGGGAAACAGGCACATTACTTTAGGATCCAGGGAGCTGCATGTCAGCAGCTTCCTGGATCCCAAAGCAATGCCGGCTCACGTAGGAGGTGGGGAGCCAGCAGGGACCGCGGGGGTTTTGAGGTTCCCCAGTGGTCCCCAGCGGAGAGGCCAGGCCCCAGGGGATGGGGTCGCTGGGGCCAAAGTTGGCCCAGGGAGGGAGGCCGCTCAAGCCCGCTCCCCATTAAAAAATATATATTAAGGCCTGGTCCCGAGGGTAAGGACCCCGGGGCCGAAATCAGCCTCGGGAGGTGCCTGCACGGCCCCACTTCCGTCTTTTTTTTTTAAATGGTCAGTTATGGGTGTGTCAATGGTCTTGATAGTGGTAGAGTGAAAGTTGGAGTGGTTGTATGAAAGGGTGTAAGTGAGTGCATCAGAGATTCTGTAGATGATGTCATCAGTGATGTCATTTGAGATGTCATCAGTGATGCCTCAGTGATGTCACTGACTATGTCAAGAGTGATGTAAAATGTGAGGTCATAAATAGTGCATTGTGGGGGCACGAGTTATAGTTAGCTCAGCTAACTATAACTGCTAAATTTCTCTGGTTTCGTACGAGTGAAATGTCAGCCTAACTATAACGTCTCTATAACCTTTGTTTTTTTCAGTGAAAAATATATATAATTCACTGAAAAAAACCAAAGGTTACAGGGACGTTATAGTTAGGCTCAGGTGTCACTCGTACAAAACCAGAGAAATTCAGCCATTATAGTTAGTGAGCTAACTTTAACTTGTGCCCCCGCAATGCACTGCTTATGACCTCACATATTACATCCCTCGTGACATGGTCAGTGGCATCACTGATGACATCTCAAAAGACATCACTGATGACATCATCCAGTGACTGTGAATGTTTGTAAAAATAATTATGAGTGTTAAATATATATACCAAGGGATCAGTGGGTGTATGAGTGCCTGATTGGATGATTCAGTGGGTGCAGGACTAACTGCATAAGTAAGTGATCAGGTGTCTCAGTGAATGTATGGGTGAGTGTCTGGTTGCGTGAAGTTCTGAATCTGTCTGTAAGTTGGTGTCTAAGTGGTTGTATTGATGTGTGAGTGGGTATGTGAGTTTCTGTATGGGTGAGTGATTGGTTGTCTGAATACCTCTATGGGTGTCTGAGTGTCTGTGTGGGTGGGTGAGGGTGAGTGTGACTGCCTGTATGGATGAATGAGTCAGTGGCTCTATGAGTTAGTGAGTGTATGTGTGAAGGGCTGTATGGATGAGTGAGTATGTGTATGGCTGTGCTGATGAGTGAGTGAATGTGTCAGTGGTATATGGTTGAGTAACTGGGTATGTGAAAGGCAGTATAGGTGAGTGATGTGTATGTGAGTGACTGTATGGGTGAGTGAGTGAATGTGAGAGTGGCTGTATGGGTGAGTGTGTGCTTGTGTCAGTGACTGTATAGGTGAGTGAGTATGTATTAGTATCTGTATGAGTAAGTGAGTAAGTGTATGTGTAACTGTATGGGTGAGTAAGTGGCTGTGTGATTGACTGTATGGGTGAGTGAGTAGGTGTGTGAGTAGCTCTATCGGTGACTGACTCAGTGTGTGAGTGGCTGTATGGGTGTATGAGTGGATATGTCAGTGGCGGTATTAGTGAGTGAGTGGGTGTATGAGTGGCTGTATGGGTGAGTGAGTGAATGTGTGTGTTGATCTATGAATCAGTAAGTGGCTGTGTAAGTACTTGTATGTGTGTGTGAAAGGGTATGAGAATGGTAGTGTGGTAGTTGGAGTGGGTGTATGAAAGGTTATATGGGGAGTGAGTGGGTGCATCAGAGATTCTGTGGATGATGTCATCAGTGATGTCACTGATCATGTCATGAGTGATGTAATATGTGAGATCATTAGCAGTGCATTGCAGGGGCGCGTGTTATAGTTAGCTCCCAGATAGATGGTCTGCCACTTTATGCCACATTTCACTGGCTAAAAATCTTTCAAATCAGCCTGTATCCAGTTGAATTTGGATGGAGCCAAAAGTTATTGATCATTGAAATGAAGGTTCTGAAAGGAGAGATTTATGTAATGCTGTTTTATATATTCTGGGTCATTGACAAAGCATGTAGCAGTTGCACATTAACAGAAACAAAAAACAAAAAAATGAGAGAAACATGACTTACATGGTATAACCTAACTAACTGCTCAAGTAGTTGATGTGGATGCCTGTGACAAAAAGTGTTCTATCATAATATTTTATCCAGAATATCGAGAATCACAATATCATAAAGGCAAGAATATAAGGCCCAGGCGAAATTTCTGTTATGCTGGTGTAATCTTGCATAATTTCAGTAATTTCCTGTTACGCACGTTATGCAAAATTCACTAAATTACGGTATCATTCCACACTCTATATTTACATGCTGCTAATGGCAAAACTTTTGTGCGAGTGCATGAGAACAAAGTGAACCACCAAGACATGAGTGGCTGGTATGTGCAACGCTTCTGGTTTTTTTGCTATTTTTTCTGCGTAAAATGCATCCGGGCAAGAGCACATGTTGCATTAAAATACAATTCCAAATGCCGATTTTATATAATTACACATAATTTGTGAGAAATTTGTTGTAATTGCTCTAAAGCAAATTATGCCACTTTCACACACCACAAAGTAAATATAAATTTACTGTTCTTAATTTCACATCTATGTAGCTATGTGATATAAATAGCTTCAGAGTGGAAAAACAAGTGGAAATCAGCATGGTAAGTACGATTGCACAATGATATTTCCCAAAAGCTATTTTCTCACACACTGAAATATTGAGATCTCTAATAAGGGTAATTCTGGGGCGGAGAAATAACCAAGATTACTTAGGAACACTAGTAATGAAGAGCTCAAGATCTAATGTTGGGTAACATAAAATCTTCCAGCCTACTTTTATTTTTATGCGGAGATCGTCACACATGTAATTTTACTTCTTACTGGTAAATATGGGAGCGGTCAGGGGAGTTACTACTAAACTGAAGGGTTTAGGGAGGAGTAAGGAGGGTATAGGTTGAGAAGGAGGCCTAGGGAGAAACATACAATCTCCCATAAAAGAGTAAGCCCCATTGCTAGTCACAAACTGCAATTCAAAAATTACAACAGACATAAAAGGACCCAAAACAGTAGCTGGTGTACGTCTAGCACCATACAAGACTAACCAATGATATTGCAAAGCCCTCCTATTGAAAACACTGGAGACAGGGACTCAAAATAAAACCCCATAGGAAATAATGCTAAATTAAATATTTAAAATGGGTAAAAATATAAATAAACATAATTTAATGTTAAAAATATCTACAAATGAAACATATTTATAAGTAACTATAAAATATTTGACAACGTTTTTGAATATATAAATTAATGTAACATGATTTTTTATTACAAAATAATGACATTACTTTTAAATAATTCTATGCATCAGTGTTGATAATTATTTTTTATTTTTTTATTTTATTTATTGTTTTTTTTTTTTTGTTAAACAGTGAACAAACAACTTTAGTTATACATCTACCATATACAAAGTATCAGTTGTTGCACACATTGTTCATATCACAAACGTTGGCGTTTCCCCTTACGAGCCAGTCCACAGCGTATGTATAAGTCTTATATGTTTGTAGAGCATAGTAACCGTCATTTACATCGTTTAATGCAGGACATCAGGGTATTGAGCAATGAATAGTGATATTGACCACAGTAACGAATCATGTTATAGCAAATAGGCTGGTAGGGGGTATTGCGAGGCTCAATGCTGTAGCACCTTTATAATGTCAAGAAGCAGGTATGTGTCTTGTGTGGCACATAATGTATATATAATAATTAGTGATGGTCTGTTGCTGCGGGATGGGATTCCGAGACATCGTTCGGGAGGGAAAGGAGGTAGTTCCTGAGAGGGTCCCATATGTCTTTTGGCCGGGAAGCTGGGGGAGCAATTCTGCATAGGTGCTGAGTTGGTCTTGGCAGTATGTTAAATCAGTAAGCCAGTCCTTAAATTTAGGTGCTCGCCCTCTTCCCCACCTGCAAGCAATTCGTCTTTTGGCCATCAACAGCGCTATGGCCGTGTATCTGCGATAAGGTTTGGCGATGTGTGCAGTGTATCCTAGTAGGGCAGTTAGTGGGGTGCGCTCCAGTGATGTCATGGTCATTAGATCCAGTGCTATGAAAACCTGATCCCAGTATGCTCGCACCCCAGGACATTCCCAGGCCAGATGTAGAAAGTCTGCTGCGGCAGCGCCGCATCTGTTGCAACAGTCAGTGTCTTGCAGTTTATATCTCTTCATTTTGGCTGGGGTGTAATATAACCTATGCAAAAATTTGAAGTGGATGATGCGTAGCCGAGAGCTATCTGAAATGGCTTCTGTTTGGAGGCAGCAGTACGTCCATTGCTCGTCTGTGAGGTCGTATCATAGCTCCGCGTTCCAGCGTGTGCAGGCGAGGCAAGGTGGCCTCTCTATCATCGTGTATATAGTATGGTACAGTGTGGAGACCATATGTCGCGGGGATGTGGCTTGGAGCAATTGTTGTAAGGGTGCTAACGGGGAGGTTCTTGGGGAAAGTCCGGGGTGACGGAGCGAATGCCCTGTCGGAGCCTGATGTAAAGGAATACCTCCAGTGATGTTGGTTGAGTATCATGAAATAGTTGGTCTAGCGCCCGAAACCGCCCATCACGGTACAGGTCTCCCCATGTTTTGACTTGCGTTCGCTCTAAAAACTTGTGGAATCCCCCTTCCTGGAGTAGCTGCATATTCGGGTGGTATGATAATGGAAGCAGTGGGGAATAGAGCATGGGGCAATGCAATAAAGTCTGAATGCGGATCCATGCTTTGGTTGTGCATGTCACCGTAGTAGGTGTCTTATCCCTTGGTGGGGGATTATTATAAATCACGCCGTTTAGAGGTATTGGGTCAGCCAGCCAGTGTTCCGCTGCTATTTGTGGCATATAGCGGGGGGATGGAACCAATAATAGGCATAATGCGCTTGGGCACAGGTGTAATAGAGCTCGAAGTCCGGGACATCAAACCCTCCCTGGGAGTATGGTCTAGTGAGGGTGTTCCATTGCAGTCTTGGTTGCTTTCCTCCCCATATTAGCCGAATCATTTCAGTTCGTAATGTTGTGAAAAAAGGTTTTCCCGGGTAGTAAGGAATGTTAAGGAATAAATATAAAAGCCGTGGTAGGATTACCATTTTAATCAAGGAGACACGACCTGCCAGGGAGAGCGGTAAGGCTATCCATCGGGAGACACATTCGGCGATGTGGGCCAAAGCGACACCATAGTTAGATCTCATGAGTTCCTCCCGGTCTGTGGTTATGCGAATGCCAAGGTATTTCATGTCTGATTGGCACCATTCCAGTGGGAAGTCCAGGGGTGTGGCTGAGCCGCGGCAGTAAGGGGGAGGATCTGTGACTTACTCCAGTTAATATGGATTCCAGACAGCTTTCCAAATATCAGGAATTCCCTTAAGAGCGGGTTTATGTTTGCTTGCGGGTCTCTAATATAAAGGGTGATATCATCCGCATAAAGCGAAATCAATATCTGGCGTAAATTGCAGCGCAGTGCTTTATCTTGGTGATGCTGGCGCAGTTTAGCTGCCAATGGCTCGATAGCCAGGGCAAAAAGGAGGAGGGAGAGGGGCATCCCTGACGTGTGCCCCTAGTGATGGGGAATGCTGTAGATAAGTGGCCATTAATGAGGACTTTTGCTGTGGGGAGCCGATAGAGCAGCTGGATCCAGGAAAGGAACAGGGGGGAGACCCATCCGGCAGAGTACTCCGATTAGGTAATCCCACTCAACCGAATCAAACGCCTTAGTGGCGTCCAGGAAGACCGCCGCCAGCGGCAGGTCCGGGTCTACATTATGTAGGACGGAGAAAAAAGTGCGGAGATTGTGTGTGGTAGCACGCCCAGGTATAAAACCCGCCTGATCGGGGAGAACCAGCAGCTCCATGAGCAGGTTTAATCGATTGGCTATGATTTTGGCTAGTATTTTTGTATCGCAGTTTATAAGAGATAGCGGTCTGTAGGAGTCACAGTGGAGCGCGGATTTCCCCGGCTTGAGTAGGGAAGTGATGAGTGCCTCCCTCATGGATGGGGGAAGTGTGCCAGCTTCGAGAGAAGCCTCGTACACCTCTCGTAGGATGGGAGCTAGTAAGTCTATATAGGTTTTATAGAATTCAATAGGGATTCCGTCGAGGCCTGGTGCCTTGCCCGATTTCGTATGCATGATGGCCTCTCGCACCTCATCCAGTTCAAATGGGGCACATAGGAATTCCCGTTGCGAGTCATCAAGCCACGCCAGGGCCACGTCATGTAAATAACTGTCCAGATCGAGGGTATCCCGTCTGTGGGACGTGTATAGTGTGGAGTAGTGCGTGGAGAACGTCTGGAGTATGTCGGAAGTATCTCTGTGCATAATTGACCCCGGGCCTTCTATCTCCAGGATATATCCGGAGAAGCGAGGTTTTCTTATTATTTCAGCCAGAGCCTTCCCGGGACGTTCCCCCTCTCCGTATCTGCGAGCTACCCAGTATTTTCCTCTATACCTTGCCTCTCGGTCTGCGGTGACTGTGTATTCTGTGAGCTTGTCTCTAAACTCGCGACGTGCTTGTCCGTCCGTGTCTAAGGGGAATCTGGACTCCAGCGTCTTGAGCTCAGCCTCTAATTTTTTCAGTGTTCCCTGTATGTCTCGTAGGACGCCTGCACTTTTAGAGATGCAGAAGCCCCGCATCGTGACTTTGAAAGCCTCCCAGACCGTTTCGACATTAGCGACCGAACCTTTATTTCTTTGTAGGAATTCTTGTATTTCTTCCCGTAACTCTTCCTGAAAAACTGCGTCAGTCAATGTAAGGGGAGGGAGCCTCCACAGTCTGCGCGGGACGCCAAAACCCGGGGTCTGAGTGCTATTCTAACAGGGGCATGGTCGGAATAAGTTCTCGCTAGATGCTTAGCCTCGCTCACTGATGGGCCCAGCCCTCTTGTAATCAGGAGATAATCTAAACGGGCCCAGGATGCACATTGTGTAGCGAAATGAGTGCCTTCAGTGTCATGTTGGTGTAATTGGCGCCAAGTGTCTATCAGTTCGTGGGCAGTCAGTATCCCCCGTAGTGCATGGTACGATCTGTTGTAATGGTGTGGTGAAGGGTTTGACCTGTCGACAGCGGGGTTCAGCGCGACATTGAAATCTCCACCCCATATTATATGAGTAGATCCCTTTGCCAGGGTCCGTCCCCAAAGTGTAGTGAAAAAGTCGGGAGAGTCGATGTTAGGCCCATAGCAACTGGTAAGAGTGACTGATTCTGTGCCAAGTGTACCCCATGCAATACAGTATCGTCCCTGTGGGTCGTGTTCAGTCCCAGCTATGGCAAAGGGGGTGTGTTTTTTTACAATGATGGCTGTGCCTCGGGAATATGAGGAGTAAGAAGAGAATATGCGATGATCGGCCCATTTAATCGCAAAGGTGTTTGCAGTTTGGGGGTTGATGTGGGTTTCTTGGAGCATCGCAATGTGGATTTGATGTCTGTCTAAGTATGCTAGTATTTGTCGGCGTTTCCGTGGGTCTCCTAGTCCCCTGACGTTCCAAGTAAGTATGTGTATATTGAGGGTAGACGTTATATTAGCCATGTGTTACGACTGGCCATGGGTGTTGAACATATGAGTAAGCTTTGATAATATGGCAGATAGAGGAATACACAACGTTGCGCCTGTTTGTTTCGTGTGTCGTGTGCTTTATATGCGAATTTCAGTAACAGCCCCCGTCCCTCCCCCTCCCACTGAAACATCCCAAACATGCCAGTACTATGTCCCACCCTCCTCCCAATTTACCCGCAACTTCAAGAAAACAATTTGCGTGCTAATTCGCAGCACAGTTTAAAGGGGAGTGCCCGTTGGGGGATCTCCTAGGTGGAAGCACGCTCACACCCCGCCCTCAGAGAGCTAGTGGGATGTAGTAACCAGGCTCAAGGAGGGCATAGGCGCTCGGTGTTGAGCATCTTAGTGTCCCATTAAGTCACTTATCTGGTGTGTAATGTTTGGTGACCTTCACAGGTGGAGGTGATCGTCCGGTCGCGCCGCGAACATCGTCGTGAAGTGGCTGTAGAGTTCATGAAATGTGTTCATGCCGAGGCAGCGAGGGTTGGCTATTTTGCTTCTGGGGATCTCGACCTTGGTGATGCATGTGGAGAAACTGCCGCATTGTTGGCACGCTTGAGGTTTTTCAGAAACTCGTCTACTTGATGCGGTTTTGTGAAGAAAGTTTGCCTGCCCTGGTGCGTGACCCTGAGGCGTGCTGGATATAGAAGGGCGTAATCAATTTGGGCCGCACGTAGTTTTTGTTTTGCCGGTAGGAACTTGCGCCTCTCCTCCTGGACGGTGGCCGTAAAATCCGGGTAGATGGCGAATCTGTTCCCTTCGTAGTTCAGCTGGTGTTTCTCTCGGGCTGCCCTAAGGGCGACATCTCTGTCTCGGTAATTGAGAATTCGGGCGATAATAGGCCGTGGTGTGCCTCCCGGGGGCGGTCGGGGCCCTAGGGTCCTATGTGCCCGTTCGACAATGAATTGGGGTGAGAAGGACTCGGCGCCCAGCGTGCCGCACAGCAGCCTCTCTACGTACTCCTCCATCTTCCCAGTATTTGTGCTTTCGGGAATACCAAGAATTCGGATATTGTTTCTTCGGCTGCGCGCCTCCAAATCCTCATTTTTGGAGGCAATGATTTTCAATAGTTTGTCCATTTGCGACACAGTAGTTTGGAGGCGAGCCGTGCAGTCCTCGGTGTTTGAGATGCGTTGTTCTGCATCCGTGATGCGTTCCTCGTGCCCATCTAGTTTGTGAACTATTGTATCTAGGCGACTGTGCATGGTATCCATTTTGTCAGCCAGGGAGGTGAGGCTTTGGCGCATCTCTAGCAGCAGGGTTTTCACGTCGTCATCCGGATTGGGAAGCGGCCCGCTCACATGGTCGCCACCTGCTGCGCCCGCCTCATCCTGTTGTACACGGGTGGCCCTCTTGTTTTCGAAAGTCAGCCGTGGCTGTCTTATATCTGTTTTCCCCATATTTGTTTAGGTAAGGTCTCCTAGAGTAATAATCAATATATTGCAGGGTATAGACGGTCGTAACCGGTGTCCTGAGGTAGGTACGCCTGCCCTCCGCAGTTTCCCGGCACCTGGGAGGGTGGTTTGATGTGCTGTCCTGGCTACGTAACCACTCGGTCAGGCAGGGTGCAGGGCTGAGCAGCCGTCCACAGTCAGTGCGGCTTAGTGCTTATTAGGCTAGAGTACTGTGATCACAGTGCTTCCTTTTGACGAATTGTAGAGTGACCTCCTCCGCAGCTAATGCGCCTTAATCACGTTGAGCCAGTTTGCTCCTGACATGGGGCGAGTGTTTACTGTGTGGGCCACGCACCATCGCATTCAATAGTGCAGGCAGCGCAGGGGTTCCGACGCCCCTTCGCCTCTCCCTCCCTACAGCGCGTCCGCTGATGTTTCGTGTGGATAGCGCCCCGAAATGACAGGCGAGTAAAATATTTGCAGCTCCGGCAGTTCCTGGGAGAGGCAGGGTTTTCAGCTTAGCACTCAGTCCAGTGGCACCTCAGACAGTAAGGGTCGGCGTGTTGGGGCTCGTCAATGCACTGGGGTCAGCAGCTGCGACTTTCGTGTTTTTTTGTCTCCCACTGGGCCGTGCATGCAGGTCAGCAAATTTCTGTACAGGCAGTGCGTGGAACGCCGGCACATCAGCAACAGGCACTGGTCAGCATCAGCGCCTCATCGGAGGGGCAGGATGATTGCGGCGTCTGGCCGTGTAAACTCACCCTTGGCCTACGGGTCCAGTGTAGGAGCAGCTGGTAGAGAGTGCAGTTGTATGTTTTTCTTTTTTTTTTTTTAAATTTATTCGAACCCTTGTTTGTGCGACTGTGTCCGGCCCCAGCTCCAGGCTTGGTATTCGCCAATGGGGTGATGCTGGATTATACTCCTGCGGCTGTGCGCTAGCAAAGTGGTGTCATCTCGGTGTTTACATGCAGCTAAAGGAGGGAGGCCAGCGCAGGGCCAGCCGAGCAATCAGTCCGGTGGTGTCGCAGGCAGTGGAGATTAGCGTATAGAGGATCGTCTTTATTTCAGGGTCAGCGGTCTAGTTGTTCGCGGCCTAGCCGCTTCGTGGGCACCGCGGCTCTCGTGATATGTCGCCTTCTGGGCAGCGCATGGAGGTCCGTAGCGTTCTCTCCAGGCGGCTCACCAGGCTCAGGTATACCATCAACAGGCTCCGAACCGTGACAGCGCGCCGCCGGAGGAGCAGGATGTTTGCGGCGCTTAGATGTCTTGCAGGTACAGCGATGGAGCGGCTGGTAAGCGCTGGCAGCCAGGGGGATCGGGTGTCCAGCACTGCGGTTGTGTTGCGCTTGGGGGGTTTGCTGCGGTGATATGGAGTGCAGATATGGAGGGAGGCCAGCGCACTCACCACGATCGACAGTAGGATCCGGGGTTGTAATCTGGCCTGGCGTGTGGCCCAGTCGCCTCGTGGGCACCGCGTTTCTTGCGTAGGTCACTCTGCAGGGTAGCAGTCTCCAGCCAGGTAGTCACCTATCGTGCCGTTGGCACTGCAAGACTGTATTGACGGCTTGTGACGCTCAGCACGCTGCAAACCCACTCCATCGATGTCGCAGGGCTCAGTCATCAAAACACTATGCTTTGTGGTCGAGTATAATCATTAGGGCAGGATCTGTGAACGGATCAGTGCGCCGAGCTGCAGGAGCCTCACTCCAATGTGGCCATCTTGCTCGTGCGCCACCTAGCGCCCCCCAGTGTTGATAATTATTAATACATAAGAAATGTTTTTTTACTTCAGAAGGGAATTTATTTTTCAATTTTAACTCCAGAAACATATTAAGAATTTAATTTAATATTTTTAAATTAACTGAAGATTCAAGACAAAAGTAATTGATTGGTGTTGTAGCATTTTTTTATATTTGGTTCTAGATGTAAAATAAATGTTTACAATTAATTTACAATAATATTTAATATGAAAATGTTTTTTTTCAATTAAATAAAGTTATTTACTGTTCTTTATACTGTACCATGGGGTGACTCCACAGTCAGGGTGGACATCTCTCTATGGTCCAATACAAGGACAATTTCAAAAGTGTATTAAACTTTATAATGAATGATTAACATATTTTTATGTTAAATATAATTGCATATGAATGTTATATATTTATTTTAAATATAGAAAAAAGAGAAAAGATGCCAAAGCACTAGTAACATAATTTTTGATAAAATCTTTAAATATATTAAATTAAATACATGTTTATGAAGTTTATGTTAAAAAATAAATTCCCACATAAATTAAAGCAAACATTTTTCATTATGCATTAATAATTAATAATAGTGATAGATAACATTAATTAAAGGGCTTTAATTATATTTGAAAACAAAATATTGTTACATTAATTTATTAATTAAAAAAGGGTTGTTAAATGGTTTATAATAAAATATTAAATATGTTATTTTTGTAATGTTTTATTAACAAATCATATGTAGTTACATTTTAATTGAATTTAATTTATTTTAACATTATTTCCTACAGGGTTTATTTTAAGTACCATTATTTTCAATGGTAAGGTGTCACAGTATCAGTGGTTTGCCATGTGTAGTGCTGGACTTGTTAATCTATCTTTTTGCCAATAGTAACTTACACTTCTAGAGGCCTATTTCACAAATTGCATTTTGTAGCACAATAGTACTACTAAAGTACTAAAAAAAATGCAGAAATCCATGAATATAAATCTCCACCTCCTCCTCTCCTATTTCTGCTATGGATATATTGTCACACATGTAAGCTTACTATATATCAGTAAATGTGGGACGGACCAGCTGGAGTGGCTGGAAAATGGGGCATACTTACTAATTAATGGGAGGGGTTTAAAGGTGAGTAAGGAGGTTTTAGGGAGAGTTAGGGAGGGGTTAATGGAGGGTCATGTGCCTACCCACAAAAGAGTAAGCCCATTGCTATTCACAAACTGCACTTCTTTAATCATACATCTCTAACTTACTGGTGCTGCAGTAGGTGCATTGTTGGCATGCTGAAGGCACACCAAAGGCAAGCATGTCTGCATTTGTCTGTGCCTTGCCCTCACCCAGTGCCAGGACCCCTGGTCCTCCACCCAGCCAGCCACTTCCAGATGCTACTATGCCACAGCCCTCTATGCCCTAAACACGATTTCTCTTTCCAGTGCTACAGATGGGCCTCCCGCGGCCAACACCAAAAGTACGGTCTCCTGTGTCACCTGCTTCTTCTCATGTGCTCCCCCATTCGCATCCCTCAACCTCCACCTCCCACCGCTCACTCGCCAGACACACCATCAAAGTCTGGGACCTTTTGGCCCCTGATATTGCCACAGTGATCTCCCCAGGACATAAGATGTTAAGACAGGACACAGCCTGTAGACCCAGAGGAGTATTAGCCATCATCATCAAGGAGAACATGTACTGGCCCACCACGTCTGGGAACACCAACAATAGCATGGAACACTTGGCTTTTAAACTACACTTCACAAACAAATCCACCATGGGGTGGTATCCTCATCTATCAGTTTCCCAGGCCGCAAGCCAAATTCAGCAACAACATTGCGGACTTCCTTGTTGAATTCAACGGCCACCTGGAGGTCTTTCTCAAACCTAATTTCAACAACCTATCGGAGGACCTATCCACACTTGGACTCACCCAGTAAGAGGAGAGCCCTACCCATGCTTCCTGACATCTCCTGGACCGCAACTTCATGAACTTCAATAACATCACGGTGAACAAACCTAACCCCCTCACCTGAACTAACCATGCCCTCATCCACTTCAACCAGCTCATTTCCCACCAGCAGGAAACAGGTCCTTCCACATCCACCCAATGAATCTGGAGTAGGATGCTGGATGAAACATGGACCTCACAGTGCCAAGTCTACCCACCACAACCCCATGATGACCTCTCACGATCCATCACCAACTCTGACCCCTGGATCACCTCCTGTGTTTACACCCTGGCCCCGCTCAAGACTACCATCACCATCAGGCCCAGGCCACAAGTAAGTTAGTACACAGAAGAACTAGGCTCATCAAATGCCACTGCAAAAAAACTCAAACACAGATGAAGACAGATCCATGACTAAACTGATAAAATCACCTAAACTGAGTTCTCAGGTACTACCACTAATAAATCAGATCCACCAAGCAATCAGCACTGACTGAACGCATTGAAAACAGCGCAAATGATACCAGAGAAATCTTCCCCATTGTGAAGGATTTCATCTTTCCAGCCACAAGCACCACAACCATCACCCATTTGCAGGATCTCTGCACCTAGTTCTCGCACTATTTCAGCAACATGATCAGCAACATCTACAACAACTTTGACCCTCAGCCTTGCAGCCCTCCTGGCCATCAAGACTAACCACTAGCACCCCATCATTGCCACCTGGCCCAGCATCGCCACATCAAAACATGCAGTGGCCATGCACTCCATCCATTCAGGAAAAGCATTAGACCAAATCTTCACCAAAGGACTGGACTTCATCAGCTCAGCACTGACCCCCATACTCACCTGCCCAATCACCACAGCCATCTTCACGGATGACTGGAAACACGCCATGATACTACCCCTCCTGAAGAAACCCTCAGGGGACTCAAAGAAGGTGAACAACTATTGACCGATCTCCTTGCTGCCCTACCCTACTAAAGTACAGGAGAAAACATCATCAACAGGTGACTAGCTGGCCACATAAACAACAACAACCTCCTCAACAACACCCAATCCAGATTCAAGCTCAACAACTGGCCCAAAAATAGTTTCACTAATCTATTATAAAGATTAATAAACTTTTTAAATTGTCCCTATACTTTACCATAGGGAGAGTTCCACCCCAACTTGGAGTCTCCCTACGGTAAAGTATAGAGAAAAGAAAAGCTTATTTAACTCAAAAAATTAGGAAAAGAATATTTATGTTGAATATTAATGCTATTTCATTTTATATAGTTTTTTAAATGTAGAGCAAAATAAAAAAAAAGCTTCCTCACATTATTATAATTTTCAATTGAAGCTATAATTGCCTTAAATATGTTAAATTAAATAACAAGTATGTATATTTATATTATGCATTAATAATTAATAAAAGTGATGTATAGAGTTAATTAAAAGTGATTTAATTATATATTAATAAAAATAATTATCATGTCTTATTTTTAGAAATGTTCAATATTAAATTATATTCATTTACACTTTTGAATATTTTAAATACTGCAGTTAAATTTAGCATGATTTCCTATGGGGATTTATTTTAAGTCCCGATCTGCATTATTTTCTATGGGAGGATTTTGCAGTACCAGTGCTTGGCCATATGAGGTGCTGGACTTACTACTGATTATTTTGACAGTTGTAACTTGCAATCATAAATTTGGCTCCAACCCCTGTTTCAGGGGGAGGAGACATGTAAGTCTACACTTTTGAGTAACTTTACACTCTGATTTTGTGAATAGCCCAAAGTAGAAAAGTTACTCAAAAGTGTAAGAGTAAACCTACACATGTAACATACTGCCAAGTGTAATTTCCCTTTGTGAATAGCCCAGGGAAATTTGGCTTTAACTCCTATGTCAGGGGTAGAGGCACCTCAGAAAATGGCAAAATTTGTAACAGACGCAGCCCCAAGATGCCATAGATGTGGTATGTTAAGTGCGGATGATCGACATATGTTTTTCGAATGTCCCCTGCTACAGGACTTTTGGCTTTTGGTTGAGAAAGTAATCAATGAAATCCTGCGCACCAATATTAAAATGAGCTTAACGTTGATCTTGATAGGGCTGGAGGATCAGCCAACCTTGTCCTTATCGGCAAATAGGCGGGCCCTACTTTTCTATTTGATCCTTCTCGCTAGGAGAGAGATTTGCAAAAAATGGATAGATTCTGCACTACCTCATGGTTTGGATTGGCTCCAGGCGGTTAAAACCATCTGCAAAATGGACATAGGAATCGAGGGTGGCCCACGTACTAAGATCTGGGATGACTTTTTGAATTGGAACGGAATAGTAAGAACTTAATCCCTCGCGTCCTATGATTACACCTGCGTGGTACCAGCAACCAGGAGACTGGATGGGCTGGAGCGCAGGACTATATGTTTAATTGCAAATAGCCTGGGGCGGTACAGGTGGGATGTCAGGCTTGACTTTGCAAACAATGGTGGTATGAGGATAAAAAAAAAAAAAGGGGTATAGGCATGTAAGTCTACACTTCAAGGTGACTTTACACTCAGATTTTTTGACTAGCCAAAAGCTGTAAAGTTAGTCAAAAGTAGAGTAAGTGTAAACGGCATGTGTAAATTAATCACAAGTATAAATTTACTTTGTGAATAACCCTGTTAGCTTTTGATGCCAGAATTACTGCACTGCTAAGAGAATTGGCTGCAATCTTCAATAGGACTGCACTATGAATTGGCCAATCAATATTCTTCTAATCTGTGCCTAATGAAAAATAGCAAGTTGAGGATATATGACCTGACGTATGGTAGTCACTTTAATATGCCTGCAAACCCCCATTATGTCCAGCATCCTCCATTACTCTGCCGTTTTTAAATAAGAAGCAGCCCCAAACCAAAGTTTAAAATCCTATAAGTTGAAGACTGGAAGTTATAGGTAATACACAAAGAGGGGACTGGGGGGCTTTTTTGGAGAGGTCCAGCATAAGTGCCCCGGAGCAAGTCTACAAAAGAAGGTTATGCTGTTCCTCGGGGATCCGTGTCAGAACACAAGGGAATCAAAACCAACCCGACCGGATAGGTTCAAAGTTGGGGATCCAAATATTGGATTATAATGCCCTCACACACCCAGTTGGGTGTCATGCTTCATCATTTGGGCTGCTCCTCGTCGGGTCGGCGGTGCAATACCCGACGGGCTCCCTATAGTAGGGGCACTTTAGCGGAGATCTTTTTCCAATAGCCGTATGGTGAAGTGGGGGTAAGGGGCCAGAAATGTGTAGATGTATGGATTGAGGGTGAATCTAAAATAGGGTTGGGAGTGCCAGTGACATCAAATTTTATTCAATAGGTCTCCTACCCTAAGTAAAAACAGGCAATAAGGCGCTCGACCAAACTAATGTTTTGGAATGAGCGTACTTATTGGTGAAAGGTCAACATGTTTCTCGCTCAAAGTGAAGTCTACAGGCGATTTGTCAGGACCAAAGCAATAAAGACTATCTACAATTTAGAATTGGTGATGTGGAAGCATACTCACATCAACCAAGCAACTACCTATTAGTGTACCTGATAGTACTGGAACTACCTGTGAGAGGAGACAAAATATATGACATTGGTTAAATCAATCAATCAATCAATCAATCAATCAATCAATCAATCAGGGGTTTGTTAAAGCGCGACTACTCACCCGTAAGGGTCTCAAGGCGCTAGGGGTGGGGGGGTGCAGGTTCCATTCCATCAAGGAGGGGGTCTGTCGAAGAGCCAGGTTTTGAGGTTTCTTGCGAAGATGGGGAGCAATGTTGTCTGTCTGAGGTGGAGCAGAAGGACGTTCCATGCTTTGGCCGCGAGGAAGGAGAAGAAGCGGCCTCCCGATCTGGTCTTTCTGGTGCGGGGGACCATGGCGTAGGAGAGCTGGGCTGATCGTAGGGTCCTTTGGGGTGCGTGCAATTTGAGTCGGCTGTTCCGGTATGCTGGTCCGGTGCCGTGGAGGGCCTTGTGTGCGTGGGTGAGCATCTTGAAGGTGATTCTCACCTCGACGGGGAGCCAGTTGAGTGTGCGCAGGTGCTGGGAGATGTGGCAGTGTTTTGGCAGGTTGAGGACCAGTCTTGCGGCGGCGTTCTGGATGTTCTGTAGCTTGCGGGTGAGGCTTTTGTTTATTCCGCCGTAGAGTGCGTTGCCGTAGTCGAGTCTGCTGGTGACCAGGGCGTGAGTGACGGTCTTTCGGTGTTCGAGGGGGATCCATTTGAAGGTCTTACCAAGGAGGCGGAGGGTGTGGAAGCAGGAAGACGAGACAGAGTTGATCTGGCGGTCCATTTTGAGCTTGGAGTCCAGGATGGTTCCCAGGTTGCGTGCGTGGTCCGACCACAACCCCATGAGGGAACTGATAACATATAGTGAACGATGTTAATGGGAGACGGATGGACTTAACTGAATAATGAGCTTTACCAATTCAATGGAGAGTTACTATGAAGCCACGCCTTCAGTTAATAAAGCCACGAGATCGGCTTAGCCAATAAATACCATCCCCACTTAAGTCTTGACATAATTAATATCGGTAATGATGCGTTAAATTCATAGACATGCTCCGACTGCCATAGACTTAAATATCACACTGCGCAATTCAGTGACCATGGTTGGGACATATGTGGAGAGATACCTTACGGATCTGGAATACCATTCAAGATCACCCCAATACTAAACCATTACAAGATGGCCGCCAAAACGGCATAAACAACCTAGGCATAAGCACGCGCAATTAGACACCGCCCACTACCGGAAGTAGTGAAACGCCATATAGCGAAGGGCGTCTCAGACCTCCCTACCTCCCGGACCCAGTAGGAGGGGTAGGTCGTGAGACTGCGTGATACTGGCACGTATGTAAATACTATGCGGAGCAGCATCCCCTGCGCTCACCTCCACACGCTCGATTGTCCGCAGCCCTACACGCTACCAAGCATTGGCGCTCAGTAGACCAGCAAAGACGGGTAGATAACTCCTACTTGATTTTCACCAATCCCCCGCGCTAACCCTCCACGCTCACCTGCCGGCAGCAATACACGCTGTCATGCATCGCAAGCACTATGACTCCGGCATGATTCTGACTCCTTAAAACTGGTCCCGATCATTGAATAAGGCTTGAGTAATACCAGGAGCCTTATCTATACTCGAATTAACATGCATATAACCTAATATGCGTATAAATTCAGCACATTAATACTAACCAACAGGCGCATACAACACTGGCATACAGGCATCTAGTTGGATATGTGCAGATAGGCTTTATCATTTAAAGCACGTCAACGCAGCAATATGAATAACCCCCCCCTTGAACCTCACAACATTAAGGATGGGTACTGATGAAATATGCATTTACTTACCCGCTTGCCTACACGTTTGATGTCACATCGTATAACTACATGGGCAGGTGGTTTTATTAAGGAATAAATGCTTGAATATTGATGAATCTGTGAGTGAGACCGATAGTTTGGGTCAGCACTACGAATATATTGAACAACAGAATGAAACTAATATTGGTTCCTTCATTGTCTCCCCAATGTATTACTCCAGTACATGAGGAACTCCTCCTGTACAACCTACCGGGTACTGCTGATGCCTGGTTAGTCTGCAACATTGGGTGAGACCACATAGGATATGTTTGCTGCTTGGTACATCGTGCCACAAGGGCTGTAGTTCACACTAGCTCACCTTGTGCACTCACTGTGTGGCACTGTTTTTAAATGTTTTTTAATTGTGTGTAATGCATTGGCATCCACCATTCACCGGTTAATATTCCAGAGTCAGCCTCACAAGGGATAGGAGATTTGACAGACACGTGTACTATACAGATGTAACCAATGTCATATATTTTGTCTCCTCTCACAGGTAGTTCCAGTACTATCAGGTACACTAATAGGTAGTTGCTTGGTTTATGTGAGTATGCTTCCACGTCACCAATTCTAAGTTGTAGATAGTCTTTATTGCTTTGGTCCTGATGAATCACCTGTAGACTTCACTTTGAGCGAGAAACATGTTGACCTTTCACCAATAAGTACGCTCATTCCAAAACATTAGTTTGGTCGAGCGCCTCATTGCCTGTTTTTACTTAGGGTAGGAGACCTATTGAATAAAATTTGATGTCACTGGCACTCCCAACCCTATTTTAGATTCACCCTCAATCCATACACCTACACATTTCTGGCCCCTTACCCCCACTTCACCATACGGCTATTGGAAAAAGATCTCCGCTAAAGTGCCCCTACTATAGGGAGCCCGTCGGGTATTGCACCGCCGACCCGACGAGGAGCAGCCCAAATGATGAAGCATGACACCCAACTGGGTGTGTGAGGGCATTATAATCCAATATTTGGATCCCCAACTTTGAACCTATCCGGTCGGGTTGGTTTTGATTCCCTTGTGTTCTGACACGGATCCCCGAGGAACAGCATAACCTTCTTTTGTGGAAGTTATAGGTGCCATTGCATGAGTCTAAATCCAACATTTCCCACAGGGGAGCTAGTGACCAGAGGAAGTAATATATTTCCACCAGGGAATAGGATATTTTTGTAGTCATATGCTAGAAGGAAGGAAATAAGAATCAATGTTAAATATAAACAGGCTGATCCTATATATTAAATAATTTGTTCTACCTTTCCCTAATGATAACAGTTATCAGAGATCAGAATATCAACAAGATTGACTGAGTCTTCATCAAGACATGCCTCAGTTGTAAAACATTAAATTAAGACCCTCTTCCATTATCAGATCATTCACAACAATTCTATAGGAAATAATGGATGGTGTGTTAATCAATGCGCAATCTTTTCCTGCTTGTCCATAGGATTCAATTTTGTCCTTATGTGCAGATTTTCAGTTGCCTGCCACCCTTCTCTATCTCCTACAGTCTACAAGATCCCTGGGGTCAGGGATTCTTGGAATTAACTAGAGGATTGATGACTAGTCTGACATCCTATTTCATCCATTGCTCATTTCTAGAAGAGATAGTAGACATACTGGATGTGTCTTATATTGATTATGCATCACTGCCTTCAACTGGTGCTCTGGGTAGTTATTCAAAACCTGGCTAATCCTATGTAACTCATATTTCATTGAAGGTGTGTTTCATGGCACATACATTGACACTTTACTGCTACATATCCCGTACCAATCAGTTTGATTTTGCTATTGATAACACCAGTAGAGCAATATTTTTGTAAATGATATTAAGGACAGTGTATGTATTCTAGATAATATTCTGATAGCAATATTCTGGTAACATCACATAACACACTGTCTTCTTCATGTGCCAAAGCGAAGTGTTTTTATATCACTCATGAAACTTTACAGAACCAATAACTCTTACACCAAGCACAGATTTAGGAGGATCAAACGTCCTAAACTTTGGTAGTCCTTCTATTAACACATGTAAGGTACAGTGCCCCAAAAGTCCTGTAATGGAGAATGATTGGTCCTCTCTAACTACTATATTTGGGATGTCCATTTGCCTCTAAGGGGCAGCTGATTCTCCAGAGTTTGGGCCACTTCTTGCAATGAAACTTACACTGAGTTCACCTAATTGCAATTTTCTAATAGCCTTTCATTACCCCATGTAATTACACGATATCACACAAGAGAAAAAGTAAAGCAAACATTAGAAGATGATATTCTACAATACAACTTGACTTAAAAGCAATAGGACATCGCTAAGAGTGTATATTCTAATTATCCAATAATGCTAATGGATAGACAAACATTTAACAAAGGTGTTATTTTAACAAAAATTAACAAAAACACTGTTATATTATATTATTATAACACAAAAATCTTGAAACCTTTGGTACTTTACCAAATCAACACTAAAACAATGGACCGTATCATATAAAGTGAGCACTGTGAGTCCTGAGTTAAGACACATTCTCTGCCACTTCTTTTGGCTGATTGGTGTCTTAAGTAGTTGAAGAGCTGGAGCAGTGCTATTTTAGGACCTTAGATTGTGGTAAATTATTGCTTGTCACAGGAATCTTCTCAGAATGCTGCTTTGGGCTGGAAATGTAGCAGCATTTGTTGGCATATCTAAAGTAAACCCCAGAAGATAGCACAATAGCATACACAAAGTAATATAACAACATAATTTAAAAAACAGAGCACGACTGACAAAACAGTAAAAACACACCAACCACAAATTCAATACAACAATCACAATACAACACAGAAGCATCACATTGCAATAATGCAGCACAAAAAAGAGCAGCACAAAAATAACAAGCTACTTCAGCAGCACAACAAAATTCCAAAGAACATATATGCACAAATATTTTATTCACACATTTTCACCTCCAGAAACCTTCTTTCATAACACAATGGTAAAAGGTGTTTGCTCCAAGCAAATGTGTTAACTTACCACCAGGTATATGAAGAAGCACCAGTCAAAAAATGTTTTGTAATCCAACCCAATTTCTATTAGAATTAAATCGTTTTTATTGACAATACGCTTAATAGAAGCAATACACAGCAAGCCGCCTACAACCCTGTCAGGCTGGCTGCAATGGTGGCACAGACAAATTAGTTGCAAATAACAAATCATTAAGGTTTTGAGTGTGACTACGAGTTACACAGCAAGCCGCCTACAAAGATGATGGGAGTCAAACATATCTCATAAATTCAATTGTATCGGAAAACGCCAAAAGTCTTGCTAGACCACCCCCAATAATCCTCCTCATATCAAGGTAGCTGCTAGCCAACGCTGGGCATCGTCTTATAAGTTCAAACAACAAAGAAAACCCCAACAAATAAAGAACGCAAACCCACAAAACCTCCCACTCCCACCCCAATCCCCTCTCAGCAAGCCAGCGTCCTAGGTTGAAGCGCACTCAAAGGAAAATAGGCAAATTGCAATGATCATCAGGTGCCCCTTACAGGATCTTCCTCCTCCTGGCCAGTCGGATTCAACCTCAATATACGCAAATATTTCGGACAAGTCAATTCTCTAAACTCCCATGAGAGGATGGAAATAAAAGGAGCCCATACTCTAGTGTAGTCTGACTTGTCCCCTAAAGTTACCATTGACAAACGCTCCATACCCAATAAGCTCCACAGCTGATGAAGCCACTGTTGGTGGTCTGGAACCCTGTCCGTGTTCCACTTGGACAATAATACCCGATGGGCTTCGTTAAGTGCCTGGGCCAACTGTCTACCCTTTATAGATCGAAACAGGAATGTTAGAGCATTCAGTAGACCCAAGAGTGTATATCCAGGGAATCTGGGGATGTTAGTGTCAAAGGCCCGATTAACCTCATCCAAAATCCGCTCCCAATATCTAGTGAGTTTCGGGCAGTGCCATAGCAGGTGAAGTAGTGTGCCTGGGCTACCACAACCCCGCCAACATAGGCCATTGCACTGGGGGTTCCATTTCTGCATTGGGGCGGGAGTCTAATACCAATAACAAATGATTTTGTAAGAAGTCTCTATGTGCCCCATGGTGTATGCTGTATGATGTGTTCTATAACAAATGTCGTTCCATTCCTTCTCGGACAGTGTTCGGCCCAGTTCCCCCTCCCATCGTATCTGGCCTGGGGATTTACCTTTATGCAACTGCAATGATAGATGAGAGTAAATTTCTGAAATGATTCTTTTATCATCTTTCTTGAGGAACAACCATTTTTCGAAGGGGGACATATGTCTGCTTGCCTGGGGTCTTGTCACCGCGCCAAGCACCCAATGTAGTATTTGCGCGTGGAGGTATTGGTCCCGATCTAGCAAGCTGTAATCCTCCTTAAGTTGGGCAAAGGGAATAGGGCCATCGTGGTCAAAGAGACATCCGAGCCATTTACACCCACCTTCCGCCCATCACCTATCAGCTCCCTTAGCCATGCCTGGAGGAAAGTCCGGATTCAAGAATATGGGGGCCAAGGGAGAAGGGAATGTGGTGAGGCCAGCGGAGATTGCTACCCAGACCCGGAATGTCGGGCAAGTGACAGGGTTGGAATACAGCCCCCAGGCTCTAGAAGACCTAGGCAGCCACACCACTCTCCAGATGTGTCTTCCCGCCACCGTCTGGTCCATAAAGACCCAATGCTTTTCCGTGAGTGGTTGATTCCACTCCACCAAGAAACGCAACTGAGCAGCCTGATAGTATCGAGTCATATTGGGTATTGCGAGACCTCCGTCCCGTTTTGAACATTGCAAAAAGGTGTTTCTGCAACCTTGGTTTTATGGTCCCCCAAATGAAACGCTCAATCTCCCTTTGAAGCTTAGGAAGCAGGCCAAGGAGTGGTTTTAGCGAAAGCGTCTGAAAAATATATAGGGCTCTAGGGAGGATGTTCATCTTTACCGCGGCAAGTCTGCCAAACCACGACAGTGGGAGTCGTTGCCAATGGAGCAAGTCCTTGCGAATAAGGTGAAGCAGCTTGGAATAGTTAGATTCAGCTGTCTTCATCAAGTTAGTACTGAGGACCAGGCCAAGGTACGGCAAGTCTTTCTCAACCCAATCGAAGTCAAACTGGGAGCGCAGAGCCCTCTCCGTGTGTATGTTGGAAGTCAGGTTCAGGATTTGAGATTTTTGTAAGTTAACCCGGAAGCCTGAAAGCTATCCGATTGTTTGGAGATCCGCTACTATAGCCAGAAAGGGGGGTAATCGGGTGAGCAATAGAAAAAATGCCATCATCCGCATACAAACTAATCAGATGTTGTTTCGCCCTAAAGGGGATACCTGTAGCCCTGGGGTTATTGTGAAGTCGTTGAGCAAAAGGCTCCATGTATAGGGCGAACAAGAGGGGTGAGAGAGGGCACCCCTGCCTCGTGCTCCGTCCGATGTGGAAATCGGTAGATCTGACCCCATTTACTCTAACTGAAGCACAGGGCGAGTTATAGATGCTCGCAATCCAGCTTCGAAAGCGTGTGCCCATGCCAAAGCGTTTAAGAGTTGCAAACAAATAAGGCCAATGCACCCTGTCAAAAGCCTTCTCTGCGTCCACTGCGAAGAGCAAGGCCTCCTCGCGGGAGCGTTGGACTTTATCCATCAAACTGCAGAGGCGCTTGATGTTGTCGCCACACTGTCGACCCGGGATAAAACCCGCTTGGACTGGGTCTTTAAGGCCAGTCATCAGGGAATTGAGACACTGGGCTAAAACACTAGCAAACAGCTTAGCATCTATATTCAGTAGGGAGATTGGGCGGTAAGAACTACAGAGTTTGGGGTCCTTACCCGGTTTCGGTATGACTGTACTCACGGCTTGGAGCATCGTTTCAGTAAGTGTGCCCGTCTCGGTGAAGGAATTGAACAGTCGGGTGAGTATGGGGACTAGCTCCGGGCAAAAGGTCTTGTAGAAGGCGGCACTGAACCTGTCTGGACCAGGAGTTTTAAGGGGTTTCAAATGCGCGATCGCCGAGACAACTTCCTCGAGGCGGATAGGCTCATCCAGGGCAGCAGCGTCGCAAGCTGGTAGGGGGGTAACCGCGGCCGCGTCTAGGTAGGCCCGCAGATCCATAATGATTGAAGCATCATGTGCATACAGATCCGAGTAATAAGCCCGAAAGCTGTCTGCGATACCGGTAGCTTCGATTGCCTCCGCTCCCGCCATGCCGCGGATCATTTTAACCGCTTGTGCCTGCTGTTTGCTGTGGAGGCAATGCGCTAACATACTGCCTCCTCTATTAGTCCCTACGTAGTATTTATGGTTCAGACGTATTATCGCATGTTCAGCCCTGTCTAAATCCAAGCGTTTGAGGTAGAGCCGCTCTTTTCCAAGTAGTCTCCAGATCCACCGAGTACCACAGCGTTTATGGATAGCCTCCAGTTCCCTTACCTTTAGCTCAAGCTCCACCCTCTTATCTTTCCTCATTTTATTATCATACGCAGCCTTAGCTATAAGAGCACCCCAGGCTACTAACTTCAGTGCCTCCCACACCGAGGACAAAGCTGTGATGCCATCGTCATTCAACGAAGGGGTACTCCCGAATGGTATTCCTCAGTGCGGTCGCTGTCGCTGGAGACAACAGCATAGTATCTCGGAGGTGCCACTGAGGAGCCCTATTGTGGGAAGGAGAAACAGATAACAATAATGTTATGAGCGCGTGGTCTGAGAGCGATTGTTCCCAGGCGGAGGGGGAAGCTAGGAAATGATCCAACCGGGCATAGGTCTTGTGAGCCGCAGAGAAGCAGATGTAGTCCCGTTCCCCAGGGTGTAAGGCTCGCCACATATCGCGCAATCCACAATCTTCCAACTATTCCCAGCTGCCCACAGAAAGGGCACTCGTACCACCAACCCTCTGGCCAGAGCGGTCTAGCTCTCCATCCATTACTACATTTAAATCTCCACCCACCACAACAGCCACATCAGGGGAGTGGAGTACCTTAGCTAGGGCGTTCAAAAAAAAGGCCTCTTTGTGTTCATTGGGGGAGTAGATCGAAGCCACCGTAAAATGGAATGTATCTGTTTGTACCCTAAGGGCCAGTAAGCGACCCTTGATTTCAGCCACAGGCCCCAGGACAGTACCAGGAAAGTGCTTGGAGAACAAAATGGCCACCTCCCCTCTAGCCCTTCCCGGAGGACCAGAATTGCTGCGGGAACCCTCTAGCATGCATTCTGTGTGTATCGTTAGGGAGTAGGTGAGTCTCTTGAAGCAAACAAATCCCCCCTGAGGAATGCTCTAACAAAGATAAAACCGATTTTCTCTTGGTAGGGTTATTAAGGCCTCGCACATTCAAGCTAACTATTTCAGTATAAGCAGTCATGTAAGCAGAAACGGATCTTGACAAGCCAAGGTCGTGCTCAGCAAAACCCACAGGAGACAGAAGGGGCTTTGTGAAGTACAGAATGATCTGCTAGGAATAGGCAAAATGAAAGAGTGCAGGGGAATTAGCTCGCTGGAGGGGAACCCCAAACAACACATTATCAGCCCCAACATTACAAAAAAATAAATGAATAAATGAAGTAACAAAGAGTGTTGATAGTCCATCAGCGACGGGAAGTCCAAACACATGGGGGCAACCAAGAAGGCAAGAGACACTTACCAATATTATGGTTTAGCCGGCCCTGTCCCCACCAGGCCCATCGCTGCAAAGATCCCTTTCGCCCCAAGAGTCTTTAGCTGGGGGAATTAGCAGCGTCACCCTCAGCACCAGAGAGTGAGCGAATCACCGCTGACCACTCCTTGGTGATGGTAGCTGGATCCGGCCGCAGGCGGTCCAATCTGAACCCGGTCCTGGAACCACGACGACGGCCAGGTGGCCCCCCCCCCTCCAAAAGGGGAGCTCTGCAGTGCTTGGTCATCGAGAGTTAGTAGTTTGCAAGTCTCCGCTAGGGAGCGGAGCTGATGAAGTTTGCCCTCATACTGAAAGATGAGGCGGAAAGGGTGACCCCAAGAGTAAGCTATTCCTGCAGATCGCAAGTGATTTGTCACAGGTTGAAAGTCTCTCCTCTTCTGTAGTGTACTTGCCGCTAGGTCCTGAAATAATTGTGGGGAGAGGTCTCTAAATTGTAGCGATTGGGTGGATCGTGCCGCTTTCAAAATGGCTTCCTTGACTTTAAAGTCCTGTATGCAGACTAAAATATCTGCAGGGGGGCGGTTAGGTTGACGAGGGGGGCCCACTCTATGGCAACGGTCCACTTTGATCACATCTCCCCCAGGGGAGCCCATTACTGCATTAAACAAGGCCTGTCCGTAGCCTTCTAGGTCAGCTCCTTCCGCGCTGGTAGGGACCGCCCGGATACGAATATTGTTCCGCCGCGATCTATTCTCTAGGTCCTCTGCATGCGATTGGAGGTCAATTTGTTGGTCTTGCAAACGGATAACTTCTTGTTGAGGCAGCGTAAATTCCTCCTCTTTGGACACCGAGCTTTCTTCCAGCGCCGCCACCCTTTCTCCAACCGCATCGATATCACGTCGAACTTCTCTCAAATCGTACTGCAAGTTTGTCTTCACCGTCAGGATATCCTCCCGAAGAGAGGCAAACAGGGATTCCAAAAATTCACGGGTCACGGGTCACTGGTCTGCCCCGGGCCTTGCTGGTCCCCGGTGTTCTTCAGAAGTAGGTCATACACAGATCGCTCTTTTTTCACCTTGGCAGTCGTCATGATCCCCGCTCCATCAGTTCTAATAGGGCAAGTGAGTCATGGCTAGGGAAGCCTGTAAAAGAAGTAGCCCCACACGGGAACAAGCGAAGCAGCAAGCAGCTCCTGGGTTGTATGCGTTGGAGCCACTATCAGTGGCGACACTAAGTAGACCTCTGTACACGATGCAAATCCGTCCTCCACTAAGTATTATGCTGTTGGAGCAGCCCCAGGGTCCCTAACAGCAATGCAGGCGGACACTGGTGGCCGGTGGCCCCGGTCAACGAGACCACAAAGCCAGGGCCCAAGCTTTGGTGTCTTGGCTCTAGGCCGCAACAAAGAAGTGCTATGCTGGACAGGTTGAGGCTGATACGTTCCAGAGGATCACCAACCAATCCCAGACCATTAACCGGCTTGCCCGTTCCTGGTGAGCAGACGGTCCTGCAACCACATACAGATCACTTCGATTAGGCTCTCGCTCACCACCACATGTAATTGGCCCCAGGCAGCGCCTCCCGGGAAGGCGACCGGCGACAGCTGTCCCCTCTTATTACAACTCTATGGGGATGCACTGGATTCCGCCCGGCGTATCCCGGAATGTCTCAGCTTAAGCGTCTGAAGGTACAATTGTGTGGGACCAGTCTCACTGTGCTGCCCAGGGGATCCTCAATGTCCTCCAAATGTCCCCCGGTGTAGCACCCCACAAGAAGGTATGGGTCCACCAAGGTCAACCTCTCTACTTCAAGACCCTTCAGGGGTATAGCACCGGTCACACCTCACCCCTCCCTCCACAGGCCCCAGTCGGAAACCACAGCTGCCTCCCCACACGGCGATTCCTTACCAGCAGTCTGGCCACGCCAGCTCAAAGAGGGGAAATCCTTCAGTGTCGGGCCGTCCGTTTAGGCCGCGCCTCAGGCGATCCGCGGTGACCCCGGGCTCAGCTAGTTTTGCGGCACTACGGCGTTAACTCCGCCGGCTCCGAGGTCAGCGGTCTGGGTGAGAAGCGTACCTTGCTCCGATGCTCCAGGCTTCCGCTGCCACGAACCCCGGCCAGCGCCTCCGTCAGATGCCCTTGGGCTGGCTCCACCAGGCCACACCGGGGCCCCAGTGCCTCTTGGATGCGGCCAGGATCACGGCAGCAGGCCCCCCAGAACACCAAATCAGGTCACCAACTCCGCTGGCTGTGCCCAGCCCGTTCCGCAAAAGCCTCCTGCACAAACAATTACCCGGGCAGCCGGACACAGGCTGTGTCTCCTACGCACTCTCCCGGGGCGGCTCCGGCAACTCGCACCACTGGTTCCGTGCTTTGTGGATGGCGCGAACGGGGTAGAGGCGGTCGTCAATCGGGATCGCCGGGACAGATCCCTGAGTCTTCTGGCCGCACTCAGCTTGTCCCACAGGAAGCCTCCGGCACCAGCAACTGCCGAAGATGGCGGCCCGCGGGAGGCCCACGTTCCACTACCCACCCCAAAGGAAGGTGTCGGGTCGTGGCAGGAGATACTTCTTCCCTGCGTTCGGCGTCCCCCAGCTCAGTGGAGCCTCCAGTGCCGCTAAGAAGGGGACTGGGGTGCTCTGTAGATGCTAGTAGGCCGGGCGGAGACAGAGTTCGAGCAGACTGCGTCCGATCACTCCGTCATCTTGGCCACGCTCCCCCTACCCATTATCTTTTACTGGTCTAACATGCCTTTGTTCTAATACACTTATACTTTCATTTACTACAAGGAGCTATGTCTCATTCCCAAACAGAAACAATGACTATTTCCACATTCTCCAGCATAGAATGTATCTGACCATGAAAAGGCATGCCTTTACAGCTCGTTCATAGAGGTGAATAGACACTTCTTTTTTACTTGGCATTTCAAAGATGTTGCCAACCTGATATTCATACAGGATTCTATTCTTTTTTTTTTTTACAAACACATACATTTACTGTAGAACTGGAGAGAGTACTGTTCGGATATCACTATGTTTTCTGTCCCAGATTGGTAGAGGAATAATTTAACTTTAACCTAGGTTGTGAACTAATTCTACCCAGTCCATATAAATGCTGCAACCAATGACCTCAGCCTTCACATGGATAGTGTTAACATGTGACAGAATTCCAACAGATAGTCATCATATATCTGTGGATGTTCTCTGCTGAAGAGTTTTTGATTGCTTCCTTTACTAGGTCTTCATGGCTGTCTTAAACTCCTTTATGAATCTATTTAATCTATTTCACAGGATTGTCAAATCGTATAACTACTCATATTCTACACATTTCTGTATTATTTGGGTTTTGAGGCAGATCTGATTGGCTGGTTGGGGCTGAGGAGATGATGAAGGAAACATAGGCATTAACCCGTGTTAAAAATAGGCACTCTTCAGCCAATGTTGAGTCTCCAGCTCCCTGATCACCTCCACTATTCTAAAAGGTTGTTTAGCCAGTTTCATTGCTCTTCGGGTGTATTGTTGTTCTGTTGTTGATATCTCAATTCTTCTGTTACATGATTAGCGGATAGAGACTCAAAATCAGGAATATACGATCTGTCTCTCTTCAGGAATCAAAAGATAGGTTTAGTCTACTTTAAAATGTTTATCCTTTTGGTGAAAATGCATTGGTATCCAGATGACTTTTGATCCATAATGGTGAAACTTGGTATGAGGTTGGGAAGATCTATTATCTCATAAGCTGAAATCAGAATTTGTTTCCTAAAAAGGAGAGCCCACTGGATTCTCCTGGAGGAGAGGTGTATTACCAAGCTTCTTCATCTGCTTGAGACAGTAGAGATTAGCCAATCTCCATGTCTTAATGTTTCTGCCATTCACAAATGGATCTTGGGAACCTGGCAATATTTGTGGATGATTCACTCAACTCACTGTTCTGATTGTTCAATTCCATGGATGCCTTGATTGGAGATAGCAGTTTCACTTATGTGGTGCTTTCAAATGATATTTATTACCACATCAGTTAAATTTATCGTCAGTGCCCTCTCTCAAGAGGTAAGATGGTGGGCCCCACTTGTGGGTCTCAGTGGTGTCTCATGGCATTTCTGGTTAGGGGATCCTTGTAAGAAGGTTAAAGTAAGAAAATCCAAAAATAACAGTGGCAAAAATCAGTCGCATTGTTATTGAAATTAGGAAAGAAAATTAATCACCTATAAAACATCAACTGAAACAGGATCCAGATTCCTTTCTATCCACCCATGTGACCACTTTCCCTACGCCGTTCACTATGCTTTCCTAGTTCCTGGTGCCCATACTTCTTCGATAAGTTTAGAAGCTTCTCTTGAAAGGCCTGGTTTTCTCCATTTATAACTGAAATTTTCATGCCACTAGACTCAAATGCCCTGACCTCACCAGGTTGTATACAACTCCTTGTGGACCCCTGAGAATTTCTGGGAATGTAGGGAGCAGTACTGGAAAATTCACACGCATCTCTAACAGATTTGGGTACCACGCCTACGTCATTGCTACTTGTGCAATGAATACAAAGGGAAGGAATTTGAGAAGACAAGGGTACCCCAATATGTAAACCTGGGGTGGTAAGATGTATGTAGAAAACAATGGTTCAGGTGTGGCCTTAAAGGTCCAAAGCGAAAAAGTGACCCAGAAAGGGGCACTGCGTTCTAAGGAATGAAATTAATTCTGGAGGGAGCAAAGAAAAGATCCACAGAGGGTCATGTAGGTCAAAAACGACAGACATTTATTTACAATTCTGTTTAGTATTCAGGTGCTCACATATTAGGTGAAAAGAAGCGTGACGTGAAGGGTGATGGTGAAATATAAAAAAGGCATCGCATTGACAACAGTATTATGAGCTCCACAATTGATTTATAAAGAGTGATAGGAGTTCATGTTGTAAGGTGGTCGACAGCGTTTGAACCCAATAATTGGGGTTCATCTTCAGGACATGGGTGAGCAAGCTGAATTTAGGAGCTGAATTTTTATTATTACTTTATCAGCAGAGCAAGTCTTGGAGTGGGCAGACGGCAGTTATCTAGCTTCAGAGATTTTTAAAGTTGTAGTCGGCGAGCGTGGGAATTGTAAGGCGCGCCACAGTACTGCTCCGGTCTATTTGTGCGAGGATGTGGTACTACTCATGTGTAAAGTTAATCAGCACGAGTTGGAAGGGCAGCTGGGCGGTGCATGATGTCACGTTGGTGGTTTAATTTGTTGTAGACGATCAACAGGGCAATAAATGGTAGCCTGAAGCTGTGCAGACGAGCTCGTCTGCAAAGCTTCAGGCTCCCATTTATTGCCCTGTTGATCATCTACAACAAATTAAACCACCAACGTGACATCATGCACCGCCCAGCTGCCCTTGCAACTCGTGCTGATTAACTTTACACATGAGTAGTACCACATCCTCGCACAAATAGACCGGAGCAGTACTGTGGCGCGCCTTACAATTCCCACGCTGCCGACTACAACTTTAAAAATCTCTGAAGCTAGATAACTGCCGTCTGCCCACTCCAAGACTTGCTCTGCGGATAAAGTGATAATAAAAATTTCAGCTCCTAAATTCAGCTTGCTCACCCATGTCCTGAAGATGAACCCCAATTATTGGGTTTGAAACGCCGTCGACCACCTTACAACATGAACTCCTATCACTCTTTATAAATCAATTGTGGAGCTCATAATACTGTTGTCAATGCGATGCCTTTTTTTATATTTCACCTTCACGTCACGCTTCTTTTCACCTAATATGGAAAGACCTCAAAATGACTTCCTTAAACCACCTCCTTGGTTCCAATCCACCCTTTACTGACCTAAGAGTGAATGCACTTTCTGTGACCGTACACAAGTGGCTTTTGAATGCTATTGACACCTGTCTTCCCCTTTCAAACAAAAAGATCGGCAATCATCGCCCGCCTGCGCCATGGTACACCGACACACTCAAAAAGAGAAAGCAAAATGCAAAGTACTAGAACGTAAATGGAGAAGAGACTATGCTCCTGAATCTAAAAATACATATAAAAAGGCCAAAAATTGTACCATAGTCTTTGTAACTCAACCCGCGCCACGTTCGTCTCCACAGTCATATCAGACGCTCTGCACTGTCCGAAAACACTTTTTGGCACAGTCAAGCTTCCAAGCGTACCTGCCGGAAACTAGAGAAGAAATGGCACAGTGATAAGACACCGGACAGCCACACAGCCCACAAAGACGCCATCCGTAACCACCACCACCTCATCAGGTCCGCCAAGAGAATCTCCTTCAAAGACCGCCTCGACAACAACGCACACAACAGCAAGGAGCTTTTCAACATAGTGAAGGAACTCTCCAACCCCAGCTCCAACACCAACGACATCCCGCCGTCGCAACCCCTGTGCGATTCCCTCGCCACCTTCTTTCACCGCAAGATCGCCGACATCCAAGACAGCTTCAACACCCAGACAGCCCCAACTAAGATCGATGCACCAGACCCGCCGCACACCATCGACCACGACCCCCTGCCAGCCTGGGCCAGCGTGAACATCGAGGACACCATCAAGACCATGAGCACAATACACTCCGGCTCCCCATCAGACCCTTTCCCGCACCACATCTTCAACAAAGCCAGCAGCTCCATCGCACCCCACCTGTGCAACGTCATCAATCTCTCCTTCGAGACCGCGACCTTCCCAGAGAGCTGGAAACACGCAGAGATCAACGCCCTACTCAAAAAACCCAGGGCGGACCCGAGAGACCTCAAGAACTTCCGGCCCATCTCCCTGCTTCCGTTCCCAGCCAAGGTCATCGAGAAGATCGTCAACAAACAGCTAACCCGATACCTCGAAGAAAACAGCATCCTGGACCCATCCCAATCGGGGTTCCGCAGCAACCACAGCACTGAGACTGCCCTCATCGCCGCCACCGATGACATCAGGATCCTGCTGGACAATGGTGAGACCGCAGCCCTCATCCTGCTGGACCTCTCCGCCGCCTTCGACACTGTCTGCCACCGCACTCTACCCACACGCCTCCACGACGCAGGGATCCGAGACAAGGCCCTGGAATGGGCCACCTCCTTCCTCGCCGGCAGAACCCAGAGAGTCCGCCTCCCACCATTCCGATCCGAAGCCTCCGAGATCATCTGTGGCGTACCCCAGGGATCGTCCCTCAGCCCAACACTGTTCAACATCTACATGACCCCGCTCGCACGCATCGCCAGACAACACGACCTCAACATAATCTCCTACGCCGACGACACTCAACTGATCCTCTCCCTCACTAAGGACCCCCTCGCCGCCAAATCCAACCTCCATGAAGGAATGACGGCCGTCGCCGATTGGATGAAGATCAGCCGACTAAAACTGAACACGGAGAAGACAGAGGTCCTCATCCTCGGCTCCAACCCCTCAGCCTGGGACGACTCCTGGTGGCCAACGACGCTGGGAGCAGCCCCGACACCCACCGACCACGCACGCAACCTGGGAGTCATCCTCGACTCAACGCTCTCCATGGACAAGCAAGTCAACGCAGTCTCATCCTCCTGCTTCAACACCCTCCGCATGCTTCGCAAGATCTACAGGTGGATCCCGACAGACACAAGAAGAACAGTCACCCAGGCCCTCGTCAGTAGCAGACTTGACTATGGGAACGCCCTCTACGCGGAGCCCCGGCCAAGCTCATCAAGCGGCTGCAACGCATACAAAACGCCTCTGCACGCCTGATCCTCGATGTACCACGCCACAGCCACATCACCCCCACCTGAGGAACCTGCACTGGCTCCCCGTCGACAGGAGAATCTCCTTCAAACTCCTCATCCACGCACACAAGGCACTCCACAAGACTGGCCCAGCCTACCTCAACAGACGACTCCTCTTCTACGTCCCCAACCGCCAACTCCGCTCCGCCGACCTCTCCCTCGCCACCGTCCCTCGCATTCGAAGAACTACCACCGGCGGCAGATCCTTCTCCCACCTCGCCGCCAAGACCTGGAACACCCTTCCACTAAGCCTACGACAGACCCAAGACCTGCTGACCTTCAGGAGGCTACTCAAGACCTGGTTGTTCGACCAGTAGCATCACCCCCCCCTTTTTTCTTTTTTCTTTTTTCCCTAGCGCCTTGAGACCCTCACGGGTAAGTAGTGCGCTTTACAAATTCTGTGATTGATTGATTGATTGATCAAGCAGCTGGCCGGCTCGGAGACCTTAGCAAGACCCCCCCACTCAATAAAAGTCAATGTGAGGATCTCGCTCTTTTTTTTGTTCAGAAAGTTGAAAACATTCACTTAGACATTACGGGCAATTATTGCCGCACCCCCTCCCAGTCACAACCCAAACCCTCCCCCCAGCTCACATCTTCTCCACACTTGGCCAACAATACACCCCCTGACCTAGCCACAGCGTATGTCACTCCACCTAACTTTCTGGACTCCTGGCCCCTTCTCAATGTAGATTCGTTCAAAGCACTCTTAGACAGCGTGAAATCCGGCTCACCTAATGACCCCTTACCTATCTCGGTGCTCAAACAACTGGAGACACCTCACTTGTGTGTCATCATGGACCTTCTAAATGCCTCCCTACGGAAATCCTCTGTCCCGTCAGCCTGGAAGCACGCTATGGTGACCCCTCTTCTAAAAAAGCCCAACGCCGACCCCGACACTCCTTCCAACTACAGGCCTATCTCCTTACTTCCGGCCTTCTCGAAAATACTAGAGAAACACATCCACTCCCAACTCTCCAAATTCATAGAAACCAATACAATTCTCCATCCATCTCAATCTGGTTTCCGTTCGGGTTTCTCCACAGAAACTACACTATTAGGGGTCACGGAACGGCTACGGCATCGTTTGGACGCCGGTGATACTGTCGAGGTTATACTATTAGACCTAAGCGCGGCGTTTGACACAGTATCTCATTCAATACTTATAAACACACTGGAGTCTTCTGGCATCTGTGGTACAGCTTTGAAATGGCTAATTTCCTTCCTGGCTAATCGTACCTTCCAAATCTTCTCTGCAACTGCCATCTCTGACAAACACCGCCTACCTCATGGGGTGCCCCAAGGATCCATCCTCAGCCCCTTGCTTTTTAACCTATATGTCAGACCCTTAGCAGACATTGCAGAAGAGGCTGGGCTAACTCTCTTTTCCTACGCTGACGATTCTCAAATTATCTTCTCTCTCTCTAATACTAATACCTGTGCCTCATCCCCCCTTCAGGTTGGATTGGGGAAAATAGCTTCATGGATGCACACCAACTTTTTAAAACTAAACGGAGATAAAACTGAGGTCCTGATACTTGGCAAAAACAAAGATTCATGGAGCCCACGACACTGGCCCTGTGAGATGGGTGCACTTCCCCGGCCGTCTAGCTTCGTCCGGAACTTAGGCGTAACCATTGATGACTCGCTCACCATGCACAATCAGGCAGTCAAAGTTGCGGCCACATGTTTCACCATTCTTAAGTGGCTCAGAAAAATCATCTGGATGCTGCCAGAGCCTTCCCAGAGAACAGTAGTCCAAGCACTTATCACCTCACGGTTGGACTATGGAAATGTTCTTTACCTTGGGTCTAACAAGGCTGTGATGCGCAGGTTACAATTGGTACAAAACTCTGCGGCAAGACTTCTCTGCAGGGTCCCCAGAGCCTCTCCCATCTCCAGCCACATACAGAATCTTCATTGGCTCAGGGTGGAGAACCGGATTAAGTTCAAAGCCCTGAGCTACATGTTTAAGATTAAGACTGGCAAGGCACCACAGTACCTACAATCTTTGGTCAACCCCTATGTGCCTACCTGTCACCTCCGCTCATCAACCCATGAGAATTTCATCGTACCCAGATTCAAACTATCCAGGATGGGAGGCAGATCTTTCGCCTACCTCGGCCCCTCTCTTTGGAACTCACTCTCCTCAGTTATCTGGAAAGAAACAGTTTATACCCGTTTCCATAAAACCTTGAAGACCTGGTTGTTTAACCAATAATTCTCCCCAAGCCTCAAACATTCCAGCTAGTCCACCATGGCGCCGGGAAACCCTTTTTGGGTAGCTGTTGCGCCTTACAAATTTAACTAATAAATAAATAAATAAATAGATATGTGAGCACCTGAATACTAAACAGAATTGTAAATAAATGTCTGTCGTTTTTTGACCTACGTGACCCTCTGTGGATCTTTTCTTTTGCTCCCTCCAGAATTAATTTCATTCCCTTAGAACGCAGTGCCCCTTTCTGGGTCACTTTTTCGCTTTGGACCTTTAAGGCCACACCTGAACCATTGTTTTCTACATACATACAAAGGGAAGGAAGGCATAGAGACGGAGGCCCCTTCAATCGTAGAAGATGACATCCACCCCCAGCAAATCTATATCTGGACACCAACTGAAAACGAGGATCTTACAGGCCACTTCAGAAAATAGATTAAGTTGTTTGGCAAAGCGTCCTGTTCCACTATGCCCTTGTGGGAAAAAGTGGGGTGGGCACTGCAGGCTCATCTGTGTCACTGTACAACCCCTCCCTTCTCTCTTTTTTTTCTGCCAAGTCAGGTGGAAATCAATTCTTTGAGTTTCCCCTTTCTAATCAGTTTGTGTGTTGTGACTCTGCAGAAGGAGCAGCAAACATCAATATCAGAACTGGTTTCAACAGTCTTGTAAGTTTTTCTCACTGGTTATCTTAACACTATGATTAATTTCCCAAATTTTCAACTAATTGAAAACCAGGTGCCAACCTTTCATTCCTTTGCAATTTTGTTATCTTAATAGGCATTTATTATGCACTCTACTGAAGAGGCCTCTAAGCACATGTCTTCGTAAAAAGAGCAAAAGTGCAGCTCAAACTCAGTATTCCTATTCCTTAAGTCTCAACTCCTTGGTGGAAAAGCCAGGTCCAAAATCGAGCAAGGATGGCAGCAACCTAAAGGATGCAGGAAGAGAGTTCCACAGTTTGTCTTCTGCCTCTGAAAAGGATCGACCTCCCAATTGTTGCCTTTTAAATTTGTAAACGATGAGAGAGTTCATCAAAGGTGATGACGTTCTAGAGAGGGAATATCTCATCAAACCAATGCTCATAGGGTAATTGAGCTGTAAGGCCTTGAAAATAATGCAGCATGCCTTAAATGGTATCCACTATCATATCAATGGAAGTTTTTGAGGTAGAGGTTTGGCATAAGTACTTTGGGGACAACCAAAAAATCAACCATGCTGCAGTGTTGTGGACAATCTGTTGTTTTTGCAAAAGGCATGCTGGTAACTCCAAGTGCAAAGAATTTGTGTAGTCTTAATAAGAACCAATAAAGGCTCAGGCTGCTGTTTGTTTACAATCTATAGATAACCAAAAAAATCACACCTAGAATTTTCAAATGTTATTAGCAAGTGGATAATACTGATGCAATCTGAGCCAATAAAGTCATTAGAGAATCATTTGTGACCCCAGGCTCTTGATTTTTTACTAAGAGGGTGGGAGTTTTCCCCATTCCTGAGGGCCAGTAAGCATTTAGCCATTTGCCACTCGACTACTCACAAACAAAACCTCTGTCTTATCTTCATTGACTTGCCATTTGTTGCTCTCCATCCAGTTCTAAAATAATAGCATTTGAGAGGATGGTTGTTTTGTGGATCCAATATTAATTGAGTCCCACCAGTATACATATAATTTTGTATTCCTCTCTTTTCCAACAACCTGGCTAAGGAGAAAGTGTTTGTCTATGAGGCATGCCACAAGTGGTTTGAAGTTGGTGTTCAGTAAATAGGCCTAAGTTTGCATCCTGGTGATGGTTTGACAGAAAAGGGCAGAACCATTTTAAAACTGTGCCCTTGATACCTGTCACGTCAAGACGATCAATCAAAATAATATGATTAGCCTTAACGAATTCCCCATAGAGGTCAAACAAAATCAGGGCACAGGTCTGTATGAAGTCTGTGTCTGTTCTTAAATCTTCTAAGATGGGCAGCAATTCTGACTTGGTACTATGAGCAAGTCTAAAGCCTGCTTATAAAGTAAACAAAAATTTGTCTGAAGATGATGATCGAAGATCTGGCCAGCATCTCTTTTGAGAACCTTAGTTGTAAGTAGGAGCAAGGAGATGGGAGGAAAAGTCTTACAATAGGAAGGATCTGCCCCTGCTTTTTTCAGTAAAGGTGTAATTATAGCAGTTTTTAAAAGAGTTGGAAACTCTACTTGATTCAGGAATTCATTTAATAATGTTGTCAGTGGGAAAGTTATTCCTTATCAAAGCAGTCTAAAAATTAAATGGGAACAATGGGGGGTCAGGAGAGGACCCAGATTTTGCATCTTGCACTAGAGAAATTAAATAATTCTCCCTCTAGAATTGGTGGTAGTACATGGAGTGAAGAAGAGCATTGATAAGCCTCATCTCTGATTGAAGAAAAAGAAGTAGCATCAATTTCTTTCCTGACATATGACATTTTCACCACAAAATAGATATTAGGACGATCACAAGATCATATAAAATTTGGAATATTGATTTTTCGACATTGTTCGGTCAAACTTATTCTCTGTTAGTCTCTGTGAAAAAAGTCTTGGTCTTAAAACTAACTGTTTAGATGATATGAATAGATTTTTAAACTATCGCTCCGAGTATCATAGGGATGAGAGAGCCATTTTCATATTAGTCTCCTCAATCAAACTTGAGATTCTTTCAAATCCTGGCAAAACCAGGGGGCGAACTTAGTCCTAGACGTAAATGGATTACTCTCTGTTGGCAGGTTATCATTAATTAAATTAGAAATCCAATTGGCAAAGGAGGTGTAATCATCATCCAATTTAGCATATACAGTACAGTAGGACCCATTGAGAGCTCAAATACCTTGCTCACAATCAAGAACTTTACATTGGCAAGAGGTCATTGACCAATGAGAAGGTTCCACTTAAATGCCAGAAAGCTTTCGGTTAGAAGACCAAGGTTAATCTAATGTATCTCATTTGACATGGATAGGAGTGATAATTTTCTGGACACGTTTTAATGAACTGAGAAAGTCACTATATTCATCCAATTTAGAATCAATTATTAGATCATTGGTCCAATATTTAAAATCACTCACAATTTATAATCCACAGCAAGTTAATAAGACTGATTTAATTAATTCAAAAAAATCTATAGGGAAATTAGAGTATTGTCCAGGAAGATGATAGATTACTAAAACCAGGACACGGTTATGAGCATTTTTTATAAACAAGCATTGGCAAAGTATTGAACTTGGCCTTTTCTGCAGGGTTATCCCCAAACTTTTTTGCCTTTACCCCTCCTGTTTTCTGAGTCTGTTTTGTTGGCATTGAAGACTATGTGCACTTTTCCACTGTTAACCAGTGCTAAAAGTCTTTATGCTCTCTTCTTTAAACATGGTAGAATTGACTTACACCCAACTGGCATATTTAATTTACTTGTAAGTCCCTAGTAAATTGATACCATGTGTACCCAAGACCTGTAAATTAAATGCTACTGGTGGGCCTGCAGCAGTTATTGTGCCACCCACTTAAGTAGCCCTTTAAACTTGTCTCAGGCCTGCCATTGCAGCCTGTGTGTGTAGTTCTAAATTGCCATTTCGACCTGACAAAAGAAACATTTTAAACTAAGAAGAGTACGCAGTTCCCCAAGAGGGATGGACTTACAGGAGTGGAGGCCACAGGAGGGGAGTCCTCCTAGACGGAACTAGAGTCCTCACACACCCAGCAAGCTAGGTGTCATGCTTCATCATATGGACTCGCTCCTCGTCAGGTCGGCGGTGCAATACCCGACGGGCACCCATAAAGGGGCTCTTTAGCGGAGATCTTCAGTTCCTGCCGTGTGGTGCTGTGGGTGTGAGGGCCCTAGAGGTAAGTGTAGATGTGAGTAAGTGGTTAAAAAAGGTTGGATAATCCAAAAGGTGAATTTAATGGGATGGTCATCCACCTTATTAAAAATACAGAAGAGCGGCTGCTCGCTGGCTTGATGATCCAGAGGAGCAATGCTCAGCTCTAAAAAGTGGTCGACATGTTTCACGCAATATGATCAAAATATGATACTGTGCATTTCTTCAGGACCTATAGGCACTATCTACATGAGGTGGTAAGGTGGAGGAGTTCCTACCTACCACTGTTCCTATGTGCGGGCACGTAGTCCCGCCAAATCTAGTTGTGACCTAACTAGGTGATAGCGCTGGCTCCTGTGGTACCCTCAGTCCTTGACACCTTAATGGATGGTGTCCTGTCCTCTTGAGGACGCCAGCTGGAAAACTACCCCCTGCACCGGGCTGAGGAACCAGAGAAAAGAAATATTTTGCCAGGCCTAAACATTCCTTTTTAATACATATAGGTCACCCCCAGGGTAGGCCCCGTATAGCTCAGAGGGCAGACTGCAGTGTATTTAAAGAGTAGGACATGTACTTTTAAGTTCTACATGTCCTGGTAGTGAAAAACTCATAAATTTGGTTTTCACTACTGCAAGGCTTGCCTCTCCGATAAGATAACATTGGAGTTACCTTATTACATTTAATAAGTGATCATTTCCAAATGGAAGCAGGTAACCAGTTCATGTTTGTTGTATTTAGAATTGTAATGGAAAATCCTCTCTTATGACAAAGTCGGATTTTAAATTACAATTTTGAAAATACCACTTTTAGAAAGGTGGCATTTTCCTGCCTTAACCATTTAGTGCTTGCAGCCTGTCTCTGGGTCACAAGACCGGGCTTAGCTGGCGGTTGGACTTTGTGTATCATTCCTAGACAGCCACACACAATAAAGAGCAGAGGTGTGCCTGGATGGGCCATCACTGCAGGATGGGAGAACGGAGCTGGCCACAGTCTTCCTTACACTTGAATAGGCTGTGTCCTACCTCCACACAAAGGGCTGCATACCCCCTGCAGTTAGTGTGGAACCAGGGCAGGGAAGGTAGGATACCTGTGCACTTCAAAGGGAAACCTCTGGAAGCATCTCCCACTTTAAAGGAAGGCCCAGGTGTAAATATTGAACCTTAGACACCAACTCTTCAGCACACTTCTGGGCATGTGGATACTCTGCAAGAAGAAGGACTGCTGTGCTGCTGTAAGGACAGTCACTCTGCTGGACTGCTGCTCTGAAAGGCTGCTGTCCTGCTATACTGACCTGCTGAAAGATGCCCTCTTGCCTAGGTAAGAAGGACCGGACCTGCATCTGTTGAACCCATGGCCCCAGAGTTCCTCCAAGGGCTAGTTGGTTGGCCTCCTGACTAGAGCCTCAGGGACAGAAGGCTCCAACATCCTTGAACCCAGCACCTGTTCTCTGCCATTTGTGAGTCCTACCATGCCAAGTGGTGCCAGCCAATCCTGGATCCTTGGAAGTGGTCCTAAAGGTGTTCTGCCATCCCTTCTGTGAATCCCGAGCAGAACTGATGCATCGCCTCTGCTGTGAGGAGTCTCTCAGCGCAAGGACTCAGCATCGACCTTGCAGCCCACATCAAAACTGCCACTGTGTGAAGCTTCCTGACATTGCCTTCACATTGTAAAATCTCTCACCAATGGCAGCCTCGACGACAGCACCGGTTCTCACTTCGCAGCCTCACTGCTCTTCAGAACAGATGCATCGCCTCGACTGCACAATGCATCCTTGACACTGAACTTCGCATTGCAAGCCCTCATCGACAGTATCCTTGACAACAACACAGGACCTCACAACACAGCTTCAAAGCTTCTTGAAACCAACGCATCACCTCAGCTGCACGACGCATCTTCGATGCAGGACCTTGCAGCGCTCTACAACCAGGATTTAAGGTACTATTGTTCAGTGGGCCTAATTGGGTCCCAGTAGCTGACCAGTACTCCATCGCAATCAGCCTGAACTTGTGACTTTGTCCTGGTCTAGCGTGACCAGATATGCACAGTTGGCACTTTGTGTTTGTTTTTTGACTCTTTTCTCACTTAAACCTTTAAACTTGCATCTCTCTAGTTCTACTTATTGGATTTATTTCATTTTGATCTCTTTTTATTTATTAAAATGCTCTCTGCTTTACTAAGTTGGTATGGGATTTTTCCTGTATTGGGTTCTCACTTTATTACTGTTAGAAGTATTGCATAAATTCTTTACACATTGCCACTAAGTTAAGCCTGACTGCTCTGTGCCAAGCTACCAGAGGGCTGAGCACAGGTTAATTTGGGGTTTGCGTGTGACTTACCCTGACAAGGATTGTGGCTGATGCTTGAGTAGAGTTTCACCCTCCTCAACCAGTAACCCAATTTCTCACACAAAGCCAGTAGGTCTTGCCTTTGGGACCTTTTGACTTTTCTAATGTGTTTTAAAAAATAATTGATGCAGATAGCCGCATCTTTTTATCTTTTTGTAGGCGCACGCATCACACATGCATGTGCCTACATAATGGTGAGGGCTTTTTTTATTTTCAGTTAAAGATCTGAGTTGGATCGGTAAATAAAAAAAAGACTCGGTGGGAGGTGGACGTAAAATGTGAAACGAGGGCAGGAAAGCAGAACGATGGATGGATGCAGGTGGGAAGCAATACAGGGGAAAGAAACAACAGGGGAAACAACAGAGACCAGGGATATGAGGGAAAAGGGGAGCACAGAAGCACACAGCAAAACAGAGCAACAGAGAGATCGTGGATGGGGGCTAAAAGCGCATGGTGAAACAAAGCTACACAGTGATGGGGCAGAGAAGCGCATGAAGGAGACAGGTGGAAAACCCAATCTCTTTCATAGAGTGCTTAACTAAAGAGAAAAAGTAACACCAAAAAATGAGTGGTGTAAGGACACAGTAATGCATCCATGTTCCAGGGGAGGGACAAACTCATTATAGGGAAGTAAAGTTCACAAAAGCCATCAGATACGAAGCAAGCAAATAAGGGTGGTGTTAGACCCGGGATCCCTGGTTGGCTGAGGTAGGTACCTTAGGCCAAATAGGGACCCGCGGTTCCACGTCAGGGAAAGGAAGGTCACCTTCTGAGATAGCCCCCGCTCACCCCCTCGGTAGCTTGGCACGAGCAGCCAGGCTTATCTTCAAGGTCAATGTGTAAAGTATTTGCAATCACGCTCACAGCAACCCAATGATGACACCACAAATAGACTCCACACGAGTTTTATAAAAACGAGTATAAATTTTATATAAAAAGATATACGATAAGACCACACGATATAAATCCAACATATGAGTATGTGTAATATTTCTCCTGGCTGGTTGTTGGCCAGCCAGCCCTTGTAAGTTCTGACAATATTAATGAGCACTTCTAAACATTCCACTGTAATCCTAATACTGTGTTATGCAGTTCGTAATGCTAGAATCAGGCACTTGTGCAATGTAAAAATAATGCACTGCGTAATGCAACAATCAGGCACTTTGCGATGTAGAATAATGCAATGGATAACGCAACAATCAGGCACTTTGCAATGTAAAAATAATGTAATGCGTAATACAACCACCAGGTATGTCGTTATGCAGGAATAAGGCAATGCGTAATACACTAATCAGGTACTTCGTTATGCAGGAATAATGCAATGCGTAATACGCTAATCAGGTAGTTCGCTATGCAGAAACAATGCAATGCGTCATACGACAATCAGGTAGTTTGTTATGTAGATGTGATGCAATGTGTAATACGACAATAAGGTAGTTCGTTATGCAGAAGTAAGATAATGCGTAATACACTCCGGCACCGATCACGGTGCCTTAGGCGGTCTCTCCGCCACTCCTTCTGACTCGCAGTCAGCTTCTGTCAACAGTTGCCCCCAACACGGGTATGGTGTAACAAAAAGTGCAGCTTCGCACTCCGGCCCCGGTACTGCCACTCCCTTGACAATACGGGCTGCGATACGAGCCGAAGCAGAGGCTTGCGCTGCTGGACTGAGAGAGAGGCCGAGAGCATCTCCCTCCAAGCCCGCACCCCGCCCCAGGAGTCGACACACGTTACCTGGGGGGCACGAACTCACTCTCCTCTCCTTGTCCAACGACTTGGGCCTCCGATGCAATCTTTGTGAATTGGCAACGGCGGGCTTGGGCCGGCGGCTCAGCTCCTCCGAGGCTGCCGGGCCGCTACTGCTACGAAGATCTCAGGCTGCCACAGGGCACATGCACACAGCGTCACTGAGACTCCCTTGACCTTCGGGTGCACGATCACCGGGCACTCCATACGAAGGTCTCAGGCAGCACGAAGATCAAGCGCACAGCGTCGCTGAGACTCACTTTTACTCCGGGTGCACGTTAACAAGGCAATCCTCATGAAGGTCTCACGCTGCACAAAGCACACGCACACAGCATCGATGAGACTCACTCAAACTCCGGGTGCACGTAACAAGGCAATCCTCATGAAGGTCTCACGCTGCACAAAGCACACACACACAGCATCAATGAGACTCACTTGGATTCCGGGTGTGCACGATAACAAGGCAATCCTCACGAGGGTCTCATGCTGCACAAAGCACACACACACAGCGTCGATGAGACTCACTTGGATTCCGGTGCACACGATAACTGGACAATCCTCACAAAGGGTTCAGGCTGCAAAAAGCGCACTCACACAGCGTCGCTGATCCTCGCTTGGACTCCAGGTGCCCACGATCACAGGGCACTTCTTACGAGGGTTTCAGGCTGCAACAAGCACACGCACACAGCGTCGCTGAGACTCTCCTAGAAACTTTTGTGTTCCTGAGTTTCCGCAACAGGGAGCCAGCTCACCTCGGGCCCTTGGGGATAAGTTACTTCAGGACACAGCACAGCAAAGTCCTTTCAAACAGGGGGACATAGCACACAGCAAAGTCCCTTTAGCCTTTCCTTGGTTAAAACAGCAAGCTGCAGGCCAGCCCCAGAACACACAGCAAGGGTCAGTCCTATCCTTCAGTCTCTTCAGTTGTTTCTTCCTTGGCAAAGGTTCCTCTTGACCACGAAGTAGATCCAGTCTTGTTCAATCTTGATCAAGCCATTCTCCAAAGTTCAGGGGCTTCAGCTCTCATAGTTATACCCCTCAATGGCTTTGAAGTCTTTGTGTTCAGGGGGCACTGACCCCTGTTCAAACCAGTTCTGGGTGCCTCCCTGCCAGTGACACCTTTATTCCTTTGATAGTGGGGGTCTGGATCCTCAATCACTCAGCAGGGGCTGGAGCCATTGGTTTATGGCTGCAGCCCAGGCCTCTTCACCTATAGGGGCTACTCCTCCCCCTACACTCCAGATGCAGGTCAGCCTATTGCTGTCTCACCTCCTCCCCTGGGTCAAGACATTCCCCAGATCCTATCACTTTCAAATCCAGACAGTCAATCCACAACCAGGCAGAGACACACAGAAATGTTAGAGCACAAAAACCCAGCCACTTCTAAAAGAGTGGCTTCTAAACACACAATGCAAAAACCACCTTCATAAAATGATGTGTTATTACATTGTGAGCTCAGGCATACTAAACTTCACCTCTCCATCTTAGGCCTTTGGGAAGATAGGCTGGAAAACATATTACACAGCCTCCCCATTCTGTCCTATGGGCAAGATGGCCTTTCAACAGTGAAAAACGAAATTGAGATTATGTCACTGTCATGACATGGTACACACCTTAGTACATGTCATACCTTTCACATGCACTGCACCCTGCCCAGGGGGTACCTTGGACCTACCATAGGGGTGTCTGATGTGCATAGAAAGGGAAGGGTAAGGTCTGGAAAGTGGGTGCACTTGTCAGACAACATGGCAGTTTAACAATGGTAGGCCTGAGTTCCCTTTTTAAAGCTACTTGTGTGGGTGGCACAAATAGTGCTGCAGGCCCACTAGTAGCATTTGCATTACCAGCCCTGACACACATAGTGCACTTTACTAGGGACTTTACTAGTAAGGCAAACATACCAATTATGGACAACCAATTACCATTACACTTTACACAGGGAGCACTTGCACTTTGACACTGTTTAGCACTGGCAAAGTGTCCAAAGCATCTAAGTTGGCAACACAATGTCAGAAAAAAAGGTCTAGGGGGAAAGCAAAAAGTTTAGGGAACTTTAGCCAAAAAGGGCCAAGTCCTATAGGTGACAATGAGGCCAACCGATGGAAAACAAAGGGCATCATCTAAGCATAATGTAAGCTAAGGAAATTTTGCAACAGACAGCGCATGCACTGTCTTAGGCTAGACCTAAAAATACAATATTATTAACTCTCCTAAATTATTGTCATGCTGAACATTAATTAGGATATCCTGTTTATAAATTACTACCGACACCCCCTTTTATGCCTGATTTATGATTTTGAAAGGCTATGTATACCCTTAGGGCACTGAATTGATCAGATCAGGCCCAAAATAGCAGATAGCCAAGTTTCTTTTAAGATTATAAGATCTAATGTATTAATCATTATGAAATCATCAATCTCAGTCACATGCCTAGGGAGGGAGTGAGTGTTCAAGAAATACATCCCAACAGATATTATGTACAGTCAAGTCTTTAAATTTAGGTCTACACTTCTTAGCATAATCTTCAAAAATACCATTCCTTTTTAAGGTGTCAACTACCTCTTCTGGCAAATAAGAGGATACACATTTCATAAACTGAAGGTCCTCGGAAGAACATGTCCCCAAAACAGCATAATACCTGGCACCTGGGCCTAGCTGGTTGCGAATGGGCACAGATGGACTTGCCTTTGGCATGCTGCCGGGGCACCCACTGTGCGAGCATGCAGGGTCGATTCTTAGATCCTGGTATAACTTTGTGTTCACTGGGATGTTGGAAATGTCATGGACTGCAGCAAGCCCGTCCAATGCTCCAGATGTCTTGCAAGGGCTGGATTTGTTTCTGTCTTGTTCAGACGAGATTCTTACCAACTCACTGAGATGGTGGTCTTGTGTAGGCTTGACACCTTGCCCAAAGGGCAGAATTTTCGGCTTCTTGCTAGTCCCACCTGCGGTATTATGTGTTCCTAGAAAAAGGCTAACTTGATGAAGAACAACTTGATGAATCAAAATGAAAAGGCCAGTTTTGAAGAAAAGTATATTTCACTAAAAGGCAGGTTTTATGAGAAATAAGTCCAAATGCTGTTGGTTCAGTATTGAATACTTGTTTTAAAGAGGTTATTTATCTTGCCAATTTTTTTAAAATCGAATGGTAATGTGAAATAAAGACATGGGACCAGGGAAAAATGTACAATGACTCAAATAGCTACTCTAGTTCATCTTACATTTCCCTGATAAGTCGAGGGACGAATATGAGGAGGAGTTCAGTACAAAGCAGAAAGAGGATAAAACCGTAGAAAAAAGTTAATAAGGAGTGTGGGGATGGCACAGTCAGGGAGGAGGGATTTAAAAAAAAGAGATGGAAAAGAGGAACAATGATTTGGGGTATTGGGATGGACATTCAAAAGGAAGACATTGCCACTGAGGTACATAAACATGCCACTGCATGATGTCCTACTGGGAGGGAGAGATCTGTAATCCCCAAGGAGGTGAGATATTTGAGAAAAAGTAACAAAAGCAAACATAAACAGGTATTTTGGAGGCAAAAATGAACAAGAAGTAAGGCATGAGGATTTGGATGGGTGTACCTCAAAACTATAAATAGAAAATAGAGTGAAAATGATATATGTGACCATAATACAAACAATGGGTACATTTTTTAAATTAAATGCCCTGTGTCAGGATAGAATCGTGAATGTGGTGAAGGCCCTTTATTCTGATCATTTGAAGAAAACAAGTACATTAGAATGGGTTCATCGTAACTTGTTTCCTTATGTTGGTTTTTCACTGAGCTCATATAGAACCCAGTCCATGACCTCCTAAGTGCCCCAAAGCTGGCTCACCATAAGTAAGCATTGTCAGAGCAGGCCAGGACCCTTTCCAGCATCATCAGTGCTTGCAGGGGTATCCTCGGTGGTACATACAAAGTGGGAAAATCCTGGATACTACCAGTCTTACTGACATCAATTATGCTGAATCTGCCAACCTGTCTTTTCAACAGAAGCGTGTTTCCTTGTACCATGATTCCTCGCCCTATGAATCTCATTGGCTCTGATTATCTTCAACATGAAAAAATGACCTCAGTGTCTTCTTCCCATGAGCAAATCTGGTCCTCGTGACCTTCAGGCTGGCAATTACGAATTACTTCTCAGGTCTTTTGATAGAACAATCACAGCTTGATCTCTCCGTATCATCTCATGACTGTTCATTGCAGATGGCCTCAGTAGGTGGCATGGTATGCAGGGCTGAATCCAATGCAGAGTCTCAGATACCTCAACAGTTTCTAGAGTCACTGACCTCTCTGCAGCTTCTGATTGGTTTTCCTTCTAATTGGCACTTATCTTGAACAGCCTCAGAGTGTCTACAGCAGTTGATGACTGACATTTGGTTCATGGCTCTCCACATGTCTTGGTACCTTAGCTGAATGTATTGGCACACCACCAGCGTACTGGGTTCTTTTTTAAGGGGACAAAATAAGCTATTATCTGCTTCACTGGCTCATTAGTCCCTAAGTTTTTTTCCTGTCTCCCACCAAACCTACCTAATACATTGAGCAATATCCCTCACAGCTGATACCATTCCATTATTATGGCACAAACTAGTGTACCCTCTTGACAGGAATTTTCCATGTGTTTATATTGTAGTGGTGCCAGCAAGGTACGCTATTAAAATCTGTAAGGCAATTTTTGGGAATATGGTAAATATTTTCTTCTAACGTGCCCTGTTGCCCTGACATGGAAGGCTCCTACACAGTTAACAGGGGAGAGGACTTCCTCAGTTGAATAGAATACCCCTGTGCACCCTAAACAAGGAAGTATAATGTGGTCCTAACAATAAGTAGTGATACCTCTGGCAGGCTTTACTGAAATATAACTGTATCATTGGTGAGTCAGAGAGGCCATTCATTCTTTAAAGTATCACATCAGTGCAGATATTTCACATAGGCTCAGATTTAAATTTTAGTTTATTTAGACAAAATCTGTTAAACAATTATAATATATCATGAATAAATACATGAACATAAAATCAGACATAAAATCAGAGTAAAATCAGAGTACAGTAAGTAAGAAGCACCTGAGACCAACTGCCACATCCACATAGTGCATGTCAACTAAAAGACACATTGCAGCTGAGCGGGACAGTGCCAAATATTTAAAAAATAGATGTATTAAAATCTGGTGATGCCATATATAAATGTTTCCCTTCATTATTCATTAACCAAATGTTTTTTGGCCATAACCAATACTTATCTCCAATCTAGGTGACCAGAAACAAATAGGGGTGGGTGGAACTTGTGGAATTTGACTCAGCAGAGTTCAACAGAGTTACATAAAAACTCTGTGAGATTATGCAGAGTTCCACCATCAGGTGAAAACAGGCATGTCACTCTGCTCGTGCTGTGATTTAGAACCAGTAGCGCGGTCCACGCTGAAAAACCAGCACAAACGGCACCACGCGGTGTGACAGAGTGCGCAGCTACTCGAGTTCAATTTGCTGCAGCTCTAATAGACTTTCTACTTGAGCTGCAGTCTTCTAACGATAAATGGTCACAACCTCCCGCGTTAGAAAAATCTCTCCCGATATCCTCTTAACGACAGGAAATCGCATTAAGAGATGCCAAATCTCACTTGCTAACTTACTGTTCTGGAGATGTGGCGAGAAAAAAATTCTGCCACACCGCAATGGTTGTTACTTGGCTGGAACTCCATTTTACAACACTAACACGAAGTCGCCAAAATTCTGCCAATTCTGTGGGCGAAAAGGAATATTCCACCCACCCCTAGAAACAATACGTCGTTCCCCAAGTGCTGGGCACCACTGAACAAACACCAATTACCAGTGGCATCCAATATGAGCACCTATCCCAAGAGATTGTATGATGGGCCTAAGCCTGCCCTGCTCAATCAGAAGGGAATTACACTTCCTGCTCTGGGGCCAGCTCAGCTCTTGGGCTAGAAACTACCCAAAAATGGGGAAGGAAAAAACTTAGATCTATCATCTTTACAACTATAGCATTATTAACTGACAGCCATACATCGCTCACTTTCAAACAACACACGACCCATGGCCCTCTCTTGCTGAAAACTGATTGCTTTAGTAGTGAATGGCATGCACCAGAACTGTCAGATGTTTTTGTAAGGCTTGGGACAGAAACGTAACCCTGGGTGCTCTGAACTCATGGTCCATTTTTGGCTGGTGCCATAAGCACCTCTTAGTATGTATTAAAAAAAAAAGTACTCCAGGGGAAAATAAACATGGCACCTGGTGAAATTGCCCTCATAGGCTGCCTCTTTATTAATAAAGACTGGTACGGCTCATTTCATTTAAAAAATATATAAATAAATTTTCCTGAAGCAGTGCGTTGCCCTGAAAAGTGTGGTGCCTGGCGCATAATACCCCCATGGCGCTGACTTGCACTTTGTCCAACCATAAACCTTAGGCACTCTCATTCACTCTAGCAATTCTAGCAAGCATGCAGAGTCCCATACACCTCGAAGGAGCCAATCCTCTCTTTTATTCATGGGTTTTGATTCACTTTTGACTCACTGATACATACCACAAATAGACAGTCATGGTCCTTATTTTCTTTCCCAACTCTCTATTATTTTCCCACTTTCTTCCCTATGTTGTGCGATGGCCTTCGCATTTTAACTTTTGTGTTGTAGTCTCTGCATCCTTTACCCTCTGCTACAGCCCCCCCTCCATCTCTTTGTTTCCTTGTATCTGTCCTAGTCACTGATAACTGATGACTCACCTATGTAATCAGTTATAGTTTATAACCTATCCCCAAAAGTCTTCCTGTATACTTATAGAAGTACGCAATTCAAGCCTAATCCGAATAGGGACCTTATATTTCTACTTTTATTTGAGGGTTTGAGGTTTGAACTCCAGTGTTCAATATGTAAAAAAAAAACTTAACTGCGGAAGTCCTACGTTTCCTTAGGAGCCCACCATCAGTGCTGTTGAGTCCCAGGGTTTCCCAGTACTGAAATCTGTCTAGATGTGACTCTACATATGATTCTACCACATGGCTCTTTCTTCCACCAACCTCCACTTCCTGGCTCATCTCAGTCTTTTAGGGTCTTTTTCATCTCTACTTTCTCCCTTTATTAGCGCTTTCTTATTTACGTCCTTCTTTCTCCCTTTCTCTCTCTTGCACTGGGGCAGAAAAAAAAGTTTCGATCCTCAAAAATGAGTGGTAGTGCCCATACCTGCAGCCACCTGCACAAATTAAGCACTGGTTTAATTGCTGTAGACTTTCAGTACCAACATGTATAGAACTGATTAGGGTTAAGTGGACTATATAGGTAACATCCCTGGAGTGGGCTTGAAAGTTTGATGGAAGAACCAGGCCTTGCGAGCCCCACTTCTACATAGGATTTGCAGTCAGGCATTGCAGGAACGAGTTATGTAACGGGTCTGTAGGTTATTTGAAGTCACCAGGAGCCCTCTATTTTGGAGGATTCAGATCTCTGCAAATATTGGTTTTACAAATATGCATGGTTAACAAACGTGCTAGTTTGATAAATATTTAATTTCAATCACACTGCAGCTTGTTCTGCATTCGGCAATATTTTGAATAGTTTTATTTCAATACCAAGATTATGGTTTAATGTGGGTAAGGGTTATAAAGCTGCAAACGGTGATGTATGCCTTACATTTTTAAAAAAATCAATTGATGTAATATATTTAGGGGGATATTCTCAAGAACGTGTGTTAACTATCGCAAAATTAGCTTAACGCAACTTTGCACTCGCAGTCTATCGCGGGAAAATAACACCGTGTTAACGTTGTATTCTCAACCCGGCGGCACCATGCGATAGTCTCACGATAATGTGCCAAATGACCGCGTTAAAATTAACGCGACGCCGAAAAAATGCGAAACACGAACGCGAAAAAGGTTGCGATGTGGCCAACCGTGATGAAAAAAACAGCGATAACCAGCGACAGGCCTGCAATTCCCATGCGTCATGCGGGAAAATGCACTATAAAAGCACTGAAAAACACAAACAAAACAAATTTAACTGCGTAGCACCATGGAGGAACACGGAGCAAGTTCAGAGGACGACCAGACCCCCACAAACCCCCAGGAGGACCAGCCTGGGACCTCGGGGTCACGGAAGGGCAAGGAGAAGAAGACGAGGAAGACGAGGTTCAGTCCGCAGGAAAACAGGATCATCATCACGGATGTGATAGAACACCACCAACAACTGTTCGTCACCCCTAACGTGTCATTGGCAAATAAAAATGCAATATGGCAGTCCATCCTGGATAAGGTGAATGCAGTCGGAGTGAAGAGGAGGACAATTGGAGAGGTCAAGAGGCGCTGGAATGATGCGAAGCGCAAAACCAAGAAGAAACTCGCTGACAACCATCAGGCAGCAATGCAGACTGGAGGTGGCAGTCCAGCGGAACACCAGGAGCTGGATGCGATGGAGGAAATGGTGGCCACAGTCATCAGTGGGGAGACAGTGGCAGGAGTTGGGGGTCCGGACACTGCTCGACATGACCGGACACAACAGCACCAGGGTGAGTACCCAACAGGGACTCGGGGGACGGGGGGAGATGGGCACAATGGCACACATGCACAATTAAGTGGAGCACACTGTACCCACAATGACTCTGGATCATGTCCCTGGTCCCCTAGGCACACTGCAGCACACATACAAACACCAAGTAGGACCCCGTCCACCATGGGCACAAAGGGGTCCCTCCCCACACAGCACCAATTTCACAACCAACCAATGCACACATGGCAAAACCAGCAAAGCTGCGTGTCTGTGAGCCACACTGACAATGCAAGTTACACTGCATGACGAATAGCATGGCTGCAGTACAATGATCATGACATGGTGCACGCCACGACACTGAGGTGGCTGCGTGTGGAACACATCCGGAAAGGAGCAGGTCACACTCTGACACATCCACCTGCACATACAACTCCTGACGTCAACATCACATCTGCAGATAAACCATTCCCAAGAGTCCAAAATACGAACAAGAGCCAAAAGTAGCCAAGTCTGCAACATCTCAGCACTGTAGAAGCACAGAAGTCAAAGGCACACCGCCTCAAAGGGATAAGGGGCAGCAAAATCACAGCTGCAGGGGCAACTCGCCCACAATGCAGCACACACACATAGGAAACACAGCACATCAACATTGACGACAATGTGGTACAAAGTGCAACACTTTCACTACAGAACAGAGGACACAACTGGTGCCGCTTGTGCGTAGAAACTGGCTAATCACATCTGGCATAGCAGGAAACTGTGAGATGATAATGTACGTGTACAACCTCACATCCGTCATGTAGTTCAAATGTCCACTGTCCCGCATCAAATAGTCAGCTTCTCCCAAACAGTCACAATGTACATTGTCATGCGGTCTGTATGTAAACGTGAACAATGCGTCAACATACATGTGAACACAATGTTAAAATGCATCTCCCCTTCACATTGCAGAGGTACAATCAACACCTCCTGCAGTGCAGACCAGACAACACATCAGTGATGATGAAGAGGACCTCCACACCTTCGACACCGACGCCCTACAACAGCTCATGGACAGCTACAGCAACCCACCTCCAGGAGCAGGGCAGCCCAGCTGCATCCAGGAGACCCCACCCCCTGTACAGACCACACAGCAGGAAGCACCCACCACCACGGCTGTCTCCCAGCACCTCACCGAAGAACACATCGCATTCCGAGCCCAGGTGTTAGACTGCCAGAAGGAGGTGGCTGAACAGGTGCGGGTGGGGTTCGACCTCATGGCCGCCAAACTAGATGACATACGTCGGTGTCTAAGTCCCATCAGGGACCACTTACACTCCCTAACGAACACCCACAGTTTGCTCCATGATGTCCAACAATCCATGCCCGACATCGATAGAGTCATGACTCTGATACGAGAACAACTGTCTAGTCAGAGTGGCCTCAGCGATGTCACTCGAGAGTTGGCACAGATGCTGAGGATAATGGAGAACATGGAGCGGATGCATGCGGAAAGAATGGCTGCCACGGATGCACACCAGCGAAAACTTGTTGGGGTCTTCTATGCCCTGCAGATCCTCATCATCGCATTGCTGCCACTAAGGCAGTCGCTGATGAATGCTCCTGGTACTGCTACACACACATCTACGGCCCCTGATGTGTCAGTGGCACACAGTGCTGCAGACCAAACAACAGCACCCACATGTCAGCCAGATGACACAGAGGTCGAAGATGCGGGTGATTCCACCTTTGTATTAAGAAGGAGCCAGTAGCATTCATCTCTGCTATGTGCCCTGTGTCAGCTTGGTTCTGCCCTCTGCATCATGCCTGTAACAACACCTCCCACTGTCCCCCGAAACACTCTGTGCCACTCACCTTGGACCACGACATGGACTGCCATATTTTGTTTGCTTACCAATGACACAGCAATCAGACTGCGGACTGTACTCTTCCTCTTCCGATGTACTTGTCAATCCCTAAATGACTCTGGCTGACCCTCCACTGGGCTACAATGTAATGTGGGGTTTGCATGGCCATGTACTGCTCCAGCTCCGACACTCCACCAAATGTGAATAAAACATTCCAAAATCACACAGATGTGTCATGTCCATGATCGATCAAGTATGAAAGTATGGATGAATGTAGGGACATTGATTGCGCAGAAAGGTACACCCGGGGAAATGAAAGCAATGCGCATGTTTGTCCGTGACCCACATGGCCAATGAGATGACTGGGAAGGTGTGCACTAGCTGTGGCCTCATTGCTCTGAAACAACAATTGCGCAATTTCACAACTTTGACCCACGCAATGTTTGAAATAGGGTTGTGTATGAAATGTCAAAGTCGTTGGCAGGCCTAAAGTATTGTCCCCATCACATTTGACAACAGAACATCTCTTCACATACCTTACATGTGTGTACTCTCCCTCCAGCAGTATGTCAGATTGAGGAAAGTTGCCAAGCGCCGCTGTCCACTCACCTTGCACAGGTGTGTGTCAACCCGCGTTGTGGGCCGCTCATGTATTCGGAGTCCAGGCGAATGCAGCCATGTCCACTGTTGTCGTGGGATATGTGACCAGTTCTCCAAGATGCAACAATGTGTTGGGACCTGTGCAATGGCTTACAATATGTTGTGGCTCCAGGTACGTAGTTACTCGTCCATGAAGACGATTGCAGCCTCGTAGGCTATCATTTCCAACATGAGCTCGTTGTCGTCTTCAGCGAACAGGACGGCGAGCCAATCCATTAGCAGGTCCGGACAGGAGTGCTGCGTCCACCCCCTTTCACCAATATGCATTACAGCCCAATAGGGAGTGGTTCAATGTGGTCACTGCACACGAGGAGTTGTGCAATCTCCCATGTCCGGTTGCCAGCATGTATGCCAAGTATCAAGGCATCCCATGAGCGGGTATCACGGTGACACTCCTGGTCGTGGGCCAACAGGGCGCACACACATGTCAAGATCCAGTTCAGCTACCGTCCTGTTGGACAGGCAGACATCCATGGACCACTGGAATATGCACGATCGACAATGCAACACAAGCTGAACGCAGGTGACGGCAGGGCAGAAGCTTAGCCGGTAACTGATCCGCAGCACTCCCAATGGCAGTGCCCCCAGTAAATGCAGCATACGTGCACGGTACAGTTTCACGTGACAGGGGTTGTGCATGTGTCCGGGATGTTCTGCCATTGCGTTGGTGGCTCTCGTAGAACCGGCACTCCTCTGACTTGCGGCAGTTATGTGGATGATATGCCACTGCTCGGAGCAATGAGTCGTATGAGTGTGCAATGTTTGGACGTATGCGTTGTTGTGTGCGTAAGTGTCAAGGGCATTCCATGCAAGAATACCTTGAGCACGGACTTCTGTGTGTGGGGTTGGTCTATCATTAGCGCTGTGCGTAGTGTGGGAGTCGTCATCGTCTGCTATGGTATCTCTCTCAGGGGGTGACTGCCGCATGCAAAACCAAGGTCGGAGGTGCAGATGTCCTTCCGCCTTCTGTATTGAGACAAAGGAGCTTTCATCCCTAATGTTAGTCTGACTACTGCTTAAATCCTGGAAATGTGATGTGGCTTTCACACTGCAATTGAGGCTAGGCCTTGGGCTTATGGTGCACCAATAGCGATACACACACAACAGTTGGCATGTCTGAGCCAAGACCCCGAGCGGCCTTGCGCTCCTTCTACAATCCCTTCGTGCGCGGCCGCCCTCCGGGTGCATGCAACACTGCAACAGAGACACACGCATCAGTTGGTTTCCTGTGCAGCCCAGATATGAACCACGCCCAGAGGCCAGGGATAATTATTCACACCCCTACGCTGGCCTGGCGTACGCCAAGCCAGCCCACTCAGCTTACGTATAAAGGGGGGAACGACGACGCTACGTGTCCCAGTTATTCCCCACTGCCTGAGGTGACATGGCTGCGTCCGCCTGGCATATCACGAGACTCAATCAGAAAGGGTCCCTGACTTGCGTTGCACAGAGTCAGTGGCACCGGATACACTGCGGCCGGCACGGGCCTACCGCCACGGGACAGTGACTTTAGGTGCAACGAGGTAGGGGCAACTAAAGTGCTGAGCGGGTGTGCAGCCTGCGATGATGCCATGTGCACTGATATGGCCTCTGCCATTGCAATATCAAGACCCAGAATCAAGTGTGCGACCTGGTGGACCGCAGTGTAGGCCTGAGCCAGCGGGCAGTGCGGGCCTACCGCCACGTGGCGTTGCCTCGCGGTTCACAGAGTTAGTGGCACCTATAGAGCTGAGCGGGTGTGCAGCCTGCGATGATGCCGTGTGCACTGATATGATCTCTGCCATTGCAAAATTAAGACCCAGAATCAAGTGTGCGACCTGGTGGACCGCGGTGCGGGGCTGCATGATGTGGAGGCTGCCAAGGTCGCGGGCCCCAGACTTGGAGCTTGCACCGCCACGTGGTGGGCCCTCTTGGAGACACGCCGGTGGCGGAAGGTGAGCAGTGAGGCCTGGGTGCGCAGGGGCGGGCAATCCCTGCTGGGCGGCAGGAGGGGCTGGGGTGCAGCAGCCTGTGTGCGCAGGGGCGGGCAATCCCCGCTGGGCGGCAGGAGGGGCTGGGGTGCAGCAGCCTGTGTGCAGGGGCGGGCAAGCGATGTTGCCGTGTGCAATGATATGAACTCTACCATCATTAGTTCTGGACTCTGTTTCAGATAAGGGACCTGGTGGACTGCAGTGTATACCGGCACGTGGTTGGAGACACACCGGTGGCAGCAGGTGAGCAGTGAGGCCTGGGTGCGCAGTGTCGGCACTGTCTCTCCCTCTCCCTCTCTTCCTTTCACTGTCTCTCTCTCCCTCTGTTACTCTCTCTCTCTCTCCTTCTCCCTCCTCCCCCTTTCTCTCTCTTTCTCTCTCTCACTCTCTTTCACTCTCTCTCTCTCCATTTCTTTCTCTCTCTCTCTGTCCTTTGAGAAGCGCATGACACACCTTCTTATCTTGAATTTTGTCTTGCAGGCTGTGACTTACAGATTGTCCAGAGAAGACCCGCCATGACTCTTCCAAATAGTAGTATTGAGTTAAATTTGAATAAAATAATATTTTGGGAAATTCAAAGATGTATGAATGCTTTTCCTTTTTCTGACCACACATGAATGTTAATTGTTGTAATTGTGCGACATCAGGCGAATTGTTGTGTTCATGAATTTGTAAGGTTGATGTGTAATATCTTTGTCTGGGGGGTCCGGGGTAGGGCCCCAGGGGAGGGTCCTGGGGGTGGTGGCGGTGGTTGTTGTGGCCCTCTTGGGGCTCCGAGCTGCATGATCAGTAGCTCCATGGCATCTGTTGTTCTTCTGGTGTGGCTGTGGGCTGGGCTCCCTTTTATGGTGCAGGTTGTCGTCCGACTTAACACCAGGTAAGAGCAGGTGTTAAATCCCTGCTGCTAACGCGCCTTCTCGCATGTTTTGTGATCTTATCGCCGATCTGGCTGGTCGTTGAGAATGATGCGAAGTGGTGTTTTCGCGGCTTTTTGCACGGGAACGCCTACTCTGCATATCATTAGCGTTAGTTGCCGGTATCATTAGTGGCGATGTTTTTTGGGGCTGCTATCGCGGGAAAACTGGTGATATCGGCTGTTAGCACCAGCTTGTGAATAGTGCGATGAATTTATCACCACTTTGGCTGCGATAAAGTGCCGCTAACTCGGCGATAAGTCCTTGAGAATATCCCCCTTGGTTTCATAAATGTTGCATTGCGCCTTCATGACTGCTTAGCTGTTGAAAAGAATACTACAAGTCCTTTAGTCAGACAGATAATAGCACAAAAAGGTTCTAAGCGTTTATAAAAGGTTTCAAACAGCTCTTCTTTTCCGCCTGCTCAGGGAAGGAGTGTGGAATCCCATTGCGGACCTTATCTGCAAGGGCTGCTTCCCGTTGTCCTTTGGGCCTATTGATGTGGGATTGAGATCTGTGGGATCCCTAATACTGTTGTCATAAACTCTGACTCCGTGAAAACACACATGCAGCCTCCCCATTGTCATGCTCCTCTCTTTAAGAGGCTGGGGCACAATGGTGAACTTGCGGGGGCCACTTTGCCAACTGACTAATCCTCAGAGGTCTCGGGTTATGAGGGAATGTCCCGTGTTAAGGAGCCACTGAACCACCCTATGGTGAGTCTGAAGACTTGTTATGGCAGACAGTTTGCATATCGCCTACTTGATATACAATCAGTTATCAAAATCTAGTGACCTGAACTTATCAACCGAATAACTGGTCATTGATTGTCCCACATTGACTTCCTTATGGAAATCCGACTTTGGAATTCGTTTATTAGGATCAGAATTTTGGATTTCCTCCTCAGCTGTAACACTGTTACTGTAAATTCAGTGTGCCAGAAGGTGACAACACTGGGACAGATGTTCGCGTGTAGAAGGAGGCTTTGTTTAAAAGTCGATATTTAGCTGAAGTATTTATGCATTGTTATTTTGGCATTATTAGTATATGTGGAACATTAACATTTGTATCCCAGGTTTACTAAAAATCGGCCAGTGCTGCGTGAGATTCTACAGCACTGCATTGTACAAAATGAAAAAGGTTTAGCAACGTATTTGAAAATAACTCCTTGCACGCACGCTAAAAACGCCATTTTAGCATGACGTTTGGTGGCTAGTGATCGTTCATATATGAGGAGAATGCAATTCATAATGGCTGTTGCTTTGTAAAGAGCACTTACATCCTTTTTACTGGTTGAGTAGCACTATATAAAATGAAATAAAATAACGAAATTAAATGAATGTGTGTTTGGTATTTTGGCGCTAGAGCTTTCTATCACTCTTTTACTTTCATACTACTTTTAATTACCTACACTTTTTTACCACTTGCATGTGTGTGTGTGTGTCTATATTTTTCAAAAATGCTGTATTTTGTTTCATTTTCATTTCCCTTACTATTTCCAACTCAATTCTCCCGAATTTGTCCTCTTTGAGGGTGACGTTTCTCTTTGTGCTCCTGGAATTTTTTTAAATTGGACCCACTCCACATTTCAACAACAGAACCTCAAAGTTGTATTTCTGTTGAGAAATTTGCGTTTATGAACGCATATCAGTGCTTAATTTGAGCCGGGGCTTTCCGGTGCTAAGCACCGGCACTTAATTGGTTTCCGGTGCTCTGCACCGGCACCTTATTGTCAACACCATACTTAGAACAGTCCACCACATGGTGGCGCTGCTCATCTAATTTAGAGATGAGCAGAACAACGGTATTTAGGAATACAATATACATTAAAATAGTGCTAATACCTGTCTCCCCCGCCATTCCTTTAGCTTTGGGGACTTGGAATAATCTGAACTGTCGCATTTACATGCGAGAGAGATGGTTACTAGTTGTTTTGGCAGCGATGACAAGGGCGATGGGTGGTGCAAGCTGCAGTGGCCTCCTGGTCAGAGCCCTGGCACTTAATATTTTACAAATTAAGCACTGGAACGCAAAGAGATACGCCAATGACAGAAACACTAATCAATGTTGTCGATTGAAAATTTCTTGCATTCGTTGTTTGTCGTGTTGATTTTTTTAAACATTAAATCGGAAATACAGCTGATATAGTTATGCCACAGCTATGCCACGCGCAACGTTTCCTAGGTATGACTTGGGGGAATTGTGTAGGGGAAATACTGCATATTCAGGTTTTAGAGCTTGGAACCGGGAGAAAACGTGATATTAGTACCCGATTGCAAGGTGCAGAACGAATAGATACTACCACACCCAATAAACGCCGCACCTGGGGGGAGGTATCCGCTCCTCTAATTAGGGGCAACTCAACAAAAAGGCCCTTGGTCTTGTTCAAAAGCAACAAGTTGTAGGAAATGACGGATATTGTGAACATAACATACTTCGTCATGTGGATTTTGGAAATCTTTTGTAATATCTTCTGTGGTTTTTTTCATGTATATAAATCTGTTCTGAGACACCTTATTAAATATGGCACAGGTTGCACATGCAGAAATAGTTTGGGTCTTGGGACCTAACACAGTGGACTTTTACCTTATATATTGGTTCGTTGTGCTAGAATCTGACAGACTTCGAAGAACTTTATACAGCTGAGCAATGAAAAAACATGTTGGCAGCTTCATACGAAGGGTGAAAAGTGTGATCTAAAATTGCATCTATCACTTATTCAATGGTAGTCGCTTACTGCAAAAGTACAGCACAGCCTGTTTAAAACGAATGGGCAAACCTGGAATGTAGGGTCTGAGATTGTGTGACGGAACCACACGTGATTACCACGCATGCCCGTTCCACACGGTCTTTACCATGCAAGTCTTAACCACGCAAATGCCTTTTGCAATGAAATATGAGTTGTTAAGGATTGTTTGGCAAAGACATATTCGTGGTTAAGACTTATGAGGTGAGTGTAACTCCCCCGACCCCTGCCCTGAGACCTAAAACTACCCCCCTCCATCCTGAAAACCAACCCCCTCTTCCCCGAGCCCTAAAAACTACCCGGCCCTACCTCTGAGCCCTAAAAACTACCCCGACCCCCTGAGCACTAAAAACTACCAGACCCTCTTGAGTCCAAAAAATATCCCCTATCCCCCAGCCCTGAAAACAACCCTGACCTCCCAGCCCTGAAAACTACCCCCTTACCCTTAAAAAACCAGCCCCACTTACCTGACTGTGTTCTTCCCGATCCTTCCTCTTTCTTCTTCTTCTTCAGCCCACCCATTTCAACAGCTAGACCGCACACTGCCAAGCGTGGTTAAGGCATATGCGTGGTTAAGGCAAACATGGTAGCGCTTGCGTTGTTGTGACATGTGTGGCTGAGCCCGCGTTGTTCCGACCGTTTCCCAGGGTCTGAAGCTCACGGATTTACCAACTATTTCTCGTTATTACTTGTTTTTTTTTTTTTTTTTTCTTTTTATTGAGCAGAGTAGAAGGCACATCATATAAACATCATTCTTAAACATCGTTGTTAAAATTCAGGTCACCTGTACAAAAACATTTTTTTATTTTATTTTAAAAAGGCTTCCTCTTTCATGATAAAATTTTAAAAAAGGGAAGAAAGTGGCAGTTGCAGCTGATGACATGGTCAATCTTACACAACAATATACAATTCATCTAATAAAAATACAGTAAAGAGAAAGTGCAAATGCTTTTAAAGTGCAATAATGAAGAAAAAGTGTTGATAGATTTTCCTGCCAAAAGCTACTACCTTATCGACATTAACATTAATTTCGGGTATTTATCCTTCCTTTAACTTTTCTAAATCACTAAAAAACTTCCATTTTTTTTCAAATTTCCTGGTAGCTCCCACCCTTCTAGCGTATGCTTCTTCAAACTTACGGGTTCTTTTCATTTTATTAAACCACTTTAGATGCGAGGGGACTTCTCTAGATTTCCAATTTTGGAGAATCAGAGAACGGGCTACTGTACCAGAAATGAATATAAACAATATCTCGTCTTTAGTTAACCCTGTTCTATCATTACAGATACCAAACAAGGCAGACTCAGCCTCAAGTGCAACCTTCTTTCCGATTGCCTGCTCGATATCTACAAAAATCGTTTCCCAAAAAGTCTCAATCGTGGACATGAGAAAAAATATGATGCCAACCACCTTCTCCATCCGCCTGACAGCGAAAACACTTATTTTCAAAATCTGGAAATCTTTTTTTAAGGCTGCCGGAGTAAAATAAGAAAGCCAACGTGCCAAAAAGGTCATCCTTTTAAAATTGGCTGCACGCAAAGATTTACTTCCTAGACAGCATAATTTTTCCCACTCCTTGAGAGAAAAAGTGCAATGTGTCTCACGGGTTATATTAGCCAAATGGTTCTCAATCAAGGATACGTGACCTTGATGATGTAGTAGCCGGTACCAGTTCCCTACACCACATACTTTGGCCCCGTAAAGAGCTACTACGAGTTGACTGGAAGTATCACACAAACCATTAATATTCTTTAAAAAATGGACCACTTGCAAATATTCAAAAAAGGTAGGTTTCCTAGTGTTTCCTGGTCTTGCCATAACTCAAATATGTTGATTTTTTCACCTCCAATTAATCATGCTCTCGTGCACCGGACCAGAGCAGCCGCTGGGCGGCTAGGCGGCTGAATACACTGCACTGCAGCCGACTCTGATCAGCGTTATCTCCTTACACGGCGGGCCGCCAAAGTCTACTCCCTCCACATCACCGGGAAAAACGGCAACGCACGCCAGTTCATGCCACCGCCGCTATCATCCTCTCTAGCCTCTCCAACACCACCGAAGCACCACGAGCCGTCCTCCGGGACCAGCACTCAGGTACGCGCCATTGCTGGGGGTGGAGCCGTGGGTCACCTGTGGCTACTCGGAGGCGTGGTCCTCCGTAGCCATCCCGCCGATGCTTGTCCACATGCTTGATGCGACCTCTCGTTATTACTTGTTGTTGAGTCTTGCTCGGTTGTTCCCACTCTTTAGGTGATGCTCTGCCATTTCAAAGCTCATCTTCCAATTACAAATAGTAAAGCAACTAAGGTAAAACTGCCTAAATGGGTTTGCAGACTGCTAATTTAGAGTACTTTTCACATTAATATAAATCACATCAAAACAGACATTGTGTTCACACTATGGATACAATGAAGGAACATGGAGATTGCTGGGAGGCAGATACTGGAGTCCATTTTCCTGAAATAGTATCTGAAATCTGAACATATGAAAGGAGAGACGTCTACTAAAGACTTGGGGGTATATTCACAAGAACGTGCGCTAAACATCGCCAAAAAAGGTTAACGCAACTTTACACCTTGCAGTCTATTGCGGGAAAATAACCCCGTCTTAACGTGGAATTCACAACACGGCGGTACCATGCGATAGTTTCCCGAAAACGCGGACAATGTCCGTGATACAACCACCGCGACGGCGATAAAAACACAAACCCCAACGCGAAAAAACATGCGATGGCCCAAACCGCGATGAGGAAATCAGCGATAAGCAGCGCCAGGCCTGCAATACACACACGGCAGGCAGGAAAATCACTACAAAAGTAGAAAAAACCCACAAACACAAAATAACCAACACCGAAGCACCATGGATGTAGCCGGAGCAGGCGCAGAGGACGAGCGGAACCCCACAAGCACCCTAGACGACCAGCCTGGGACCTCGGGGACAGGGAAGGGCAAGGAGAAGAAGAAGAGGAAGACGCGGTTCGGTCCGCAGGAGAATAGGATCCTGGTCATGGAGGTGATGGAACACCATCAAGAACTGTTCGTCACCTCCAACGTGTCATTGGGCACCAATAATGGAATATGGCGGTCCATCGTGGACAAGGTGAATGCCGTCGGAGAGCACAAGAGGTCAATGGACGAGGTCAAGAGGTGATGGATTGACATCAAGCGCAAAACCAAGGAGAAACTCGCAGGCAACCAGAAGGCAGCAATGCAGACTGGAGGTGGGAGTCCAGCGCCACAGCTGGAGCTGGATGACATGGAGGAGCTGGTGTCGACAGTCATCAGTGTGGAGACCATGGCAGGAGTTGGGGGAGCGGACACTGCTCGACATGACACAACACAACAGCAACAGGGTGAGTAACCACCAGGTACTGGGGGGACAGGGGGAGATGGCCACAATGGCACACATGCACAATCAAGCAGAGCACAGTGCACACCCACAATGACTCTGGAGCATGGCCCTGATTTACAGACTGTCACAATGTACATTGCCATGCTGTCTGAATGTGAACATGTACCATGCGGCTACATACATGTGGACACATTGTAACACAGCATCTCCCCTTCACATTGCAGAGGCACCGTCAACACCTCCTGCAGAGCAGTCCCAGCCACTCTTCACTGATGACGAGGAGGACACCCCCAGCATCGACACCCAAGCCCTCCAAGACATCATTGACATCATCCGCAACTCACCTCCAGGATCAGGGCAGCCCAGTTGCATCGAGGAGACCCCACCCACTCCACAAACCACCCAGAAGGAGGCACACACAACCCCGGCTGTCTCCCAAGACCCCCACGAACAACACATGGCCTTCCAACGCCGTGTGTTGGAGGGCCAGAGGGAGATGGCTGAGCAGGTGCGGGTGGGGTTCGACCTCATGGCTACCAAACTTGACGCCATCCATGGGTGTCTAAGTCCCATCAGGGACCACCTCCAGTCCCTAACGGACACCCACAGGCCGCTCCCTGGTCTCCAACGAGCCCTGGCTGACATCACTGGAGTCATGACTCGGAGACAAGAACACCTGTCCGCTCAGAGTGGCCCCAGCGATCTCAGCCGTGAGCTGGCACACATGCGGAGGCTCATGGAGGACATGGTGTGGATGGAGGCGGAAAGGATGGCAGCCACCGCTGCACATCAGCAAAATGTAGCTGGGATCTACCATGCCCTGCAGATCCTCATCATGGCATTGCTGCCACAAGGCGTGGCGCAGATGAATGCTGCTGCTCCTACACCATCCACATCTCCGCCCCCTGGTGTGTCAGTGCCTCACAGTGCGGCAGACATTTCCACTCCGGCACCTGATGTGTCACTCCCACACAGTGCGGCTGACAATCCACCTCTGGCCCCTGATGTGTCAGTGGCACACAGTGCTGCAGCTGGAACTGCACCACCCACAGGTGAGGCAGAGCACACATCCGAGGACGTGGATGGGTTTGAGATCAGAAGGAGGCACTAGCATTCATTTCCACCACCTGGCCTGTTGCTGCTTGGTGCCGCACATGGCCCCATGACCTTCCACTGACCCCCGATACACTCTGCTGCACTCACCTTAGACTGCAACACGGACTGCCATATCCTGTTTGGTGACCAATGACACAGCGACCAGACTGCGGACTGTACTCTTCCTCTTCCGCTGTACTTGTCATTCCCCGATGGACTCTGGCTGGCCCTCCACGGGCCAATATTGTGAAGTGGGGTTGGCATGGCCCTGTACTGCTCCAGCTGCAAAACTCCACTGGATGTGCATTAAACATTCAGAAACGCACTGCTGTGTCATGTCTTTCATCATTCATGTATGAATGTGTGGATGAATGTAGGGTCAGTGATTCCCCCTAACGTCAATGATGCTCATCTAGTGGGATTCCAGTCACAGTGTGCTACATTGCCGATTGCATTCCGGGTGCCGTAGACACTACAACAGGGACACACGCATTAGTCACTACCTTGTCCGGACATGGACTGAACAACGCCCAGAGCCCCCGAGTCATTGTTGCAAGCCCTGCGCTTGTCCGGCGTACGCCAGGCCAGACCACTCCGCTTACGCTCCGAGGAGGGGGCCACATGTCGCAGGTTTACACGCTAGTGGTCTGCAGGTCACTGGTCTAGTTGTCAGCATGTCACGGCCACTCCCTGAGGGCAGGTTTGCACACACACCTCACACATCCGGCACAGGCATCACAGGCCATGTGACCCTGCGAATATAAGGGGCCGACCACGTCACATTCCTAACTGTAGGAGGTAGCTGGATGACAGACGTTCCACGATTCTCAATCATAAAGGGCCCAGGAGTTGTTGCGCACAGGGTTAGTGGTACCCGAAGCCATGCGGCTGTCACGGGCCTACCACCACGTGGCGCTGACTGGGGTTGCACAGGGTTAGTGGCACCCGAAGCTATGCGGCCATCACGGGCCTACCACCATGTGGTGCTGACTGGGGTTGCACAGGGTTAGTGGCACCCGAAGCCATGCGGCAGCCACGGGCCTACCACCACATGGCGCTGACTGGGGTTGCACAGGGTTAGGCGCACCGAAATTGCTGAGCGGGTGTGCAGCCTGCGATGATGACGTGTACACTGATGTGGTCTCCGCCATTGATGCCTCAGCGTCATGTGTGGGACCTGCTGGGCCGCAGTGTGGGTTCACATGATGAGGAGCATGCCATGGTCGCGGGGCCGGGGCCTGGAGCTTGCACGGGCACGTGGTGTGCCCACTGGGGGACACACCATTGGCGGCAGGTGAGCAGTGGGGCCTGGGAGCGCAAGGGTGGACAGCCAGCGCTGGCCGGCGGGAGGGGCTAGGGTGCGGCTGCATGTGTGCGCAGGGGCGGACAGGCGTTGTTGCCGTGTGCAGTGAGATGGACTCTGCCATGATTGACTCTGGCCTCGATTACAGATTGCAGACCTGGTGGCTTGCAGTGTATGCCGGCACGTGGTTGGAGACACACCGGTGGCAGCAGGTGAGCAGTGGTGCCTGGGTGCGCGGGGCGGCAGTGTCCCTCCCTCTCTCTCTCTCTCTCCCTTCCTTTCATTCTCTCTCTCTCTCTCTCTCTCTCTCTCTCTCCCTTCCTTCCTTTCCTTCTCTCTCTCTCTCTCTGCCTTCCTTTCATTCTCTCTCTCTCTCTCTCTCTCTCTCTCCCTCTCTTCCTTTCTCTCTCTCTCTCTCCTTCTCCCTCTCCCTTTCTTTCTCTCTTTTTCTCTCTCTGCCTTTCTTTCCTTCTCTCTTTCTCTGTGTCTCGCTCCTTTGATGTGCACATGACACATGTTCTGATTTTGTGCTTTATTTTCCAGGCTGTGACATCAAGATTGTCCCGGACGGACCCGACAGGAGTCATCCGCATTGGTGTTTTGTGTTGTATTTCAATAAAGGTTTTGGTTGTTACTTCAATGATGAGTGACTGTTTCTCATTCTTCTGACCACACATGTGTGTTTCTTGTTGTCATTGTGCGACATCATGCGCTTTTTGTGGCTCTTGTGTCGTGCACGGTATGTGTTTGTCTGGGGGGGGTCCGGTGGGGGGGCCTGGGAGTGGTGGTGGTGGGTGTTGTGGCCCTCTTGGGTCTCCGAGCTTCATGATCATTGTCTCCATGGCATCTGTGGGTCTTCAGATGTGGCTCTGGGCTGGGCTCCCTTTCATACTGCAGGTAGTCGTCCTGCTTAACACCAGCAGAAGGCAGGTGTTAAATCCCTGCTGCTACCGCTTATCGCCTGTTTTTGGTTCGCATCGCAGATATGGCAGTTCGTTGTGAAAGTGGTGTAGTGGTGTTTTCGTGAGTTTTTGCACGGGAACGCCTACTCTGCATCTCATTAGAGTTAGTTGGTGGTGTCACCCGTGGAGATAAATTTTGCGGAAGTTATCGCGGGAATACTGGCGATGTCTGCAGTTTGCACCCGCTTGTGAATGGGGCGATAAATCTATCTCCACTTTTGATGCGCTAAAGTGCCGATAACTTGGCGATAAGTCCTTGTGAATATGCCCCCGGGTGTACTGGAGTCTTCAGGTTATCTATTTGAAAGCAAGTAAGGAGTTTCGAGATCAAGCGAAGAGCGAAGATGCTTTTACTTTTGAAGGTCATTTATGCAGTATATGTGGCCTCCATATGTGGTTGTATTGGCACTGAATCTGGCTACTGTGTTTATTACAATAGTTAAAAGCTATCTGGTTCATTATTGAATAGTGACTTTCAGTTGCAGGTACACGAAGGCATGTACGTCTACGGTACTGAAGGGCAAGTAGAGCTTAACACCTCTCCAGAACTACTTGGTGGTGAAAACAACAGTGGATTAATAAGACATGAGGGAACATTTTTAAAATTAAGTGCTACATATGCTATTGGAATAAAACTTTAGCCCCATGAGGAACTTCAGAAGATTATAAAATGAGGAAGTTCAAGGTAAAGAGGATCAAGCATTGACAAAGCCAACACATCTGGCTTCCACTGTGTGAAGAGCTCTGTGGAGAGTTACTTAGGGAGAATCGCCCTCACAGGAATGGGGGTGGGTGAATGCACCTAGTGGGGCTGTGAGTCTCCAGTATGAAGCCTATGCCAAGCTGCTTCTTCTGATGACAGATCTGCACTGGCTGCATCTGCAGAAAGGAACTACTTTACCAACTATCCAAAGCCTTAATACAAAGCCAATGACACAGCATAACTGTTGGAAATTGCCCTTTTTTCAGGGTCATGCCCAAACTTTTTGCCTTCCTCTTCCACTTTTCTGACCTCGTTTTTGCTTGTATTAGGACTCTGAGGGCTTTACCACTGCTAACCAGTGCTAAAGTGCATGTGCTCTCTCTGCTAAAACATGGTAGCATTGGCTCATACTTCCATCACACTCTTAGAAGAAAGGGACGAGAGGATAAAGCATTCCTCAGTCCTTTATATATTATACAACAAACACACACAAAAGGAAAAGCTTCTATCTTATTCAATTTATTGCAATCTGCGCTAGGGAAACCCTAAGGGTTGATTAATACTGCCCTCGCCCACTAGTTAGTGGCATGCTTCATTATAGGGCCGTTTCTACACCCTGCTGCATACCAACATACAGGGTGGAGCGCAAAAATTATATTTTTGGAAAAAACACTAGGGATCCACTTTACAGAGGCAGTAATCAAGTAAAACTATCTAGGAGGGTACCCTCTCTATTTCTTTATTCCTGGGTCCTTCCTGATAGGGTTAAAAATGTGCTTTGGGTGTACTTAGGTAATTAACGTCCCTGTCACCCTCTCTGTTTTTATCGACATATTTCTGTCAAATTTTTCTGCCCACTAGGGGTCATTGGCATTCCTCAGGCTATAGATCCTGTTTTCTAACCTCCAAGAATATTCTCTAAGTGAGGTTTTTCGTGTTTACTATACTTGCCCGTTCTAGTAACACTCCAGGAAATTCCTGAGTTTCATACATCCATTCCAAAACTCAGGGTGAGAGTCGGACGTGGTCCTGTAGTTACACTTACTTCAAGGAACGATCGTCGTGGATATATGAAACTCAGGAATTTCCTGGAGTGTTACTACAACGGGCAAGTATAGTAAACACGAAAAATGATAGATTTAGGCCCAGATCTCTGTACTGGGGTGAATGTATAGCATTGTTCTGCATTCTGTCCATCAATTGTTCTTTTTACTTTTAGAAAGTTGGCATTTTCCTACTTTAGCCATTTGGTGCCTGCTGCCTGTCTCTGATCACATGTCTGGGGGGGTGTGACAGCTGGGCTTTGTGTATTCCCCCTAGACAGCCAAACAATGGGAGCTTAGGTGTGATGTGATGGGCGATCCTGGGAGGATGGGAGGGAGGAGCTGGGCTAACCTCACACTTACACCTGAATAGGCTGTGTCCTGTCCGCAAACAAAGGGCTGTATACCCCCTTATTATGAGTCTGGAGCCAGGACAGGAAGGGAGGATATGTGTACACTTCAAAGACCCTTCTTTGGAGTCTCCTCCACTTCAAAGGCACTTCTTTGAAGTCTCCTCCACTTCAAAGGCACAACTGGGTATAGGTACTGGACCTCTGACACCACCACTTCAGTACACTTCTGGATCTGTGAAGACTCTGCGGGAAGAAGGACTGCTGAGCTTCTGAAGAACTGCCACTCTGCTGGACTGATGCTTTGCTGGACTCCAGCCTTGGTGTGCTTCCCTGCTGCCTGCTGTTCATCTGCCTGGGTGAGAAGGACATGACCTGCATCACTTGATCCCAGAGTAACTCCAAGGGCTTGCTGGCCTCCTGATCTGAAGTCTCAGAGACATAAAAGACTTCCAACCATACTGCTCCTACACCTGGGCTCTGCAATCTGTAAGTCTGACTTGTCAAGTGGTTCCACGCCAGTATTGGACCCTTGGAAGTGGGCCTAAGGTGTTTGCTCCAGTGGAACCAATGCATCCTCTGTTGTGAGAGCAGAATCGATGCATCGCGCTGTTGCAAGAACAGGACCATAGCATTACCCTCAGAACTAGCGCATTGGCCCGGAACCGCCGCTTCAGTACCAAAACATCGCCACCACTGTGTAGAGAAGATCAAAGCATCGCCTCTACTGCATGGAGAAACTTGGCACATCGCCTTCTGAACTGCTGTATTTCGGAACCAGAGCATCGCCTTTGGAACTGACGCATCACTGCTGTTGTGTGGAGAAAATCGATGCATCCCCCCTACAGTATGGAAATCTCTGATGCATCGCTCGGCTGCACCCTGCATCTTTCTCGACGGAACCAGGATTAAGGTACTTTTTCAGTGGGCCTCACTGGGTCCCTTTATCTGGTCCGCACTCCATCGTGGTCGGTCTGAACTTTTGACTTTGTCCCGGCACAACCAGATATTCCAACTTAGCGCTTATTGCTTCTAAGTGCTATTTTACAGATTATTCTGTAAAAAATCATATCTCAAGTTCTACTTATTGGATTTTTGTCATTTTGGTCGTGTTTTATTTATTAAATTATGTTCTATTTTCTAACCTGGTGTGGAATCTTTTGTGTGGTGTTTTCACTGTTTTACTGTTTGAAGTGTTGCATAAATGCCTGACTGCTCTGTGCCAAGCTACCAAAGGGTGAGCACAGGTTAATTTAGGGTTTACCTACTTATTACCCTGACTAGGATTGTGGTTGCTGCTTGATTAGGGCTCATACCCCAGTCAACCTACATTCCAATTTCCAACAGTAACCATCCGCAAAATGCTATGGCCCTGTACTGATCACACGAGCTCTTGTAATCAACATTTAAAGTTGTTCATGGCCAGATGCTAAAAAGTGAGGTCATTAAGAAATTTCAAAAATTTCTAGTTACTTGGCAGGACATTGTCCTCGGTTCTGACAGCTGCAAAGGATTAACAGAAGGAAGGGGATCTAAATCGGTGGGGTTCTATGGAGTCCAGGGCTCAACTGAACAAACAGAAAATTAGTTTTTGAATCCTTATATTAGTGTTCCAGATGACTTGCCTCCACTCAACCGCTCACATTGGGTATGCTAGGTGTACGATAGTAGGCAGTTTAGCTGGAAGGACAAAATCATGAGGCCTACAATTTGGTAGTCTGTAAATAATGAGAACATTTTTATCCCACTTCATAAAGTCCTGTGGATGATTGCAAGAGTGATGGAAGGTAAAGCATGATTTATTTAGGGTTAGAGTGAGTTTGAGATGGATCTTGAGGCTTTTGATTGAATGTTTTTGTAGATCACATGACACATCGTATATAGGGTGCAGTGGCTGAAAAATTCTGTTGAGCCATTAATTAATTTGCTTTCTGAGTGTCCATTGCTACAAAAAAGGATTTTAGATTGCTGTGAATGACAGATTATGCACCCTAACTGATTCTACGAAAAACAACAAGAATGTTCTTGGTCTCCCGACTATAAAACCAGAGGAAATTTGTTAACCAGTGGACTCCAGAACCAATAAAAGTACAAAACAGTCCCTCTGTTGACTATGATGGATATAGTCATAATTTCACTTTCTCAAATGGTTCAGGGGGCACCTCACTGTCTAATTTAATACCCTGTGAGAAACATTTGTTCAGGTTGCTATAGTGACAAGAGAAAAAATAATTGTGTTTTCACTACTGAAAATGTTTAAGCACATGCGATACCTTGCAAATAGACACATTTTTGACTTTCTGTCCATCGCAGACTGCAAAACCTCAGCACTTTTGCACAAAACAACTTAAACAGCAGCAAAAAGAAACCTTCTATCTATATGGAAGCTGCTCTTTCATCTGTGACTTAGCAGAACAAGCATTGATACTAATAATCTTACCTTTTATTGCATATGAAATTCATATTGTAATTTGAGCAATCCAATTGCCAAAATGAAGCTGACTCAGAATTTTACCTATTGAAGGCTGACACAATGACTAACAGTTAACTGGTTAATAATACCATTTAACAGTGGCCATAGAAAATTCAGAATGTGAAATGTAGTATGTATGTAGTATATACGTCTTTATCATTATTAATATTAACATTCATATTGTTGTTGTTATTATTTTTAATTATTATTGTTGTTTTTGTTATTGTTTAGCACACTTTATGGAATGCTAATATAAGCCGAGAATGCTTAGAACACTGGCATATCTGCTTTTGAATGTTAATTTACAGTGTGTATCACCCTCAACAAAGTATATTAACAGCTGTTAAAAGCTATAGGCAATAATGGGCAATAATGTTCAATTCCTTCAATTCGCCCTCCAATAAACACAAGATGTATCATCCTGTAAGGTAAATGGATTACAATCGGTAGGAAAATATAATATAGCAAAGTGGCAAGCACATTAAGGAAAATAACAGCCTAAAGTCCTTAAACGCCGTCATAGCCTCCCCCAAAGACCATCTACTTTAGGTTAGTTATAAAGCTTATAAGCATTTTGAATGGATGAATTGACAATACAAAAGATTATTTTTTGTTGAAGTAACTCGTGTGGCACTGAAGTGGTGTTTGAAGGCATGTAAAGTTGCAAAGTTTATTTTTGAAATCTTGGTGACGTTTTATTGAAAGCATTTCAAATATGCAAATGGCATACAAATTTTTGCTTTGCCTCTTACACACGAAAATCATTGCCTTATTATAATTAATGTTGCACATATAATTTTTATCACACTATGAAAATAGCTCGGTGTAAGTTACAGTTTGCAGAATACAGTCTTCATTTTCGGCGCAATGCCAGCTGAACAAAAGATACGCTTGCAATCATTTGCAATTTTTCATAAACATTTTTCACAGAAGGTAAATGTTAGAAATGGGGTCTCAAGTTGGCAATGGTTTGCACCCTGTCCAAGTAGGGACCCTCACTCCAGTCAGGGTAAGTAGGTTACACACTTAAGATAACCCCTGCTCACCCCCTTGGTAGCGTGGCACGAGCAGTCAGGCTTATAGGCTTATCCCAGAGGCAATGTGTAAAGTATTTTGTGTACATGCACACACCACGCACGCACACACAGTCAACGCAGTAAAAACACTACAAAATGACTCCACACCAGTTTGGAAAAATAGGCAATATTTATCTGAATAAAAGAAGACCAAAATGACAAAAATCCAACATACACAAGTCATATATGAATTTTCAAACATTAAATAAAGTTGTAGTTCTTAAAAATCAATGGCTGCACTTGATCAGGACAAAGTACCTTAGATGCGTCAAAAATAAAAGACGATGCGAGGCGCAGGGGAGGTGAGGCATCGAAAAAGCCGGTGATGGGTCAGTTCCTTATTGCTAGGCAGGGGAGGTGCTGCGTCAGTTCCTTACTGTTGCAGGGGAGGTGATGCATTGTTGCGTACACAATGTGTCGGTTCCTTACTGCAGTGAGGTGTCGATGAAGAAATTGGTACCCAGGAACGATGCAATGAGAGTCAAGTCGTGCTGCACTGATCCCACTGCATTGAAGCATGAAGCATACTCTGTGTCGGAATCGGGCGATGCATCATGGGCTTTGGTGATGCAGTGCACAAGACTCACAAAGCGGCAGTTCTTCGGAGGTGCTGTGATGAAAAGCTGGGGCCTGCGTTGTAAGCAACGGTCAATGTCTCCAGCGGGGACTACGCTCTGGTGCAGGCAGCGGTGATGCATCAAGTTTTGGTAATGATGCGAAGGTTCCGAACCACGCTTGAAATCAACGCATGGATTTTCTTGTTTGGATCAACAGAAATCACTTCCAGTGGCACAGGAATTGGATTTGGCACCACTTGGCAAGATAGGCCTCTCAACAGAAGAGCCCAGGCAGGGCCGGACTGGCCATAGCGGGCACCGGGCATTTCCCCGGTGGGCCGCTAGGGTGGGGGTCGTTTTTGTTACAGGGCAGTTTTTGCAGCATAGCTGCAATATCAGCCCCTGTAACAAAATCGGCTGAAACTGGCCCTGGCAAACAGCTCGGCCGCACCCCCAACCACCCGGGGGGCCAGCCGAGCACTTTGCCAGGGCCGGTTTTGGTTCCCAGTCTGGCCCTGAGCCCAGGTACTAGTAGGTGAAGTCTTTGATGGCCCTGAGACTTCTTACCAGGAGGCAAGCTCAACTCAAGCCCTTGGAGAACTTTGGAAGCAGGATGTAGAAAGCAAAGTCCAGTCCTTTCACTTCCAGGACAGAAGCAGCAAGCAGCAGGACAACACAGCAAAGCAAACAGAAAAGTGCCAGTCCCTCCTGACAGCTTATCCAGCTCTTCTTCCTGGCAGAATGTCTTCAACCCAGAAGTGCTCTGAAGATATGGGGTCACAGGTCCAGTACTTATACCCAATTTAGTTTTTGAAGTAGGCAAAGGACAGTCTTTGTAGTGCACAAGACCCTGCCATTCCCTGCTCTGGCTCCAGACACACTACAGGGAGGTGGAGATGGCTTGGTGTGAGGACAGGCACAGCCCTATTCAGGTGTCAGTGTCAACTCCTCCCACATCGGTCATCAGGATATGCAGGGCACACCTCAGCTCTCTTTGTGTGACTGTCTAGAGTGAATGCACACACAGCCCAACAGTCATCCTAATCCAGACATGTATTCAGCAGACATGAAGAGCCACAGAATGGTTAAAGTTGGAAAATGCCAGCTTTCTAAAAGTGGCATTTTCAGACCTGCAATTTAAAAACCAATTTAAATTGTGAGTCCAGAGACCCCAAACTTCAGTTTTCAATCAGCTCCCAATTGGAAGATACACTTGTAAGATGTTACAAGGCAGCTCCAATGCTAACCTATGGGAAAGATAAGCCTTGCTGTAGTGGAAAACGAAATTAGCAGTATTTCACTACCAGCACATGTAAAACACAACAGTATATGTCCTACCTTTTTAAATAAAATGCACCTTGCAGATGGGGCTACCTCGAGCCTAGATTAGGGGGGCCTGGCTGGTAAAAAAAAGTGAAGGGTTGGGCCTGGCAAGTGGGTGCACTTGCCAGGTCGAAATGGCAGTTTAAAACTGGACACACAGGCTCTGCAGTGGCAGGCCTGAGACATGTTTTCAGGGCTACTCAGGTGGGTAGCACAATCAGTGCTGCAAGCCCACTAGTAGCATTTGATTCACAGGCCCTGGGCACCCACAGTGCACTGTACTAGGGACTTACTAGTAATTCTAACATGCCAATCATGGAGAAAACAATTATCCTTACATCTTACACAGGGAGCACTTGAACTTTAGCACTGGTCAGCAGTGGTAAAGTGCTCAGAGTCCTAAAACCAGCAAAAACAAAATCAGCACACAGTCAAACACAGGGGGTTAGAAGCAAAAAAACAGAGGAAATCACTCCAAAAGATTCCAGGTCTAACATTAAAATTGTAGAGACAATTTCTGCAAGCATTTTCCAGTTTGGCTGAATTCAGTTTGAGTGAATATTATCTCACAATGGGATGCAAATGTATTTTGCACTATGTATAGAACATTTGATTGGTGGAAGGTGAAACTGAAAAGATTTGCAATGTTTGCAAAGGGTGAACATCGGGTACTTCTTATTCAACAAAGTTTGTTTAAATACCCTTTGAGATGTTGTGATGGCAATGGTGTACTATAAGTGCAATTGGCCAAAATACAAACAAGCCAGCCAGGAATTGGACAGTGCGGTCAGGTCCACATATCCAGTGGCCTCAGGACTACTGTGTCTTTGCACTACTGATAAATGTGCCCCTGTGTGAAGGCACAGTCAACTCTTTTTTAACTATTAATTAATTTGCTTTCTGAGTCAGAACATTGTCCATTGCTAAAAAAAAATGATTTTACATTGCTGTGAATGACAGATCATGCACCCTAACTGATTCCATGAAAAACGATAAGAATGTTCTTGGTCACCTGACTATAAAACCAGAGGAAATTTGTTAACCAGTGGACTCCAGAACCAATGAAAGTACAAAACAGTCCCAGTGACATTTCAGATAGAGCCATTTTCACTCGACATCAATCAATGCAACACAGAAACAACAGACTAACCACCCTTCAAAGTTGACTACTGAAAGAGGCAGGCGGTTATTCTTCCATTTTATATTTTATGAAGAATTTGCTTTGTAGTGACCATTTGAGAAGCTTGGCACTTCACTAGAACAGCACGCTGATTCTGGATAAGAAACTACATAAATGAAAAATAATTCTCCTTAAATATAATTTTTCTGCTCCATTTCAGTAGGCCTTTAGGAGTCATTGCAGCGATTATATTCATGATTAAGCTGTTGCACTTTCACGTTATTACTGTTTCATTAGGTTAACATATCATTTTTCTCTCTTTTACTGTAGATCTCAGACTGCCTCATGCATTGGTTACTTTACATGAAAATTAGAGGAGCGGATTCAAGAGACAGGAACCGCAGTTGGGACACACAAGATGGAGTCCACTGCACGCCAAATGGACAATGAAATAAGCCTTGTCGGCTCCCGCACACACCCCTTGTCTGTGTTGATATTCACACAGCGACATGCTGACTCTGGAAACATACCTAGAAAATATGATATGTACAGTATGTAATTTGTACTTAAGTGAAAGATATCTGATGCCATTTTCCTCTGTGGGAGGTTGCCCGTCAATGAAGCCTTTGTGTTGAAGCTTCTGCCACTGTCAGCCAGTTGGCTGGATTCGCAAGTGCGTCCCTCTTCCTTCCTACATATAATATCCTATAAGTCGTTTTTTTTCAAAAGTAATGCGCAGTTTATATGGGCGCTCACGGCTCAGAGTCGCAAGGCTATGTTTTACACATCAAACGTCATAATCACGGAATTCATTTGACTTACTATGTTACAAACCATGTCAAGTTTTCATACCTTTATGAATTTTATGAGGGGCCGCGGTTCCTAAAACAACACTTTAACGACATAAGCGCCCGGGTCGTGCCTACGCAATGTCACGCTTCCCGTCATACAATGCGCGCGCTGCCTTTTATAGACTCATTCCTCATATACAATTATCTGCGCAGCTAGTTGGGTGGTTGCAGAGCGGAATACTAAACTGTTGGCCAGTGTTCCAGTCAGCACTGCTCCTCTCTGAAAAAAAAGACACATAATTCAGGCAACAGCTGGAAAGCTTAGTCTAATGGCCTGTGCTTGAATGTGGAAGGTCACAGGGTAGTGATCTAAAGAGATGAGAAGTCTTGCTCACCCGACTGTGTGTTGACACTCGGTAAACGGAGGAGGAGGGGTCTGTGCGGGCATCAGAGAAAAGCAGGCCCAAGCAGCGCAAAAGAAAAGGAAGCAATTTCTATTCAGTGCATGCAGGGGTCCTGGAATCAGCGGTGAAAAGGAACAAGGCCCTTCACTGCCGCAAGGTTAGCTTCTATTATAACAGGATTAAAGTACATTTAGCGACCCTATTGCCGCAGTTTAGCCCCGTTTAGGCTTACTTGATGTTTCCGCTGGCCTTTGATCGCCCTTGCATGTTGCTGGTCATCTCAGGACACAGCAGTCACAGAGCAGAGACTGTGAAATTATCTTGAAGCTGTTAGGGACTGCCCGCTTTCATTCAGACCCCTGCCCTCGCTTCGGGTTCCTTCTTTACAGGTACTGCAGTTTGCAGAGATAAAAAGATACGGTTGCTGAAAGAACGTGTATAATCTGTTCCTTCCTAGTTAAAATCGGAATGCAGGAAACGTACGCCAGTTTAGCTGGCTTCCTCGCCAAAGCCATCATTTCTGCACTGTCCGCCTTTTTATTGCTCGCATTTGCATATAAATTAAAGCCATATTGTAGCTTTAAGGCAAGCTGTGCTTCGCGCTCCACGCATCTCAGGGCGCCATTGTTTTACATCCACTTTCTATACAGTGATTAAATGAAAAGGAGGAGAAAGTAGAAAAAGTTCATCTTTGCGGCACCTTTAATTGCTTGTTTGTTTTCTCCGCCAATTATGACAGAATTAATTTTTGAAACCCGGTGTAATAAGCAATTGATACAGGGGAAAACATTCATCGCGAAGAGTTTCTTTGCTTACAGCAATATTTAAATTAGAATTTTCATGCACGGAAGTGAAGAATAATTACTGTCTAAACCTAGTCTATTTCTGTATATTTTTTTTATTTCGAATACTCAGCGGACAGAACCTGGTTGAGTTATAGTTGGAGGGAAAGGAAAACGAGATAATTATATCAAATTATCAGTTAAGGTTTAAAGAAATGTAGAACGTAATTTGGATGAAAGAATCCCAAACAGTAATAACGTCTACAATGCAAACTTTTTAGTTTGTAATCTAAACGTGTGTTTTTTTTTTTGTGTGTAAAGACAAAAAAAAACAGAATATTTCTCTTTGCCTGGTTAAAAAAAAAGGTTTTTTGGACATAACAAATCCAGAGTTAAAAATTCTGGTTGGCCACTTACAAATGCTTTTCTAATGGTTTCAATTTATGGCACATGAGATGTTGTATCTAGAACTGTTATGGAGGAAATTATACTTGCTTACAGCTGCTTTTTCAACTAGTTATTTATGTTTAATTCCAGCTACGTCTAATTGTTTCAGGTTCTATTTTACTTCACCAGTAGAGTCTACCCTGGCTGTGCCTGCTTGCGAGCCATAAAAACAGACATTAACTCTATAACTAGGTCAAATAGAATCCATTTGAGTCAACTGAAATCCTACCAAAGGTAAGTATTTTAATCAGTAAAAATAATTACTTGTCATATTTCGATGCATTTTTGTAATTTGCAGAAGAGCTACCAAATCATAAGCTTAACCCCTTCGCTGCTAGGCCTTTTCCCCTCCTGTGCTAAGCCTTTTTTTGGCTATTTGGGGTAGTTCGCGCTTAGGCCCCTGTAACTTTTTGACTACATAAGGTATCCATGCCAAATTTGCGTCCTTTTTTTCCAACATCATGGGGATTCTAAAGGTACCCAGGGTTTGTGGATTCCCCTGGAGGGGACCCAGAAATTAGCCAAAATACAGCTACATTATGGTTTTTGGGGCAAAAATGCGAAAAAAGGGCTTCAGATGAAAGCATCTGGTTTTTTCCCTGCAAATGGCATCAAAAAAGGGGTTGTGGTGCTGAAATCACCATCTTCCCAGCTTTCAGGGACAAGCAGACTTTTGTCAGAAAACCAACATTTTGTACACAGTTTTGGCATTTTTCTGGGACATAGCCTATTTTTGCTATTTTTGTGCTTTCAACCTCCTTCCAGTTAATGGTAGAGATGGGTATGAAAGCAATAATGGATCCTGGAAAGCCATACATTTCTGAACAGTAGACAAAATTCTGAATTCAGCAAGGGGCCATTTGTGTAGATCCTTTAAGTTTTCTTTATAGAAACAAACAGTTAAATATAGGAAAAATAGAAAATTAGTTGAAAAAAACAGCCATTTGTGTCAACGTTTTCACCAGTAACTTCTTCTAATTATGACAGCTATTTGAAAGCAATATACCATTACATCCGCTGGACCTTTCTGGTTGTGGTGATATATAGGACTTGTAGGTTCACCAAGAATCCGACGAACCCAGAGCCAATAACTGAGCAGCGTCTTGCAATGGTTTTTTATTATGTCCCGGGTATATAGCAATTATCCTGAGAAAATTAATACATGGAAAAATCGGTATGAAAGATACCTATGTATTTCTGAAATGGGAACAAAATATAGAGTTTAGAAACAGTAGATATTTGCACATTTCCGAAATTGGGAGTACCCATACTAGCATGAGAATTATAGGTCATTTTTCAAAATGACTTCTTTTTAGACATTGTCTTTCATTTGGAAGGCATAAATGCATCGAAAGTCAATAGATAATAACAGTTGCTCTACCATTTTGTGTTACCCTAAGTCTCCCGATAAAAATGGTACCTCACTTGTGTGGGTAGGCCTAGTGCCCGCGACAGGAAACGGCCCAAAACGCAACGTGGACACACCACATTTTCACAGTGAAAAATGACCCTTTTTTTGCAAAGTGCCTAGATGTAGTTTTTGAACCCTAGCTCTGCCGGCACCTAGGGAAACCTAGCAAACCTATACATTTTTGAAAACTAGACACCCAGGGGAATCCAGGATGGGGTGACTTGACTGGCTCTCACCTGGTTCTGTTACCCAGAATCCCTTGCACACCTAAAAAATTGTCAAAAAAACACATTTTCCTCACTTTTCTGTAGTGGAAAGTTCTGGAATCTGCGTGGATCCACAAAATTCCACCCACCCCGCATTCCCCAAAGTCTTTCGAGAAAAACGGTACTCCACTTGTGTGGGTAGGCCTAGTGCCCGCGACAGGAAACGGCCCAAAACGCAACGTGGACACACCACTTTTTCACAGTGAAAAATGACCCTTTTTTTGCAAAGTGCCTAGCTCTGCCGGCACCTAGGGAAACCAAGCAAATCTATACATTTTTGAAAACTAGACACCCAGGGCAATCCAGGATGGGGTGACTTGACTGGCTCTCACCATGTTCTGGTACCCAGAATCCCTTGCAAACCTAAAAAATTGTCAAAAAAACCACATTTTCCTCACTTTTCTGTGGTGGAAAGTTCTGGAATCTGCGTGGATACACAAAATTCTACCCACCCCGCGTTCCCCAAAGTCTTCCAAAAAAAATGGTACCTCACTTGTGTGTGTAGGCCTAGTGCCCGCGACAGGAAACAGCGCAAAACGCAACGTGGACACACCACATTTTCAAAGTGAAAAATGACCCTTTTTTTGCAAAGTGCCTAGCTGTAGTTTTTAACCCTAGCTCTGCCGGCACCTAGGGAAACCTAGCAAACCTATACATTTTTGAAAACTAGACACCCAGGGGAATCCAGGATGGGGTGACTTGACTGGCTCTCACCAGGTTCTGGTACCCAGAATCCCTTGCAAACCTAAACAATTGTAAAAAAACACATTTTCCTCACTTTTCTGTGGTAGAAAGTTCTGGAATCTGCGTGGATCCACAAAATTCCACCCACCCCGCATTCCCCAAAGTCTTCCAAGAAAAATGGTACCTCACTTGTGTGGGTAGGCCTAGTGCCCGCAACAGGAAACAGCGCAAAACGCAACGTGGACACACCACATTTTCACAGTGAAAAATGACCCTTTTTTTGCAAAGTGCCTAGCTGTAGTTTTTGAACCCTAGCTCTGCCGGAACCTAGGGAAACCTAGCAAACCTATACATTTTTGAAAACTAGAAACCCAGGGGAATCCAGGATGGGGTGACTTGACTGACTCTCACCAGGTTCTGTTACCCAGAATCCCTTGCAAACCTAACAAATTGTCAAAAAAACCACATTTTCCTCACTTTTCTGTGGTGGAAAGTTCTGGAATCTGCGTGGATCCACAAAATTCCACCCACCCCGCGTTCCCCAAAGTCTTCCGAGAAAAATGGTACCTCACTTGTGTGGGTAGGCCTAGTGCCCGCGACAGGAAACAGCGCAAAACACCACGTGAACACACCACATTTTCACAGTGAAAAATGACCCTTTTTTTGCAAAGTGCCTAGCTGTAGTTTTTGAACCCTAGCTCTGCCGGCACCTAGGGAAACCTAGCAAACCTATACATTTTTGAAAACTAGACACCCAGGGGAATCCAGGATGGGGTGACTTGACTGGCTCTCACCAGGTTCTGTTACCCAGAATCCCTTGCAAACCTAATAAATTGTCAAAAAAAACAAATTTTCCTCACTTTTCTGTGGTGGAAAGTTCTGGAATCTGCGTGGATGCACAAAATTCCGCCCACCCCGCGTTCCCCAAAGTATTCAGAGAAAAATGGTACCTCACTTGTGTGGGTAGGCCTAGTGCCCGTGACAGCAAACAGCGCAAAACGCAACGTGGACACACCACATTTTCACAGTGAAAAATGACCCTTTTTTTGCAAAGTGCCTAGCTGTAGTTTTTGAACCCTAGCTCTGCCGGCACCTAGGGAAACTTAGCAAACCTATACATTTTTGAAAACTAGACACCCAGGGGAATCCAGGATGGGGTGACTTGACTGGCTCTCACCAGATTCTGGTACCCAGAATCCCTTGCAAACCTAAAAATTGTCAAAAAAAAACACATTTTCCTCACTTTTCTGTGGTGGAAAGTTCTGGAATCTGCGTGGATCCACAAAATTCCACCCACCCCGTGTTCCCCAAAGTCTTCCGAGAAAAATGGTACCTCACTTGTGTGGGTAGGCCTAGTGCCCGCGACAGGAAACAGCGCAAAACGCAACGTGGACACACCACATTTTCACAGTGAAAAATGACTCTTTTTTTGCAAAGTGCCTAGCTGTAGTTTTTGAACCCTAGCACTGCCGGCACCTAGGGAAACATAGCAAACCTATACATTTTTGAAAACTAGACACCCAGGGGAATCCAGGATGGGGTGACTTGACTGGCTCTCACCAGGTTCTGGTACCCAGAATCCCTTGCAAACCTAAAAATTGTAAAAAAAAACACATTTTCCTCACTTTTCTGTGGTGGAAAGTTCTGGAATCTGCGTGGATGCACAAAATTCCACCCACCCCGTGTTCCCCAAAGTCTTCCGAGAAAAATGGTACCTCACTTGTGTGGGTAGGCCTAGTGCCCGCGACAGGAAACAGCGCAAAACGCAACGTGGACACACCACATTTTCATAGTGAAAAATGACTCTTTTTTTGCAAAGTGCCTAGCTGTAGTTTTTGAACCCTAGCACTGCCGGCACCTAGGGAAACATAGCAAACCTATACATTTTTTAAAACTAGACACCCAGGGGAATCCAGGATGGGGTGACTTGACTGGCTCTCACCAGGTTCTGGTACCCAGAATCCCTTGCAAACCTAAACAATTGTCAAAAAAAACACATTTTCCTCACTTTTCTGTGGTAGAAAGTTCTGGAATCTGCGTGGATCCACAAAATTCCACCCCCCCCGCATTCCCCAAAGTCTTCCGAGAACAATGGTACCTCACTTGTGTGGGTAGGCCTAGTGCCCGGGACAGGAAACAGCGCAAAACGCCACGTGGACACACCACATTTTCACAGTGAAAAATGACCCTTTTTTTGCAAAGTGCCTAGCTGTAGTTTTGAACCCTAGCTCTGCCGGCACCTAGGGAAACCTACCAAACCCACATATTTCTGAAAAGTAGACACCCGGGGATTCCAGGGAGGTATGGCTTGCGTGGATCCCCCAACGTTTTCTTACCCAGAATCCCCTGCAAACCTGAACTTTTGCTGAAAAAATCACTTTTTCACACATTTGTGTGTGGGAAAGTTGTGGCATCACCGGGCTGACACAAATTTCCTCCCACCCAGCGTTCGCCCAGGTCTCTTGATAAAAAAGGTGCCTCACTCGGGTGGGAGGCCCAAGTACCTGCGACAGTTAAGGGCCCAAAACGTATTGAGGCGACATCAAAATTGCCTATCACAAAACGACCTGGTTTTGCAAGGGGGGTCCCATGACTTTTTGGCCCGGGGCTCGGCGGCCACCTAGGAAAACCTACCAAACCCACACATTTCTGAAAACTAGACACGCGGGGGATTCCAGGGAGGTATGGCTTGCATGGATCCCCCAACGTTTTCTTACCCAGAATCCCCTGCAAACCTGAAGTTGTGCTGAAAAAATCACTTTTTTCACACATTTGTGTGTGGGAAAGTTGTGGCATCAGCGGGCTGACACAAATTTCCTACCACCCAGCGTTCCCCCAGGTCTCCTGATAAAAATGGTGCCTCACTCGAGTGGGAGGCCCAAGTACCTGCGACAGGCAAGGGCCCAAATGTATTGAGGCGACATCAAAATTGCCTATCACAAAACGACCTTGTTTTGCAAGGGGGTCCATTGACTTTTTGGCCCGGGGCTCGGCGGCCACCTAGGAAAACCTACCAAACCCATACATTTCTGAAAACTAGACACACGGGGGATTCTAGGGAGGTATGGATTCCATGGATCCCCCGACGTTTTCGTACCCAGAATCCCCTGCAAACCTGAACTTTTGCTGAAAAAATCACTTTTTTCACACATTTGTGTGTGGGAAAGTTGTGGCATCACCGGGCTGACACAAATTTCCTACCACCCAGCGTTCCCTCAGGTCTCCCGATAAAAATGGTGCCTCACTCGGGTGGAAGGCCCAAGTACCCGCGACAGGCAAGGGCCCAAAACGTATTGAGGCGACATCAAAATTGCCTATCACAAAAGCGACCTGGTTTTGCAAGGGGGTCCCATGAATTTTGGCCCGGGGCTCGGCGGCCACCTAGGGAAACCTATCAAACCCACACATTTCTGAAAACTAGATACCCGGGGGATTCCAGGGAGTTATGGCTTGCATGGATCCCCCAACGTTTTCTTACCCGGAATCCCCTGCAAACCTAAACTTTTGCTGAAAGAAATCACTTTTTTCACACATTTGTGTGTGTGAAAGTTGTGGCATCACCGGGCTGACACAAATTTCCTACCACCCAACGTTCCCCCAGGTCTCCCAATAAAAATGGTGCCTCACTCGGGTGGGAGGCCCAAGTACCCGCGACAGGCAAGGGCCCAAAACGTATTGAGTCGACATCAAAATTGCCTATCACAAAACGACCTGGTTTTGCAAGGGGTGTCCCATGACTTTTTGGCCCGGGACTCGGCGGCCACCTAGGGAAACGTATCAAACCCACACATTTCTGAAAACTAGACACCCGGGGGATTCCAGGGAGGTATGCCTTGCGTGGATCCCCCAATGTTTCCTTACCCAGAATACCCTGCAAACCTCAAATTTTGCTGAAAAAATCACTTTTTTCACACATTTGTGTGTGGGAAAGTTGTGGCATCACCGGGCTGACACAAATTTCCAACCACCCAGCGTTCCCCCAGGTCTCCCGATAAAAATTTCTGAAAAGTAGACACGCGGGGGATTCCAGGGAGGTATGGCTTGCGTGGATCCCCCAACGTGTGAAAAAAGTGATTTTTTCAGCACAATTTCAGGTTTGCAGGGGATTCTGGGTAAGAAAACGTTGGGGGATCCACGCAAGCCATACCTCCCTGGAATCCCCCGGGTGTCTACTTTTCAGAAATGTGTGGGTTTGGTAGGTTTCCCTAGGTGGCCGCCGAGCCCGGGCCAAAAGTCATGGGACCCCTTGCAAAACCAGGTCGATTTTGTGATAGGCAATTTTGATGTCGCCTCAATACATTTTGGGCCCTTGCCTGTCGCGAACTCTGGGCCTCCCACCCGAGTGAGGCACCATTTTTATCGGGAGACCTGGGCGAGCGCTGGCTGGTAGGAAATTTGTGTCAGCCCGGTGATGCCACAGCTTCCCACACACAAATGTGTGAATAAAGTGATTTTTCAGCACAATTTCAGGTTTGCAGGGGATTCTGGGTAAGAAAACATTGGGAGAACCACGCAAGCCATACCTCCCTGGAATCCCCGGGTGTCTACTTTTCAGAAATGTGTGGATTTGGTAGGTTTCCTAGGTGGCCGCCGAGCCTGGGCCAAAAAGTCATGGGACCCCCCTTGCAAAACCAGGTCGTTTTGTGATAGTCAATTTTGATGTCGCCTGAATATGTTTTTTCGGCCCTTGCCTGTCGCAGGTACTTGGGCCTCCCACCCGAGTGAGGCACCATTTTTATCGGGAGACCTGGGCGAACGCTGGGTGGTAGGAAATTTGTGTCAGCCCGGTGATGCTACAACTTTCCCACACAAATGTGTGAAAAGGATTTTTCAGCACAATTTCAGGTTTGCAGGGATTTCTGGGTAAGAAAACATTGGGGGATCCATGCAAGCCATACCTCCCTGGAGTCCCCGGGTGTCTACTTTTCAGAAATGTGTGGGTTTGGTAGGTTTCCTAAGTGGCCACCGAGCCCCGGGCCAAAAGTCATGGGACCCCTTGCAAAACCAGGTCATTTTGTGATACGCAATTTTGATGTCGCCTCAATACGTTTTGGGCCCTTGCCTGTCGCGGGTACTTGCTCCTCCCACCCGAGTGAGGCACCATTTTTATCGGGATACCTGGGCGAACGCTGGGTGGTAGGAAATTTGTGGCAGCCCGGTGATGCCACAACTTTCCCACACACAAATGTGTGAAAAAAGTGATTTTTTCAGCAAAATTTCCGGTTTGCAGGGGATTCTGGGTAAGAAAACATTGGGGGATCCACGCAAGCCATACCTCCCTGGAATCCCCCGGGTGTCTAGTTTTCAGAAATGTGTGGGTTTGGTAGGTTTCTCTAGGTGGCCACCGAGCCCTGGGCCAAAAAGTCATGGGACCCCCCTTGCAAAACTAGGTCATTTTGTGATACGCAATTTTGATGTCGCCTCAATACGTTTTGGGCCCTTGCCTGTCGCGGGTACTTGCTCCTCCCACCCGAGTGAGGCACCATTTTTATCGGGAGACCTGAGGGAACGCTGGCTGGTAGGAAATTTGTGTCAGCCCGGTGATGCCACAACTTTCCCACACACAAATGTGTGAAAAAGTGATTTTTCAGCAAATTTTCAGGTTTGCAGGGGATTCTGGGTAAGAAAGCGTTGGGAGATCCACGCAAGCCATACCTCCCTGGAATCCCCGGTGTCTACTTTTCAGAAATGTGTGGATTTGGTAGGTTTCCCTATGTGGCCGCCGAGCACGGGCCAAAACCCAGGTGACCCCCTTGCAAAACCAGGTCATTTTGTGATAGGCAATTTTGATGTCGCCTCAATACGTTTTTGGCCTTTGCCTGTCACGGGTACTTCTGCCTCCCACATGAGTGAGGCACCATTTTTATCGAGAGACCTGGGGGAACGCTGGGTGGTAGGAAATTTGTGTCAGCCCAGTGATGCCACAACTTTCCCACACAAAAATGTGTGGAAAAAGTGATTTTTTTTCAGCTAAATTTGAGGTTTGCAGGGGATTCTGGGTAAGAAAACGTTGGGGGATCCACGCAAGCCATACCTCCCTGGAATCCCCGGGTGTCTAGTTTTCAGAAATGTGTGGGTTTGGTAGGTTTCCCTAGATGGCCGCCGACCCGGGGCCAAAACCCAGGTAACCCCCGTGCAAAACCAGGTTGGTTTGTGATAGGTAATTTTGATGTCGCCTCACTAGGTTTTGGGCCCTTGCCTGTCGCGGGTACTTGACCCTCCCACACAAGTGAGGTACCATTTTTCTCGGAAGACTTTGGGGAATGCGGGGTGAGTGGAATTTTGTGGATCCACACAGATTCCAGAACTTTCCACCACAGAAATATGAGGAAAATGTGTTTTTTTTATACACATTTTGAGGTTTGCAAGGGATTCTGGATAACAGAACCTGGTGAGAGCCAGTCAAGTCACCCCATCCTGGGTTCCCCTGGGTGTCTAGTTTTCAAAAATGTACAGGTTTTCTGGGTTTCCCTATGTGCCGGCTGCGCTAGGGCCCAAAATCCACTGGTAGGCATATTGCTAAAAACAAATCCGTGCCTAGTCGGCTTTCTGCCGCCCTGGGGGGGATATCGGGGTGTGGGGTTGCCCCGATATGCCCCCAAGGGGGGCAGAAACACTGTGGCTATTTTTTTGGGGGGTATGGGCATTGGTATGCCCATTCTGGGCAGCCCCCACACCACACATAAAAAAGCCAGCGTAATCGTGGGCGTCATGTGGGCTTTTTGCCCCCCCGGGGGGGCAGATTGGGGGCTACTGCCCCATCTGCCACCCAGTGGGGGCAGGAAGGCTGTAATTTTTGTGGGGGAGGGGGTGGGGGCATGGGCATGCCCGTTTTGGGCAGCCCCCACCCTAATTAAAATGTGCCCAAAAAAATCCCTGGCGTCTAGTGGGCTTTTTGCCCCCCCGGGGGGGCAGATTGGGGGCTACTGCCCCATCTGCCACCCAGGGGGGGCAGGAAGGCTGTAATTTTTGCGGGGAGGGGGTGGGGGCATGGGCATGCCCGTTTTGGGCAGCCCCCACCCTAATTCAAATTTGCCCAAAAAAATCCCTGGCTACTAGTGGGCTTTTTGCCCCCAGGGAGTGCAGATGGGGGCTAATGCCCCCATCTGCCCCCAGGGGGCAGAAAGCCTTCTAGACGCCAGGGATTTTTGAGCAAATTTTAATTAGGGTGGGGGTTGCCAAAACGGGCATGCCAATGCCCCCACCCTAATTAAATTTGCCCAAAAATCCCTGGCGTCTACTGGGATTTTTGCCCCCCCCCGGGGGGAAGATTGGGGGCTGATGCCCCCATCTGCCCCCCAGGGGGGGCAGAAAGGCTGTAATTTTTGTGGGGGAGGGGTGGAGGCATTGGCATGCCCATTTTGGGCAGCCCCCACCCTAATTCAGATTTGCCCCAAAATATCCCTGGCGTCTAGTGGGCTTTTTGCCCCCCCCGGGGGGGACAGATTGGGGGCTGCTGCCCCCATCTGCCCCCCAGGGGGGGCAGAAAGGCTGTAATGGTGGTGGGGGATGGGGGCATTGGCGTGCCCATTTCGGGCAGCCCCCACCCTAAAAAAATTGCGTGAAAAAAAATCCCTGGCATCAAGTGGGCTTTCTGCCCCCCCGGGGGGGCATATTGGGGGCTACTCCCCCCATCTGCCCCCCAGGGGGGCAGAAAGGCTATAATGGTGGCGGGGTGGGGTCATTGGCGTGCCCATTTCGGGCAGCCCCCACCCTAAAAAAAATGCACCAAAAAAAATCTCTGCCGTTTAGTGGGCTTTCTGCCCCCCCCGGCGGGGCAGATTGGGGGCTACTGCCCCATATGCCCCCAGGGGGGGCAGGAAGGCTGTAATTTTTGTGGGGAGAGGGTGGGGGCATGGGCATGCCCATTTTGGGCAGCCCCCACCCTAATTCAAATTTGACCCCAAAAAATCCCTGGCGACTAGTGGGCTTTTTGCCCCCCCGGCGTGGCAGATTGGGGGCTAATGCCCCCATCTGCCCCCAGGGGGGGCAAAAAGCCCATTAGATGCCAGGGAGTTTTTTGGGCAAATTTGAATTAGGGTGGGGGCTGCCCAAAACGGGCATGCCAATGCCCCCACCTTAATTAAAATTTGCCCATAAAATCACTGGTGTCTACTGGGCTTTTTGCCCCCCCGGGGGGGCAGAAAGGCTGTCATTTTTGCGGGGTTGGGTGGGGGCATGGGCATGCCCATATTGGGCAGCCCCCACCACAAATTATAATTAAAAAAAAAATCCCTGGAGTATACTGGTCTTCTTGCCCCCCCCGGGGGGGGCAGAAAGGCTGTAAATTTTGCGGGGTGGGGGCATGGACATGCCCTTTATGGGCAGCCCCCACCCTATTAAAAAGACTAAATTGCACCCAAAAAAATTGGGGGGAGCAAAAGCCCTTGCCCAAGGGGCCGCTCCCCCCTCCCTGGTGTCTAGTGGGTGGATCCCTGCTTGGGGATCGCCCTCCTGGGGCGAGCCCCAAGCAGGGATCCACTGGGGAGGGGTACCTTTGGGAAGGGGAGATTCTCCCCTTTCCAATGATATCTCTCCCGTCTTTCTACGTGCCCGGGGAGCTGAGATAGCCCCCTAAGCACATAGAAAGTGAAACTGAAATGAGCCTAAAGGCTCATTTCAGTTTCGGTTTCTGTGCAATGAGGACAGCGCGACGTGCGCGCTGATCCTCAAGGCACAGAAATCAGGGAGGGGGCCTCGGGAGCTGGGGAAGCTCTTCCCCAGCTCCCAAGGTCACAGGGGTGAAATAGAAATCCCTCTGCTGTCTGCAACAGAGGGATTTCGTGCCCCTGGCCTCATGACGGAATGGTTCCGTCATGAGCACAGGGGTACAGATGCTCATGACGGAACCATTCCGTCATGAGCATCGAAAGGGTTAAAAAGTACTGTAAAATCTTATCATGTGGTTTTTGGATAGTCCAAGGAAAAAGTTCAGACTCAAATGTTTTGGTATTTTAAGTCTTTTCTAAGACATTGCCACGCCCTACTCTGCACAATATGAATTCAGCATTCTGAAATAAAGATTAAAATAAAGATTTTAGTTCAGCTTCCAGTGAAACATTCATAAAGTGATGTTGTTGGCATTAACACATAAAATATAACCAAGCCCAAGTCCAACATCAGGGATGAAATTATTGGACAGTTGCACACTGATGAAGCAGCTGCTGTCATTCCTCAAGTGGTTCACATGAATTTCCCTTAAAAAGCAGACAGTATAGACCATAAAGTTAAAATCCTACTTTGTGGTGGTCTTTGGTGTATTTGTAGGAAGTACAATTAATAATACACGCAGGATGAATGAATTTGCTCAGCCAAATGCAATTCAATTACTCTAATTCAGAACACAGATTCATTGTGAAAATACACACACACACACACACACATATATATATATATATATATTCACTGAAAAAACCATAGGTTTTAGGGACAGTTATAGTTAGTTGGACATTTCACTCGTACAAAACCATAGAAATTCCCCCGTTATAGTTAGTTCAGCTAACTATAACTCGCACCCGCAATGCACTGCTGATGACGTCACATATTACATCACTCATGACATGGTCAGTGACATCACTGATGACATCACTGATGACATCTCAAATGACATCACTGATGACATCACTGATGACATCATCCAGTGACTGTGTGTTTCTGTAAAGTTTAAATATGTTTAATATATATAGGGAAAGGCGTATTGAAGAATGAGTGGGTGTATAAGTGTCTGAATGGATGATTTAGTACATGTGTGACTGACTATACAAGTGAGTGATTAAACGTATCTTACTGAATGCATGGGTTAGTGACTAAACTGTGTGAATTTCTGTATCCGTCTGTTTGTTGGTGTGTAAGTGGATGCATGGATTTGCGAATAGCTACATGAGTGTCTATATGGGTTATTGATTGGTTCTCTGAGTATCTGTATGGCTGCCTGAGTGTTTGTGTGGGTGGGGTGTGTGTGACTCTGTACATAGATGTGTGAGTGGGTGATTCACTGGGTGCATGATTTCAAGAGTGCATCTGTGATGGACTGCTTGGGTGGGTGAGTGTGTGTATGGGTGTGTTAGTGAGTGAATGTATATCTCAGTGGTACATGTGCGAGTAACTACATATGTAAAAGGCAGTATATATGTGTGTTAGAGTATTTAAATGGCTACAAGTGAGAGTGTGTGATTGTGAGAGTGGCTGTATGGATGCGTGTATGCTTGTATCAGTTATTGTATAAGAGCGTAAGAATGTGCTAGTATTTGTATGAGTAAGTGAGCTGGTGTGTGTATAACTGTATAGGTGAGTAAATGGGTGTGTGATTAATTTTTTGCATGACTGACTAGGTGTGTGAGTACCTCTATGGATGAGTGGCGGTGTGTGAGTGTTTATATAGGTGTATGAGTGCATATGATAGTCCTGTACTGAGTGACTGTAAGTATGAGTGACTGTACGGGTGAGTGAGTAGATGTGTGTGTGTAGACCTAAGAATCAGTGAGTGGGTATGTAGTTATTGGTATTGGAGTGTGTATGGTTTTGAGAATGGCAGTCTGTAATTTAGAGTGGGTGTATCAAAAAGTTATATTAGGGTGTGAGAAGATGCATGAAATTATCACATGGATGATGTCATCAGTGATGTCATCAGTGATGTCATTTGAGATGTCATCAGTGATGTCATCAGTGATGTCACTGACCATGTCATGAGTGATGTAATATGTGACGTCATCAGCAGTGCATTGCGGGGCGCGAGTTATAGTTAGCTGAACTAACTATAACGGGGAATTTCTATGGTTTTGTACGAGTGAAATGTCCAACTAACTATAACTGTCCCTAAAACCTATGGTTTTTTCAGTGAATTTCAAAGGTTTTTAAATGCTAATTTCTAACTATAACGTTTCTGAAACCTATGGTTTTTTCAGTGAATTTCAAAGGTTTTTTAAATGCTAATTTCTAACTATAACGTGCCTGAAACCTATGGTTTTTTAAGTGAATTTCAAAGGTTTTTAAAAGCTAGTTTCTAACTATGCCTACAGAGGTAGGACATGTGAAGAAAGAAGAAAAAACGCACAGAAAGAAGCAAAAGAAATGCAGAAAGAAGCAACAGAAGTCCACAAAGACGAAGAAAAGTGCAGGAAGAAGCAAAAGATGTGCAGAAAGAAACAACAGAGGAGCAGAAAGAGGCCTTGTTGCAAAATCATCCTGTGCCCACAACTTTTTCAGACGGGTACTGGTGGTAACTGACTCTGACTAACCAGAGCCAGTGCTATGCTAAAAGACACTTAGAATACAGTGAAAACACCTACATACACTAGGGAACACTATGCATTGGGGTACCCCTGTGATTAGCATGACCTCCTCTGTAAGTCCCTAGTACATAAACTACCTCTCAAAACACGCTACAGGGCGCGTTTGCACAGTGGTGAAGGGAGGGGGGCCTGAGGTGACATGTGTGCAAACGCTCCCCATGGCACGTTTTAAGTTGCGGGATTAAGTCCCCTTGAATCCTGAGGGTCCCTGGGGCCCAACTAGCCCCCAGGTACCTACAGTTAGGACCACAGAGCTGAGTTGCAGAGAGGCGTTCGAGGCCACACACCTTTTTCACCTCTCTGCAACGCAACTCTGTTGTGCTTACTGAAGGTACCTGGTGGGCTAGTTGGCCCCCAGGGTCCCTCAGGATTCAAGGGAATTAATTCCCAACTTAAAACACACCACAGGGCGTGTTTGCACACATGTCACCTCAGGCTCCGCCCCCTCCCTTCACCACTGTGCAAACGCGCCCCGTGGCACGTTTTACGTTGGGGGATTAGGTCACCTTGAATCCTGAGGGTCCCTGGGGCCCAACTAGCCCACCAGGTACTTCCAGTAAGCACCACAGGCCTGCGTTGCAACGCCTGTAACAAATTGTGCAGTTGTGTTTAGGTAGTGAAGGGGGTCGTGCTGGGGGTAGTGTTTTAGGGTTTAGGGTAGTGCAGTGGTGTTTGTGTAGTGTAGGGGTCATGCTTGGGGTAGATTTAGGGTTTAGGGTAGTGCAGTGGTGTTTGGGTAGTGTAGGGAGTCGTGCTGGGGGAGTGTTTTAGGGTTTAGGGTAGTGCAGTGGTGTTTGGGTAGTGTAGGGGGTCGTGCTGGGGGTAGTGGTGTAGGGTTTAGGGTAGTGCAGTGGTGTTTGGGTAGTGTAGGGGGTACTGCTGGGGGTAGTGTTTTAGGGTTTAGGGTAGTGCAGTGGTGTTTGGGTAGTGTAGGGGTTCGTGCTGGGGGTAGTGTTTATGGTTCAGGCTAGTGCAGTGGTGTTTGTGTAGTGTAGGGGTAGTGTTTTAGGGTTTAGGGTAGTGCAGTGGTGTTTGTGTAGTGTAAGGGGTCGTGCTGGGGGTAGTGTTTTAGGGTTTAGGGTAGTGCAGTGGTGTTTGTGTAGTGTAGGAGGTCGTGTTTTAGGGTTTAGGGTAGTGCAGTGGTCTTTGGGTAGTGTAGGGAGTCGTGCGGGGTAGTGTTTTAGGGTTTAGGGTAGTGCAGTGGTCTTTGGGTAGTGTAGGGGTCGTGCGGGGGTAGTGTTTTAGGGTTTAGGGTAGTGCATTGGTGTTTGGGTAGTGTAGGGGTCATGCGGGGGGTAGTGTTTTAGGGTTTAGGGCAGTGCAGTGGTGTTTGGGTAGTGTAGGGGGTCGTGCTGGGGGAGTGTTTTAGGGTTTAGGGCAGTGCAGTGATGTTCGTTTAGTGTAGGGGGTCGTGCTGGGGGAGTGTTTTAGGGTTTAGGGCAGTGCAGTGGTGTTCGGGTAGTGTAAGGGGTCGTGCTGGGGGAGTGTTTGAGGGTTTAGGGCAGTGCAGTCGTGTTCGGGTAGTGTAGGGGGTCATGCTTGGGGTAGTATTTTAGGGTTTAGGGTAGTGCAGTGGTGTTCGGGTAGTGTAGGGGGTTGTGCTGGGGCTAGTGTTTTAGGGTTTAGGGCAGTGCAGTGGTGTTCGGGCAGTGTAGGGGGTCGTGCTGGGGGTGGTGTTTTAGGGTTTAGGGCAGTGCAGTGGTGTTCGGGCAGTGTAGGGGGTCGTGCAGGGGTGGTGTTTCAGGGTTTAGGGCAGTGCAGTGGTGTTCGGGCAGTGTAGGGGGTCGTGCAGGGGTGGTGTTTCAGGGTTTAGGGCACTGGTGTTCGGGCAGTGTAGGGGTCGTGCTGGGGGTGGTATTTCAGGGTTTGGGGCAGTGCAGTGGTATTCGGGCAGTAAAGGGGTCATGCTGGGGTGGTGTTTCAGGGTTTTGGGCAGTGCAGTGGTGTTCGGGCAGTGTAGGGGGTCGTGCGGGGTGGTGTTTCAGGGTTTAGGGCAGTGCAGTGGTGTTCGGGCAGTGTAGGGGGTCGTGCAGGGTTGTGGTGTTTCAGGGTTTAGGGCAGTGCAGTGGTGTTTGGGCAGTGTAGGGGGTGGTGCAGGGGGTGGTGTCTCAGGGTTTAGGGCAGTGCAGTGGTGTTCAGGCAGTGTATGTGGTCGTGCTGGGGCTGGTGTTTCAGGGTTTAGGGCAGTGCAGTGGTGTTCGGGCAGTGAATGGGGTCATGCTGCGGCTGGTGTTTCAGGGTTTAGGGCAGTGCAGTGGTGTTCGGGCAGTGTAGGGGGTCTTGCTGGGGCTGGTGTTTCATAGTCTAGGGCAGTGCAGTGGTGTTCGGGCAGTAAAGGGGGTCTTGCTGGGGCTGGTGTTTCAGGGTTTAGGGCAGTGCAGTGGTGTTCGGGCAGTGTAGTGGGTCGTGCTGGGGGTGGTGTTTCAGGGTTTAGGGTAGTGCAGTGGTGTTCGGGCAGTGTAGGGGGTCGTGCTGGGGCTAGTGTTTCAGGGTTTAGGGCAGAGCAATGGTGTTCAGGCAGTGTAGGGGGTTGTGCTGGAGGTGGTGTTTTAGGGTTTAGGGCAGTGCAGTGGTGTTCGGGCAATGTAGGGGGTCTTGCTGGGGGTGGTGTTTCAGGGTTTAGAGCAGTGGTGTTCAGGCAGTGTAGGGAGTCTTGCTGGGGGTGATGTTTCAGGGTTTAGGGCAGTGCAGTGGTGTTCGGGCAGTGTAGGGGGTCTTGATGGGGTAGTGTTTCAGGGTTTAGGGCAGTGCAGTGGTGTTCGGGCAGTGTAGGGGGTCGTGCTGGGGGTGGTGTTTCAGGGTTTAGGGCAGTGCAGTGGTTTTCGGGCAGTGTAGGCAATCGTGCTGGGGCTGGTGTTTCAGGGTTTAGGGCAGTGCAGTGGTGTTCGGGCAGTGTACGGGGTCATGCTAGGGGTGGTGTTTCAGGGTTTAGGGCAGTGCAGTGGTGTTCGGGCAGTGTAGGTGGTCTTGCTGGGGCTGGTGTTTCAGGGTTTAGGGCAGTGCAGTGGTGTTCGGACAGTGTAGGGGGTCGTGCTGGGGCTGGTGTTTCAGGGTTTTGGGCAGAGCAGTGGTGTTCGGGCAGTGTAGGTGGTCATGCTGGGGGTGGTGTTTCAGGGTTGTGAGCACAATGAACCCTCGAACGAAGTACA